>PYAF01004995.1:4256311-4278293 GCA_007407185.1 Glycine tomentella | reverse complement strand
CCCCCCCCCCCCCCCCCCCCCCCCCCCCCCCCCCCCCCCCGGTGACATTTGTGTTTCAATTCTGGATACCAATTTCAACTCTGTTTTGATTAGATTTTGCAAATGACACTTAATTTGTGATCATCAACCTGCATTGCCTATTGCCTCCTATTCTGTGTTTCATGATGAGACTAAAAGGTCTTAGACACACATCAAATGATCAATTGACAGATGTTTTTCACTAAGTCTTTGGTAGTCCTTCAAATAAGTTAATATATTTACCAAACTTGGTGCATATGACCTATATGTTCCAATTTAAGCGAAAGTGTTAGAACATATGTAAATAATGTAAACAGACTAACCATACCTTATATTTACAGTAGGTAATTAGGATATTTGTTGATTCTTGTAAATTGTAATCATTACTGTGTCTATTTAGTCAAGCCTTTGTTATGTAAACACATGGATTCAATCTTGTCTCTGATTTCCTCCTTTCCCAACAATTGTACATACAAGGACTGAATTGAAATTTTTTTGCATTCAGGACCCAATTGAAATATAGGGCCAAAATATAATTTAAACTTTTCTGATTGTTTATCATTGAGCTCTAAAATATTTGAGAAAAGTATAAGTGGGAAGTACTATCTTTTCCTTTCATTTTGTGTTTTGATTAATGTCATCTAACCTTCAATAGGTACGAAGCTTGCATGGATGTCACAGATAGTGACCACAAGCCTGTCCGCTGCATATTTTCTACAGATATTGCTCGAGTAGATGAACCAATCCGGAGGCAGGAGTTTGGAGAGATTCTTGAGTCAAATGAGAAAATTAAATATCTTCTGAAAGAACTATGCAAGATTCCTGAAACTATCATTAGTACAAACAACATAATTCTTCAAAACCAGGACACATTAATTTTGCGTATTACAAATAAATGTGCAGAAGGCAATGCTTTGTTTGAAATAATTTGTGAAGGTCAGTCTACTGTTACAGCGGATCAGAAGGCTACTAACCATCAGTTGAGAGGTTTCTTTGGCTTCCCAAGGTGGCTTGAGGTGATATTCTTTATTTAAAATAAATTTCTTTTTTGTACAATATTTATGGCTATGGAAGAAACTTGAAAACTAGAGAGATTTGAAAGTCAAACTAAAAAGTAATTTCTTTTTCTAATCTGATGATGAACAATGGATGAAATCACTTCAGGAACCTCAAGAGTCTAAAAACTTTATAATTCTCAAGAGTTTAAAAATCTGTACAGGCTAATTAAAGATAAAAAAATAAATTACTATAAATATAACCTCAAGTGTGGTATGGATAAGATGTTAAGGCTGATGAGTGCACATATAAGAAAAAGATAAGATTAGGAACAAATATAGGTGGGAGAGAGAAGACAGAAAGAAACTTTCTACGTGAGGAGACTAAACAGAGGCTCTACTGTGAAAAGTGGTTCAATGTGGTAGTTATAGTGGCCACTGCGTCTGAGCTGTTACAGCTGCATCATGTGATGTGGTCTGCAATTTTAAAAAAAGATAAACCAAAATCTCCCCTAGAAAAAAATGGCTGACTACTGGATTTTTTACAAAAATACTCCTAGGGCCAAATTCTTTATGTGGATCAACATCATACTTTGTTTTTTGCTTCAAATAGGGCATCTCTCCTTTGCAATGCACCATACGATAGTTACTTGCTAATTTTATGATTCAGGTGAGTCCTGCAACTGGTATAATAAGACCAGATCAAATTTTTGAAGTATCAGTGCATCATGAGGAATTTCAGACTCTGGAAGAGTTTGTTGATGGCGTTGTACAAAATTCTTGGTGTGAAGACTCCAGAGACAAGGAAGCTATTTTGGTTGTTAAGGTGCATGGCAATTACACTATCCAGCCAAGAAATCACCGAGTCCGTGTTCACCACTGTTATTCATCCAAGAAAAAACCTATGGTTGACTCTCAACCAGACGGCTCCAGGCATATCCAAGGAACTGTACTACACCGATCTGATTTCCAACCATTCAGCAGTTCCTGTGATGTGGTTGACCAGCTACAGAAATTGCATAGCCCTTAAATCTGCAGTTAATGTAAGTGCCTGTAACTATTTTTAGTTTTTTAGCGAAACAACAAACCAAAAAATCGATAGATGATCTTGTAACAAGCAATAAGTTTGTCGTTTATGCTTGCGATGATAAGCATCTTGATTATGTTTGGTAATGGCTTCTTTTCTTTTTATCATAGGGAGCTTGTGGTCCAACTTGTAATCATCCAGCTGATTGAACTGTACAGAAAGAAAGCAAATGCAAGGCAAAGTAGCGTGACAGTTTTTTAATTGATCCCTTATTTAATTTATTTAGAAATGAGCCCAATTGTAAATGACTATGTACCATATCAACAACACAAGCTGCGATTTTAAGGGAAAATGCAGTGGTCTGTGGTTACTGCACCTGAAGCTGCTATAGTTGATTTTGTCGTTTGGATGATGATTGCTTCCAACAAATATTCTAATATTTTTTACTTTCTATAGTCTCATTTGCTTGGAATTTTGTGCAATAGAAGTCCATTTTGTTAATCGACTTCCTGTTATATTTTACCTTAGTCAAATAGTACGACATATTAAAGGATTGGTTATTGAATTTTTTTCTGAATTTTTATATTCATTATTTTGCAATGTTTCACAAGTTCAAATCTTTGAGCCGTCAAAATAATTAGTTAAAGTTATAAATGTCTCTATTCGAATAATCTGAATTATTTTATATGACTTTTCGTGCACACGTAAAATAAAGGAAAATTTGGACATTTTAGTGCTTCTCATTATAATAATAGTGTCATTTAAGAACCAGTTTCACTAAATTTTTCTCATTTTTTGTAATCCTTCCAATGCATTAGCAATTTCTACTCCAAAATCTCAGTGAACATTTAACGATAAATCTTGAATATCTGAGTTACATTTTCAGGATCGGTTGAATAATTATAATAAAAACTCAGTCTTGGAGGGGACATATTATCAAAACCTAAGATGAACAACATCCTTTTTTTGACTGGGCATCTGCTTCTCCGTCCCCTTCCCCTTGTAGTACAACAGTCTTTCCATTTTCAATTCGGGCAACATCCTGTTTGTTGAGCTCTTGAGACATCATAACCTTCCGACTTAGGATGTTGTAAATCTCCTTTACAACAGTTTCAAAAGCAGCTGCTACATTTGATGAATCAAGAGCTGATGTCTCCATGAAGAACAAACCCTGTGCCTCAGCTAAGGCCTTGCCTTCCGCGGTAGCCACCTCCCTTGCATCTTTAAGATCTGACTTGTTTCCAACAAGTATTGTCACAACGTTCATGTCAGAGTGAGCTGTTAAATAATAAACCAGTCCATTTAATACTTGTTTTTATCACATTCACAATCAAAATATGTGAATATATGTTTTGAAGCAAGAAAATAAAATAAACACGTGGCCTATCAATACATGCTCATGACTAAGGTCTTATTTTGATAAACTTCTACATAAGCAAGCAGAAAAAATAAGAAAGTATATAGAAATAAACTTATCTCAAATTAGCTTATGGATAAACTAACTTGTAGAATCTCTTTCATTTAGCTTTTCCTTTTAACTTACGCATAAGCTAATCATAGTTTATGGAAGAAACTTATTTTTATTTTCTTCTATAAGTACTTATGGAGAAGTTTTTTCCAAACATGCCTAAAAAACAAAATCAATTTTTTTACAAATTAATATCAAACCACGTTTATTACAAGGTGTATATTTATGCAAGTGCCTATTATGTATATTAATATATATATAAAAAAAAGACCAACAAGAAAAACATAAAATGCAAAAAGTCAAAGCAGAAAAGAGAAAAATTAAATGCAATTCAGAATTTAACATCCCCATCATACATTCAATAAGAAAATGTTTCATTAACTAATTAAACAGAATCACCTTAAGAGAAAAAAAAATAAAGATTATAATCTTGTTTATTTACCAATAGAACCATATTAAGTACTAAAAAGCCATTAAATTTCAGTATCATAACATAATGTTTTTATATATGGTACCAATACCAAATTGAAGGACAAGTTAACAATTCCCTAAATCAGAAAATAAGCATGAGAAAAACTTCAAGATGGTAAAAAGGGTTCAAACATAATTGTAATTCTTACTGTGAAGTTCATTAAGCCATCGGCCTATGCTATCAAACGTTTGGCGCCGACTGATATCATACACCAGAAGAGCTCCTACTGCACCCCTATAATATGCAGATGTAACAGCTCTGAACCTCTCCTGCCCAGCAGTGTCCCATATCTGTGCTTTAACTTCCTTTCCATTAATATCCATCTTCTGAGTTTGGAACTCTACTCCTATAGTTGACTTTGAATTAGGATAAAACTCATCCCTGGCAAATCGTGCAAGTAAATTTGATTTCCCAACAGCTGAATCACCAATTAAAACAATCTTGAAGAGGTAGTCTTCAGTCTTCTCTTCTTCATTATAAAAAGCCATCTGTCAGACCTAAGGATTGCCAGTGTGTAGAGGCAAATCAAACATATATAATCATCTCGACTCTGGCCCTTTCCACTACTAGAATGTCACCTTCACCTAAGATGAGAACAAGGATCAGAAAACAAAAGAGGATCTGCTAACAAAGAATTACAGAAGACAGGAAGGCTATATCAGTGAAACACATTGTAATTCCACAAGAATCTTGAATATATAATATATTTACCTTAGAAGCGACTGTTGACTGTTTCTAGCACATACAACTGTATCCAACATTGGCAACAAGCCCCCCAATTCAAACAAACCAAAACTTTATTGAGTACCTGAAAGCATCAGTTTCCAATATGCACCACTGTCAATGAAGTATTATATTAATTCTATGACTTCTCTTCATATCTAGAGAGTACAGAGTATTCTCGACGGTAAATTATTTCCAGTTTTTTTTTCCATTACTGTTTCTTGAGAAAAAGGAATGTTAATTCAAGTGAAAATCAAATAAAAAATAATAACCTTGCCCAAAGAAACATGATATTGTTCCAAAAAATGGAAACAGTTGTCCAATAAACCACAGATCAGGCAATACAACCAACAGATGGGCAAGTTTAAAATATCCGAACTCTCAACCCCTAGTGCTAAAAGTATCTCATATATAATGACAATTCAACTGTACCATAATTTAACATAGGGTCAACAGAACCAGAGAAACTAGAAATAAAAATAAAAATAAAAATAGTTTCTTAGGTATTTTGAATTCTTTTTCTTTTAAAAATATTAGAGACTATAAAAAAAAATTCTATTTTTGTAGAAGCTGATAAGATGTTACACAGTTACAGTCCCTGATCAATCAAACTTGGATGCTAAAGTAGTACTTGCTTAAGTTTATCAGTAAAAGGAAAGAGTTGAAGAACCAATTGTCACCTATTATGCATAGGTAATATTATGCTTATATTAGTGTGTTTGACTGACCCTGTCACCTGTTAGTTATGGGAAGGAAAACTAGAGAAGCATGAAAAAGGAAGACCACCAGTATTAACCTTTTTAGGAAAGGAGGATTGATCAAAAGAATCAGAAAAATATCCAACTAAAGTCATTGAACTACCCACAGCAAAATTGATTTCAACATTAGCTTCTAGCCTGATTAAACCCTGATAAAAGGTTTTATATTATACATATTATCTTTACTTTATAACATAACAAAAAACAAAGCACAGAGTGCTAAATCTTTTCCTCCTAGCATAACAAAAATCAGGGTATGGAGTGATAAATCTTTTCAAGAGATTAATGTGGGAGCACTGGAACAGAGGGTCAAAATTGAGGTTGATTGCAATTTTGGCTTGCAAACAGGCATTTCCCACAACCCAACTAACATTGGAACTTAGATTGGTAAAATAGTGGGTTTGATGAAAAAGGGTAGTAAAAGAAAAAGATCAGAGACTTTCTAAACATATTTCAGTCCATCTTTTGTTTTAGAGGGGAGCTTATTTGACCCCAAAAAAACAATTGTTGGCAAAGGACAGCCCATGTGATGGTAAGTTTTAAAATTTTCAAGGTAAAACTCTAAATTATGGGTTCTAAATCATTTTGGATAGTTATTTTCTTAGATATCTAGATAGAAAAATATACAGAAGGCAAATTCAACAAATATAAATACCTCAACCTCCTTCTTTGCTTGTTTTCCCCTCAACTCTTCAACTTCAGCTTACCGTTCCACTAAGTCTTTATAATCTCAAACCCTGGTATTAATTAAAAATGGGTTAGATAATTCTTACTCTTACTGAGAGATAAGGTGATTTTCTTAAACAATACAAAAGGGTAAAACTTAAACATTAAATAAGAAATGTCAGGTAGACCCATATCTATAACCAAAGGCAATATGATTTCAAGAATCAATCAAGATTATTTTTATGTTGTTTTGATCCGGGTATAATACAATCTAATGGGATAAGGGAAGGTAGTTGTTGTTGTACTAGGTCTATTCCTCAAATGTTGTCATGTCTCAAACAACGATGCTAACGTCTATAGAGTGCAGTAGTTCTATGGAGCATAAAGGATGTAACCAGCTTTTATAACAAATAGCCAAATTATTATAATTTTTTTTTGGGTGGAAGGACAAAGGATGATATTATTAGAACAAAGAATGAAAGATTACAGAACAAGCTAAATCCATCAAAACACAGGCACAAAAAAGATAGAAAAGAAATATAGTATGTCCCTCCACATTTGTTATGAAAGTTCCCTCGAAGAGAGAGTGTACTAAACACCAAAGAAAGGCCACCAAAAAGATCCTGTGCTATCCCATGCCAGATCTGACACAATTACTTAAAAGTATTTTACTCAAGCCACACGAAGAAGTAGCATAGATGAAACAACCCTTCTTTTATGGCTATAACAAATAATGTCCTCTAATATTCAAAAAATATTTTCCTTTGCATCTTTAAAAAATTCTACTCAATAAAGTGATCCTCATATAACATGTTGAGACAAACCACCACTAACTACCTAACTAGAATTCCTCTGGAATCTTTGAACACCACTCTTAGAAACAGCAATGATACTATTCTCCAAACAAGTCCTCATCTCATCATATTAAAATCAATCAGACTGATTTTCATTATTTCTATGTCCATAGACAATACATAATCTAAACGCAAAGACCTAACAGGTTACAGTAATAAAGAAGACAAAGGAAATCTCTTATGGACTCATATAAAGACATTAAGGGCATGCTTGATTTTCTTCTCACTTTTTGGTTTTAAAAACTCTTTTCTAAAATCGTTTTCTACTACTCAACAATCAATTTCTCATCCAAAATATATTTATTGTCTTTATAAAGATAAGTCCTCCCCTGTGCCTTGCACGACCATCCACCAACTGTCTAATCAACCTTGTTTAGTAATGACAGAAAACACATGCACATCCTAACTCATTGAATCAGGATTTCTCTCTCTAAAATCTGTCTCCAAAACACAAACACACATATACACATATTAATTGATCTTTCAATAAATGAGTAGTCCCTACAACTCCTCTTGAATTTAACTGACTCATTTTAAAACTCATAGCTAATCGTATCTAGTTGTGTAGCAATCACTACTCAAAACAAAACAAAAGAAAGAAAAAAGAATGAACTAGAAACTAGGGGTTCAGTTAAACCATTAATAATCAACACTCTTATTTCAATTCAAATTTCAAAATAAAACTCAGCAACTAACGGTGAAATACCATGTAACCTGGCACATCAATTCCAAACCCTGTGATCGTGCTAATTGGCGCGTGTCCAGAGCAAAGAAGAAGAAGAAGAAGAAGAAGAAGATGGTGTATAATATGGCTACACTTTACCCAAACACTAACAGATAAACACGCAAACCAAGGGCACGGAAATCGAACTATTACATTACATATACAACAAGTTATAATAATAATAATAATAATAATAATAATAATAATAATAATAATAATAATAATAATAATAATAATAATAACAAAAGCTGCAGCATGTAAAAACTGAATCAAGTTCAGATAAGTTCGCAATGTAACTGAAATTTCACCAGATACGTTAATCATTGAAATTATTCGCGGTGCAAAACACATGAAAAGGAAAAAGAGGGGGGAAATGAAAAAGAAAAGGGAAAATTGCGAAGGAACTGTTAAAAAAAAAAAAAAACGAAAAGCGTGATTGATTGCCTCAGAGAAGAGAGACGGGGGAAAGGAGAAAAGAGAGAAGGGATCTACCGTTGTAATGTAATGTTGGGGCGGACGGATGCGTGTTGTCTGTGTTTTCACGTTTGCGTCTGCGGGTTATTTTCGTGAAACTAAACTTGTAACTTCTCTGCATCAATTCCTTTTTAAGTAAATTACTTTCTCCTATATTTTTAGAAACCAATTGAATTCACAAGGGTGCCAAGGAAAGTTGCATTTTTTTCTATAATAACGGGTGTTTTTACTATATTAATTAAGGAATTTTAAAAAATATTTATCATATAACATTTTTTTATATTATATTTTGAGTAAATTAATCATAGATTACAAAGTATTTCATGTACCGTCATGCGCTCAAATCAATTAATGTGGAATTTTTTCAAAGTTAACTCGTAATCTTGAGTTAATCTTAAGTATGCAACAGATTAATAATGATACAGTAGGTACTCACAATTTAAAATTACTTAAATACTCTTAAATATATATAAAATAAGTTGTTCTAATTTGTTTTAGTATAAACATGTATTAAAAAATTATATTTTAATATACATATTCGTTTTAAAGTTACATGGGTACCGGTAATTATCAGTATATACTTTTAAAATTCATAGATACTCAACGAAGTTATGAGGGGCTCGTGCCTGTCTCGTCCCACTACCAACCTTATTTAAAATATTAAAGTGAATTATTTTCTTTTAAATGTTAATAACACTTTTCAAGGTATTTTAACAATATCCTTTGTCTTTTTTTTTTTTTAAATCTTAACTCATCTATATTTTAAATAAGGTTGGTAATGGGGAATGATCTTGAAGTTAGGAATATTCATTGGGGTTCTTAGAGCATATCCAAATGCATGGAGCTTCAAGGGTTGTTTAGGCTAAGTACCAGTTTCTTGGAAGTTCGTATGCGTTGGAGTAAGTGACGTGGTGGAATCGGTTTGTTCCGTTATTTTCAACCACAATGCACATGAAATTGATGAATCAAAGGAGGAAGGAAGATGAACAGTTCGAAGAAAAATCAAACCGATACTGACCTTGAAGAAGAGAGAACGACGGCAACGGGCCGCGACGGCGACGATATCATCAGCGGCCCCACCACACACGTGACAGGAACGATGCGAGGAAGCTCCGCGCCGACGACAGCGATGACGCGAGGTAGCTCCGAGACGGCGACGCGCAAGGAAGCTAGGCAAGAGCGAGACAGCTTGTGTGGGTGGAGAAGAGAGAAAGAAAGAATGTTCTGTAGAGGGACGCGTGAGAGAAAATGAAGCTTCTGAAAATAAAACCGTGGCTGTTGGGTAGGGAGTGTAAAGTGAGAAATAAAAATAAATGTTAATAATAAATAAAACCGTGGCTTGTTGGGTGGGGAGGGTCAATACCATGGGCCTTGTTTTGTCAAAGTAGTGCTACTAGTACATTAATAAGGAATTTTCTATTTTCACTCCCTTTATTGTTAATACATTACCCTTTTGATTTTCTTTTTCAAAAATACCCTACAAAATACACTCATGTTAAGTTTGCATCTTCTTATTTTGATGTTATTGTGTTTAATTAATTATTATTATGTAAAATTTTAATTTATATTGTTAGGCATTTCGTTTTATTTATTTTAATTTATATTTATAAAAACTGAAAAAAATATTTAAAAAATATAAATATGTTGATTTTTTTGATTTCCTTGTAGTTTCTTATATTGGAGCAAAATATTGAGCGAGTTCCTTAGGAGTAATATGACAATGTAGAAATTACAAAAAATACTATGAAGACCATGAAAAGTTGCTGAAGAAACCCATTGAAGATACTTGCATTGGAGATGTTTTTAATGACTTCTCCTATCCTACTTATTACCTATTCAAATGATGTTTTTATATTAATTAATGATATCAGACTAGTTAATGAAAAATTAAAAATAATTTTTTTTAAAAAATTATGATTATCACATCATCACTTAATATATTTGATAGTAAAGACAAAATATTAACAGTGAAAAATAATAGGGCCAAAAATGCTAAAAAAAATTAAAGAATTTAAAAAAAATAAGGAAAAAAAAACATATTTAATCGAAATACTTAATGAGTTCTTAATTAAACTATTGACCAAGGAGAGATAATCTGTGCACTGGTTGAATTTTAAGTGTATGTGTGAATTGAAGTTAGAAATGTTATACACACGTTCTAATGCAAATCCAACAAATAAAAATAAAAATAAGATTCTTTATCCTTTAACAAAATTACTTTTGCCTCAACTTTACTTTTTTACTTAAAAACCAATTAACCATGCACTAAGTTGACTCAGGGAACTTAGTTTAGGTAATGGTTTTTTGAGTGGTCCGTTACTAAGTTCTGGACCAGTTATTTAAAGTTCCCGTGTCAAAATGCACCAATGATGGGATGGAAAAGCAGGAGAAAAATAGTGAAACAATTAGATAATCCATATATATTTGATGTGTGTCAAGAAAAACAAGCTAACTGAAATTTCATACTGGCAAATGGCGATTTTTCTACATGTACTTCCCGAGCACCTTGTTCTTTATATATATAAAATCCCGTGTACCTTTTTCATTCATTCATACTTCAATTATCTTACATGGAACCGTTAACGAGATTTGGCAGCACAAGACACGTACCTTCTTATGTAAAATGAAATTGTGAAAACCCACAGCAATCATCGAATCAATGCAATTGCAAACATATCATAGGGTGACCATCACCAACGGCTACAATGCCCCATGGTATTTACCTTGTTTTTTTGTTACCCTATGGAATGGAACGATTCTTTACTACGCATACAATCCCATACGATTCTTTTACATGCTCAAGTGTCTTACTCCAACGGTTAAGATAACTTAAATTGATCTAACAGTTCAAATTTAACTGCATTGTCACATGTCATAACTCAAAATCTTTGACCTGGGATAACTGAATGCCACACTACACGCACAGGGTGTGATACAATTTTCCAAATAAGATGAGCTAGCCAAATCAGTAACTTCTTTTCTCCTCTATTTCTTTTTTGCCTTTCCCAATTAAATAAGGAAAACTAATATATCATTGCAAAACCGAGAAAAGTGATGACCTAGTAATCCAAAAGCTCCAGCCATCGTGAAATATTCCTAGGTCCGGACTTATATGGAACTGTAAATCTGGTGCAATGTTATCCTCATTAACTCAGTCACCTTCAAGTTCAGACCCAAACTGCTCCAGCCGAATGGCATCTTCTTCCAGATCCCGGACTAAGGCATGATTAACCGAACCATCATCTTCACTGGCATGTATCTGTCTACCACCAAACCTGATAAAATAAATGAGGAAAAGAATGGCTAGAGTTGATATACAAAGGACAAGGTAAATGAAGATACAAATGAGAACTAAAGGAGAAAAGAAAAGGTAAAAACAACTGCAAAAATGACAAGAAAAGATTCTCATAGGAAACTATAATCTAATCACTTATTAAAGAGCTTGCAAGTGCAAGGTGATTCCAAGAGAAAGTCTAACTACACAACATGGGGTCTTAATCCTTGATGTCCGTTTTAAGAACTGAAAACAAAAATCAAAGAATCAAATAGTGGCAGCTTAAGGGAGATAAACATTTGACTTTTAAGAAGAAAATTATACAGGAAGATAATTAGTAATCACAAAGTAGTGCTAATCTCATTTGGGATAAGATGTTTAAGAAGATTGCTAAACCAATCTTAGGAGAATCAAAAGGTTTTGGATTGAGCCATAAGGAATCTTGGTGGTGGAATGGAAGTGTTTAAAAAAAGGTAAGAAATAAAAAGGATGTTTTAAGATTTTATCCAGGTGTAATAATGCTAAAAATTGAACAACTTATCATAAGACTAAATAAGTGTCATATGACTTTACCCAGGTATCATAAGACTGAATTAATTTGCAAATGGAAAAAGATTGAATCATATAATTAAACGTAATTATATTTTTTTTTATAACCACCTCAGTTTCTGCCCCTGAATCACTGTGAAGTAAATGGACAAAACATAGATATAATTACCATCTTCCATTCATCAATTCTATGCACTTTTGGGCATCCTTCCTATCCTTGAATCTTACCATAACAACTCCCTGAGGATGATTCTCACATATCTACAAGAGAAAACAAGCAGTAAACATGAAAAAGCAGAGACAAAATTAGGGAACACAAATACAATAGTTGCATGAATGATAGGTATGAGTAGATTAGTAACACTACTACAGTACACACTCAGGATACAACAAAATTTCTAAAAGCTAGGGCAAGGGTGTGGGAAGATATATTACACAAAATTATGTTACAAGATATATATAATTTGCATGAGAATGTAAATGAAGTAGAAGATATACACAATTTCCCAGCAAATTCTGTCGACAGCTGTCATAGCATAATGTAATCAAGTCATAACTCACTCGAAGCAGTGTTACAAGGACACAGACTACATATTCTATCAGCTTGGACCTCTCAAATTATAGGCATGGACAAGAAATAGTACAACATTTGCAAGGCTAAAGTATATTTTTGGTACCTTATATTTTTACAAAAATTCA
The DNA here is from genome assembly GCA_007407185.1 of Glycine tomentella. Taxonomy (NCBI): domain Eukaryota; kingdom Viridiplantae; phylum Streptophyta; class Magnoliopsida; order Fabales; family Fabaceae; genus Glycine; species Glycine tomentella. Next base: position 4,265,592 of record PYAF01004995.1, on the reverse strand, counting down.
TTTTGGTCTTTTTATCTTTTTAAAAAGATAATTTTGATCCTTTATCTCTCAAATTTGGGTCAATGTTGCCCTTTTGAAAATGCCACTAAATTAAAATTTATAACAAATAAATATTTTTAAATATAAATTATATTATAACTAAAATTTGTAATAAATAAATATTTTTTAATATATAAATTATATGTTGGATTTACAATAAATAATTTATACTGTCCTACAAGGTTATTTTAACTATTGACAATTTCTTTTAAGAAAATATTGAAATTCGATTTAGAAATAAAAAAGAAAATGATAAATTGAAAGAGACAAATGGTTAAGAAAATCAAGTATAGATAAAGACAAAAAGAAAGTGGTTTGAGATAGTCGAAAAAGAAATTTTTTGAGCAAGTTACTAAATCAAATTAAATTTGAAAGTAATAAAAAATATATTAAGTGATCAATTTATGATCTTAGGATATGATGTGGCTTAATGAGAGTGATAACAACTCCTAAAAATGCTTTCATTTAACAAAAACTTCTAACAATGCTTTTGTTGAAGAATAAATCCTAAAATCACTAGTTCAAGGTGACAATACAAATTTATAATAGGGAAACTTTATATGTTCATAAAATTTAATAATAGAGGCTTCAAGAGTTGCATGATAAATTGATAATATATATAAAACTTTTCTCCCGAAAACTATAAGCTTGGTGAAGGGTTAAACTCGTTATTATCTTTATGTTCCAGAGAGTCCCTTTTTATTTTTTTTCCTCTTCATTTTTCCCCTTCTTCTTTCACCCTTATTTTCTTTTATCTTATTTTCTTTTCTTTTGTCTTATTTCCCCTTTTTCTTTCCTTTTTTTTTTTCAACTTCCTCATATCTATCATTCAGTTCATCTACTACCGATCTCAATTAACTTGGATTGATTGATGTTGTATATAAAACTTTTCTCCCCTCATTTTAAAACACTCCTAAACAAGGGCTAAGTTTACTTAAAACCTTCACCTCCCAAATCCACCATCCAAACATAGCCTTAGGCACGCCTATAACATCACAGATTTAGTAAGGACTAAAGGAATTATAGAAGCAAAGGAAAAACAAACATAGAAGTATTTTTCACTCAATTGATTCAACTGGTAACAAAATATTTATTAGAAAAGAGAAAAAAAAAGATGGAAAAAGAAAAGAATAGCAATTCTATTCATTTTTTAAGGCATATAGATCAACTACCTTGACTGAATCTACAGCACCAAGCTTTGTACACTCCTCTTTAACATCTTCTTCTAGTTCTAAATGCAGATTTTCATCAGCCTGCATTGATTGGGTAATGTCAGCAAATGTCCAACATGAGAAATAGCAGCACCAAATTGTAATTCCTGAGAGAGCAAATTTTAGTTCGACAGTCGTATGAGAAAAGCAGGAATCCTATCATAGTTATTAAAAATGTACCAAGCATAACTCAAATTCAAAAGTTAACTAAGGGGGAGAGATTGCCTGGGCCCATAAGGAGTATTTTGGCCATATTCCTAGCCAATGTGGGACATCTAAACACTCACACACTCTCAGGACTGCACATTTGGAGTGTGAAGTTTGCAAGACAAGACATCTACAAGGCCCAAATCGAGACTAGATGCTCCGATACCATATTAAAAATGGATCAATTCTAACTCATCCCTAAAAACTAGGTCATGGGGGAGGATGGCGCAAGCCTTGTATAAGAAATATTTGGTCAAATTTCTAGCTCATGTGGAACATCACAATAATGATCATTACCATCACAATAGAAAACAAAAAGATTAATTGTGATCACATAAAGTACTTATTCTAAATATGTACGTTAGAACTTTTAAAAATGTAAAAAACTTCAATAGCAGCTTGTTTCTGTGGTCTATATAACCATGTCCAAAATGATGGGCAGGTAAGGTCACTTTTATAGCAAGTTTCTAGTGTGATAATTGTATCAAGAAAACAAGCAAATTAAGTAACACCAACCCTCATTTCAGCTGGAGCGAACATATAACGAAGGATAATAGTTGCTGGAATTGAAACTTTTGCATCATCACGACCACCTGAGCCATACAATGAGAAACACATGACTCTCAGGGATGCATGCTAAACAAAACAAGAAATTAACTATGAAATTGAATTTAAAAATCTCAAGTCAACCAAAATAATCTAAACTTCTCACACTACTGAGATTGAAAAGGATTTTGAATATGACATGTGAGCATAGCATGCTTTCTAGATCCACCATCATCAAAAGCAGACAAGACAACAGAATACATTCTAGTAATAAAAAACTTAATCGATTCTCAAAATTTGCAATGGCTCCACTATTCAAAGAATACTATATTACAGACTTCACTGAGACATCAATTAGTTAGCTCCAAAATGCACTCAGTAGTTATTTCATTGCTTTGATCCCGAATTTTCTTCTAAGATAAAGGTTTCACAAACTTAAATATAACTAATAAATTGGTTCTATGACATATGGTCAAGTTGTTTTTATCTATTTCTAGCATAGTTATTACAATCTTTCAATTCACGATTTGAATCCTACAATTCGGCTACCTAGCAGTTCATATCATATGATAAATCTCAAATGACTTTGTATATTACAAAACGTGAATATTTTGAACAATTTCGGATCATTGATTATTTGATATGAATGACACAATTCAACAATTCTTTTCTTTTCTTTCACCAATTCTCATGAAAAAAATTGACAAGTCATATAAGTTTAAATTGTTAAATGATAAGGAATTGAAGGGGTGCTGTGCCAAAAAAAAAGGAATTGAAGGGGCACTGTGCCAAAAAAAAGGAATTGAAGGGGCATTAGTGCCTATTTGATTATTCCACTACTTTATTTGTCACACACTCATTTAATGCATGCACTCTATTTTGGCTATTTCTTGCTTCCTTTCCATTCTTCTAAAATAAAGGCTTCACAAACTCAGATATAACTAATAATTTTGTTTTATATGACTTATTGTTAAGTTGTTTTATCTCTTTCTAGTTTAAAAATATTACATCGAAAACAATATATCATCTATGAGATATTTAAATTCATTAAACTGATTTGGGCATACATTTCCTTACAGACTGTTTCAGATATATTACATCGAAAACAATATATCATCTATGAGGTATATGGGTCATTCGTCCTAGAGACACGCATATAAAAGAAAATTGTGAAAGAAAGTCAATCCACTAAGCCAAAATTTACATTAAGTCCTTTTAATCAAGTTCTTCATTCTAATAACAATGTTATATATATGTGGATCTTTCTTTCAATTAATACGTTGTAGATCGACTTGTAATATATTTAAAATAAAATACATATTATTATTTCATTTGTGAACTTAGTAATAAGTAGAACATATAAAAACTAATCTAAACTTTGTCCTTTTGTTTGTTTGTTTATATCTTGCTTTTTGTTTATTGCGTTTTTATTCATTATGTGATGGTTCATTGTTTAGTGTTTCTTGTCTCTCGCTATGTTGTGTATATCTTAGTCTTGTATACAACATTTAAATTATATAATCATATGCACCCATTGTAGTTTTGAAACTGAAATGGGAAGACTTGACATATATAATTCAAATATATTACATAGTTTTTTTTTATATTATTTAATTAAATGATATGAATCCAGCTATCACCAATTACATGGTAGATGGTAAGCTAGGATTGGAAGAGTAGCAGGCAACAAAGATCTCTACCTGGGAACTTTCAGTAATTATAATAGTAGTACCTGCATGTTTTTGTATTGGGCTGGCCAATGAATATTGTGCCCTATTCCATTTCCTTGTTGTGGTACATGGCTGTCAAGTAATTTAACATTTAATTTATTTTTATCATGATATTAATGTGAAATATTTTTTGATTAATTTTTATTAAAAAATTAATTAATATTTTGAATAAAATTTTATTTTTTAATCATGTTTTTTTTTATATACAAGATTCAGATTGAAGATTTTATTTTAAAAAAAAAAAGTTGAGTACATAACTACTCGAATTAAAGACTTCATGATATGTAACATTTAATTTGATTAAAACTCTTGTACTTACGTAAATAAGGCAAATTCTACTGAGCAAACACTACCAATTTAATTTTCTGGTTTCTCGTCTAACATGACATGCGTTGCTTAATTAGCCTCTTATTGACTGCGATTATTATAGTACACAGACAGGGATGTATGCCAAACGTGATAAGGGACGACGTCAAATACTCAAACGGGACAAGTGCCGTCAGTCCCACACTAAACTGAAATAGAAAGTATCGTAGGTTACAATCATATTATAACCTTGTATTTGAAGAAAATATTTACTTCTAGATCTTAAACCTATCAATAAAGGAATGATTTGCAAGCTGTACGTGTAAGCACGAATGCACGATCAAAGTCTTTAATTTATGCTTTATTTGGACGGTGGAAAAAATTAAGAAAAATAAAGAAACAAGAAAAAAAATAGAAATAGTGAATTATTTAAATGGATAAAAAAAATTATCTATTTATTTAGTTAATAAAAATACAATTAATGAAGAGAAAAAATAATTTATGTATAAAAGTATTTTTTATCCTTATACTCAATGATATTCTATTCATTATTTATTTATTCAAAATTTAAAAATATAATTTAATGTTTATATATAGTATTATTTATTTATTAATTATATTATTTTTATATGTAAAATATACATATTTCTACTATAGAATCTTTTGTAATATTTAAATATCTAATATATTTTGAAACTATATAGATAGTTAGATACTTTTAGTTTTTATCTATCTAATTTATAAAATATATCAGATATTTAATATTATATGCGAAACATTATTTTATAATTAAAAATAAATTCTCTATTATAAATAATATTTTTGATAATTTAATAAATTTATTCACAATATTATTTATAATAGAAATTCATAATAAAAAACTAAAAGAAAAGTAATTTTAAATGGTTGAGAGATAACTTTTTCAACTAGTTGCGCAGATAGTGTGTAAAATACACATAAATAAGAGGAAATGTATTAAAAATGTCTAATTAAAAGAACAAGGTCAGGAATAAATCTTGTGAGGACAATATTAATATTGTGAATTGACTTCTTCTTTTTATTATATTTTAAACTACAAGGACAATTTATAATGGTTCGGGATATATACTTAATATATAAATATAATCCTGTTGTTACTTTTTATAAATGGTTCATAATCACATCACATTAGACACAATGATTAAGAAATAGGAAAAGAAGTGAATAGCGATGCTACTGTATTTCTGTATCATATTCCATTTTCTTTCTTCCATTATTTGGTTGTTTGGCCATTTTCTAACTAAGGATCAGATACTAATTCTTTGAAGTGTGAAAATTTAGATTAAATTAATTTCAGTATTTGACAAATTTTAAAATGTTTGAATTATTATTTTTAATGACAAACCTGAATTTGTATTTGATTTTTTAACTAATATTTAATTAAAACATAAATACAAATTCAAAGACATAATAAAAGAAATAATTTAAAGATCCAATTAAAGACCTAACAGTCTCTATTACATTTCGATAATATTCTAAGCAATGGTAAAAATCGATTTTTGGCAACCAATAGATCCCTCTGTCAAATATAATTAATCGAGTATTAACATTGCATAATCGATATTTTAAAACACAAACCCGACACACAAGTTGGCTGCGTTTCATATGTTACACCTTTACTTAATTTGCCATTAATATTTGGCTCGCAAAATCAATTTGAATAAGAAAAATAGAATATTTCAATTGAATAATCAATTATTTTGACCAACTTAATCAATTATTTGAGTGTTATAATTGATTTTTTATAATCACCAACACTTGAAAATATGAATATATAGAATATGAATTATGTATTACAGCAATACAAGATGTCTATATTTAAAGAGATCAACTAAAAATAAAGATAATTAAAAATAATAACTAAAAATAATAGTTAAAAATAATAACTATCAACTAAAGATAACAATTAAATATAACTAAAGATAATAACTAAAAATAAAATTTAAAATATATCTATTTAAAATATATCTATTTACAACACCAGTATCACTCTCATAAGGACATAATGATAATTTTAAGTGTATATTTAATTTTCTCCTTCTTGTTATAATTGGTCTATTTTCTTCTTTTATAGTAATAATCAAGGGCGGACGTAGGTGTAAGTTTGGGAGACAGTGTCTCCCCTTAAATTTTGAAAGTAAATTACCAATATGCCCCTGTTTTAAATTTTTTAACACAAATATCTTTTTTATTTTTTCTACAGCAAAACATATTTTTTTTCTGCAGCAAAATGTTGTAAATAAATATATTTTAGATAGATATATTTTAGATTTTATCTTTAGTTGTTATCTTTAATTGATAGTTATTATCTTTAGCTATTATCTCAGTTGATCTCTTTAAATAGAGACATCTTGTATTATTTTAATTGATAGTTATTATCTTTAGCTATTATCTTAGTTATCTTTATCTTTAGTTGATCTTTTTAAATAATGACCTCTTGTATTACTTTAATTGATAGTTATTATCTTTAGCTATCATCTTTAATTATTATCTTTAGTTATATTTATCTTTAGTTGATAAGAGACATCTTATATTACTGTGATACACAATTCATATTCTACATATTCTTATTTTCAAGTCAAAACGTGTTCCTTCTCCTTAGTGCGGTAGTGCCCCTCCTTGATTTATTTTTTGGATTCGCCCCTGGTAATAATAATAAATAAAATTGGAAAACAGATGAAGTGGCATGAAAGAAACTTGTTAACTCAAAAGCCTAGGCAAGAAACAAGATAATTGAAGCGTGCTAAGCATCAAAACGAGTAGAAGACGCGTCGTTTGACGTTGAAACAGCAAAGTACTAACTCCCTCTCGGATACTGTTAGTCTGTTATTTTGTTCTAGTTAGTTGTTCGTTTCTCTCATTCATTCCCAATAATCCCCACTTTCTATACCATTGCCGTATTGACCTTTTATCTATTACAACCGGCCGAACACGGCAACAGCGCCAATGGAACTTTACTTTATACCCAAACACCAAAGTGAAAACCTACACTACAGTTGAATCGAATCTACCTTCAGCTGTGCTGGATCTGTTCTTCTTCTTATTAATATTGTTATTGCTTTCACCTTAGGCTACCGAATTAATGGATCCCAGAGGTGTACTGATATTAGTGGCGATTCTAGTTGCGGAAATTGGTTGCGTCGCCAACGGAAATTTAGTGTTCCCGGTGGAGCGTCTGAAAAGGAGCTTAAGCGCTGTCAGAGCTCACGACGCTCGCCGTCGCGGTCGAATTCTCTCCGCCGTGGATCTCAACCTCGGCGGCAATGGTCTCCCTACCGAAACCGGGTTCGTTTTTTATTTTTTGTTTCTTTTAATGTAATTATTATATGATTTTTGAAATATGATTATCTTATTTCCATGCTTATGCTATGCTGTTGTTTATTTGGTTTAGTTTGTATTTTACAAAACTTGGGCTTGGCTCTCCTCCGAAGGATTATTATGTGCAAGTTGATACAGGAAGTGACATTCTTTGGGTGAATTGTGTTGAGTGCTCCAGATGTCCCAGGAAAAGTGATCTTGGCGTATGTAATATGTATCCATGTTTTGTAACACTTCGCAGCTTCAATTCAGCTTCTGAATCGCCTTTTTGAATTTCCTGTTTTTCTTGTTGCAACAGATAGATTTGACTCTTTATGACCCGAAGAGCTCCGAAACTTCAGAGTTGGTTTCTTGTGACCAAGATTTTTGCTCTGCCACGTATGACGGTCCAATTCCTGGTTGCAAGTCTGAAATTCCATGCCCCTACAGTATAACTTACGGAGACGGAAGTGCAACTACTGGATACTATGTCCAGGATTATCTTACTTATAACCGTGTCAATGGCAATCTTCGTACTGCGCCACAAAATAGCAGCATCATTTTTGGGTGAGAGTAATTATTATTACTAGTTACTAATGCTTTACAATTCACATTGTATCATTTATTATTGACTTCTCGTGATAGTTTTTAGGCGGATCATGCCTGCTGTCAATGTTCAATATGAGAGAATTGGTCTTGGTTGTGAACGAAATTTTCATTCTTTTGAGTCAACTGTGTTTGGTTATGTGAATACTTTGCATTCAGTTGGGAAGTGTCAGTTTATTATTTTTAATTAGAAATATTTAGGTAAATAGGTTCATAGGTTGATAGAGTTACAGAAAAATGTTACATTTTCAACTTTTTCTCCGTTTTTATGTCTTTGGATAATCTCTTGCTGACAGGTGTGGTGCTGTACAATCTGGGACATTGGGTTCATCTTCTGAAGAAGCCCTTGATGGAATAATTGGTTTTGGACAAGCAAATTCTTCTGTTCTTTCACAGCTTGCTGCATCTGGAAAGGTGAAAAAAATATTTTCACACTGTCTTGACAATGTTCATGGTGGTGGAATATTTGCCATAGGGGAAGTGGTGGAACCAAAAGTCAGTACAACTCCATTGGTACCAAGAATGTATGTGCAGTAACCTAGTCTTTCATTCTCATACCATGATATTGGTTATCATATAAATCCAAGGGTGAATTTGGTGGTCAAGCAATACCGAAACTACCAGTAATGAAATATCTTTTACATAACCTCATATCATGTTCACAAGATTTTTAGTTGGCTAGGTTGTTCTGTAATTGACGTAGGGAGCATTACTTAATATTATTTGAAGATAGATAGAATATTGGCGCTGCATGGCTTTTTATTTCTCAATTTGGACAAGTATATTACATCCATACATTTGATAGAATTCATGGTGGTTTTGGGTATGGGACGAGAAATGAGATTGGAGAAGATGTCTTGAACATTGCACTAGCCTATGATTTGATGCTAGCGAACACTTTTTTTCGGAAAAGGGAGTCTCATCTTATCACGTATCATAGTGACCAAAATCGCAGTCAAATTGATTTCTTTATGGCTAGACGGGAAGATAGAAATTCATGTATTGACTGTAAGGTCTATCCTGGAGAATGTGTGGCGACACAACATAAGTTGGTAGTTCTAGATGTTAGGTTCAACAAAGTTCTTAATTTGAGGAAGAAAAGATCAAAATCCAAGGATAAGATGGTGGAAGCTAAAGGAGGAGAAACAATTAGAATTTATGGAAAATATGTTGCGTGAAGGACCGTGGGAGTTTATCGGAGAAACTAATGAAATTTGGAATAAGATGGCTGTATGTGTTCATAATGTGGGAAGGAGGGTGTTAGGTGAAAGCAAAGGAAACAGAGTTTTTACAAAGGAAA
>PYAF01004995.1:4228133-4256211 GCA_007407185.1 Glycine tomentella | reverse complement strand
GATGGAGGGTTAAACCCTTTAGTAGTTCTATATTCCAGTTGTTCCCTGTTTTAATTCTTTTCTTCTTCTTTTCTCTTCTCCTCTCACCATTCTTTTATTTTAACTCTGTTTCTCTCTTTTGCTTTATTTTCGATTTATCATTGGGTTCATCTACCACCGACCCCAATTAATTTGGGTTAAAGGTGCTGTTGATGTTGATTTATTTTACTACTCAAAAGATTCACAAAATGAAGTAACAAAGATATCATTTTAAAGCCCGTGTTTTAAATGCTTGATACGAGAGGGGAATAAATCATTCACATGAATCATCTCTAATAGATTTTCATTTGTATATTGCCATCAAATTTATTGCTTTACATCAATGTCATTTGTGCGATTGTGTTGAGCTAGACCTTTTCAAGTTTCTTGTCTTTTTTTTTTTTTTTTTACTCTCTGGATCTTGTTGGGATTATTTTAATTTTAAAATTGTTATTTTTTTTTGGCATGCATGAAATTCTATCCGTCTCTCTAGCTAGTAGTTATATGTGTGACCAGGCCACATAATGAAGGTGTCCTTTCTGTTTTTGTTGCTTTTAAGGCCTTCAGTTTTATGAAAGTATATTCATCTGAGGCCTCTGGTTTAAGTTGCGAAATTTTGTCAGATACTTATAAGTTATGGTGTATTTGATTTCTTTTGAAAAGGCAAACAAACATATCATTCAGAAAGTGCTGAGAGTAAATCACAAGCTGTGAAGCACTCCAGCACTAAAGAGCTACAAAAAATATTAACCCAACAAAATGTACCCCTTACACTACCACGTTAGCACCCAACAACCCAGCACACAGTGCATATCCACAACTCAAAAACTGAAAGGCAGCCCTGCACATAACAGTAAAAAAACGTAGCTGTATTTGATATCCAGTTCAGATCTTGAGTTTGAAAAGTTATGCCTTAACTGTCATCTTTTGACTATTATAGGGCACACTACAACGTGGTTTTGAAGAGTATTGAGGTTGATACAGATATTCTACAGCTTCCCTCAGATATATTTGATTCTGGAAATGGGAAGGGTACAGTAATAGATAGTGGAACAACCTTGGCTTATCTTCCTGCCATAGTTTATGATGAACTGATTCAAAAGGTAAGTGTATGTATAAAGATTTAACTGAATCAATATTTCCACTTGAGTATTCATGAATGTTCTTTATGATAGGTTTTGGCCCGGCAGCCTGGACTGAAATTATATCTTGTTGAGCAACAATTTAGTTGTTTTCAGTATACTGGAAAGTATGACGCTTATCTTTGTGACATTCTTTTATTGAAATTTTACATTTCTCTGTTATATTGGAATAAGTATTGCTCTATTCTTCATTGTTTTAAATTGGCCAACAATATCACCTAATTTATCTGAGTCTGAGATACTTCTTGGTTGTTTAACCCATAGGGTATGATATTAAGTGTCAACATCATATTTCCATTTAAATATAGCTTTGTAAATATCCTATCTATGATTGTTTGATAATATTCGGTATTCCAATATTTGAAATCTGCTGGGGGAAAAAGATTGTGATAAAATAAAGGACATAACACTGTAGTAAGTAGGATCAGAGGCTGTGTAGTAAAATTTGTGTACTTGAGCAAGGATGGAACTTTGACATATATTGACTTGGTGACTTTAAAATTACTGATTAGCTTCTCGATGAAGTGGATGTATTGGGTGCTATTAGGACTTTGTTAAACAAAAAAAAGTATGCGAATCCCCTTTCTTGGTCCTTTGAATTTCAGTTTTGGGCTTTTGTATTATTTTGTCCTTTTTCTTTGTTTCTGAAGGGAGATGTTGAGTAGGTTGAATGGTTATCTACAAAGAATGTCATGTTTGATTATTTTAGGTAGAATAGAGATAGATAAACTTTTTGTTGCTACATTACAAATAATTTATATTTCAAAAGAATCATCTGTTAAAAATGGTTTTCTTTTAAAATAGTGACTGGGAATGAATTGTGCAAATGATATTTTGGTAATTAGAATGCATTTTACTTTTTGATAATTAAATTTCATCACTTCATGAAGACAAGTTCACTTTAAGTGTCTAGCATATGCAGCCCTTAGTTTGTTGACCATTGTATTCTTGCAGTGTTGATCGTGGATTTCCAGTTGTCAAGCTTCATTTTGAGGATTCTCTTTCTCTGACAGTTTATGCTCATGACTACCTGTTCCAGTTTAAAGTGAGTAGGAACTTCATTTCATTGTAGATGTACCCAGCTTCTTATTTGAGAAGCTTTGTAGATGCTAGATACTCAAATGGAAAATATGTTTTTCTTTTAAGGGCTTTAATCTTAAGTTATTCTGTTGTCTGAACTGATTTCTCAATCTCTTGAATGTACCTGAGTATTTTGTGTTTTATCATACATGCATATCAAATGCCATGTATAATTATAGAGAAATTGTCTGGATAATTTTACTGATATATTGTCTATCTTTTTGAATTTATTTGAGTACCTCAGTTTGATAAATTAAGTACTAGAATTTAATTACGGTGTTTCTTAATTTAATTTGTCCTTGATTGTCCCCCAGGATGGTATCTGGTGTATTGGCTGGCAGAGAAGTGTAGCACAAACAAAGAATGGAAAGGACATGACCCTTCTTGGAGGTACAATTTAGAATTAAATGGAGCTTATAAATTAATCCAGTGACTTAGTGTAAGTTTATGGAACATAATTTGTGCATCAAGTCACCAATTAGTCTGATTATGATAGTTAAGATATTTGGGTCGTTAGATTATAAGTCTTATTGTTAGTGAGCTTTGACTTGTAATAACATTTTTGATGTAAATAGGGTTATCAGGTTAGTGCATTATATCACATCCTGTCAATAATATGTTTACTATTGTTGGTTATCTCTTTCTCTTTTCTTTCTTCCGAAACCCAAAACCTATAATTCTAACACTGATTGTTCATGTTATAGCTTTTCAACTATTCATCTATTTGTGTTGAATTAAGTAAACTTTTGTAAAGATACTTTTGGATCTTTCCCTTTTCGTTTGCCTCTCTGTGTGTGTGTGATACCGAAGCTAGTTTTATTCATTTTGTAAATATTTTCTTGTTAGTGTTGGATCTCTGTATTTTATTAACTTTGAATTATTTTCAATTGCAGATTTGGTGCTATCAAACAAACTAGTGATATATGATCTTGAAAATATGGTCATTGGATGGACTGACTTCAATTGTGAGTACCAAGCCGCCTCTCATAATGTTTTGTTTCCTACTTCGTTGTATGGTTTACTATTACATTTGTTCCTTTTTATTTTTCTATTTTTTTAAAAAATAATTGTTCCTATTTATGTCTTTTTAAAAGTTGAAGACAATATTAAGTACTACCACTCCAATTATTAGAAAGTTAAAAATAATTTTAACGAGACTATTAATTGCATTTCTCAATTCGTGTGCTATCATCTTAAATGAATAGAAAAAAAGGAATAGTGCTATAACTCCAACTATATATTAGTATGCATAATGTAAAATGCAAGGTTGTGTCAAGTTCATATTACCTAGCTTGTTTCCTTTTAGTACTATTTAATTTAAATTAATTTCATCATTCTTAGCCCAAACCCACTTCTGCTTGCAATGTTTTTCCGGTTTATTTTTGGGGTAAATTACACGTCATTCGCTTGAGAGATACTTCAATTATTTGCCTTTCCTTCTAATTTTAACAATTACACTCTTCTCCTGAGAAATGAATGTGCTACACTTTAGTCTATTTTATCGTAAAAGGATCTCTTAAAGTGGCAGGATAAACAAGTCTCTAGGGGTATTTTTCTTCTCTATGCGACCTTTAGTGTCTGCCCATAGCTAATTTTGAACATGCTACTATTGATTTAGGAATTTAGACCTGAGAAAATGAAGTGAAATTTTAAACATCCTAAGCCCAAATTTTATTTCGTCATCTAAAGTTGTAAACTTGATAGTAAGAGTTCAAAATTAGTTGTTGATGATGCTGAGATCCGCAAAGAGTGAAAAGTTTGTCCTAAGTGGCCGATTTACATTAAAATATATTAAAGTGTAGCATATATTAATATCTCACGAGGATGCTAGATTTAAAAGGAGAGTTGTGTAATTCAAGCAATTTACGAAAAAGGTTATTAATGACTATTTTTAGGTGGAGGGGAGTGTAATTTATTTTTTTTAATGACTTTTTTTCGTATTAGAAATGTAAGAAAGGTTAATTAATTTAATTTAGCATTGTGGTGTTGTGTTTTTTAGGCTCTTCCAGCATTAAAGTGAAGGATGAAGCGACTGGAATAGTACATACGGTGGGTGCACACAATATTTCTTCAGCTTCTACCTTATTTATTGGAAGAATATTGACTTTCTTTTTGTTGCTAACTGCCATGCTAAACAATTAAATTAATGTGGTCTTGATGTAATAGGGATGACATTCATTCGATTTTGTTGTACCATAATTCCTTGAATGATAAGGTGTGCAGTGTGGTTGATATGGTATAGTCAATCATTACTCGTGTAGATAGAATTGACAAAGGGGCAAATATTTTTAAGTTTTTTTCCCAGTATTTTTTGGTATCATTTTTTAAATTGATTACCTAATGAATGTATTTCCTTGACTTTTTATGACAATGAGATGGACATTGTTGTTCATTCCAAAGTTACTTAAATAATACAATTTACTTATAGCAATCAGCAATGCAGACAAATATGAGTTTTACTAATGTTAGCACAGTGCAACTTATCAACCTCTAAAAGTAAAAGAACCATTTAGTATTTGTAATCAGGTTTTAAATTAGAATAGCCATTATTTGTTGTCATTGAGGAATTAAGTGTTTTCAGTCGGATCTCGGATGGGATGTTGTAATACGGTAGGAGTAATTCTTTTTTGGGAAGTCCGAAGTGTAGGACTTTGAGGGTGGCAGTTGAGCATCACGACATTCATGTCCGTTCGAATAGTGTGAAAAGAAATCAAATAAAAAATTATAAAGTAAAATGTAAAAATATGAATTATTTTTTTATTTATTTATCTCTTTTATTTCTTTTTTCCTGCAAACGATCCTCAGTTCTGAAAACTGAATTTGGAATCATCAAATTTGGACATTTGCAACTCAAGAAATATCAACATTTTTCTTTGTATACTTTATAGCGGGACATTACGCCTGTGTTTGGTGTCGTAGAAATGTAGTGGAAAGAAAGAAAAAATTCCAAAAATGAGTGTGGTTCTAACATTATTTGAATTCAAATGTTTTTTTTCTCCAATTCTATTCCACTCTACAGCAGACCAGTAGTTAAAACTTCTTTTCTTTCACTGTCCTTTATTACTAAAATTCGATAGGGATTAGGTATATTTATAGTAGTTACCAATGCAAGCTTCGTGAACATGTTCTTTTGTATGTTCGTTGCCTTGTCTAGAGGCTAATTTGAGGTGGCTTTGCTGTTCTTTTCTTGTATTCTTATTTTGGCTTTTTAAGTTTGAAGTTTGAACGGTAAGTAACTAACTATCTTTTTTTGTTGTTGAAAACAAATATAAACACCTAAAATATTTTTAGCTTTATAACAATAATCACATTGTTTTTTGTGGTATCGAAAGAAGCAGTACTAATAAGGACCGAAATCCCAAGCCAACATGGCTACATCTGTACTTATAACTCTGGCAAAAGGCGAGTTAATAATACCAGCAATGATGATAAATGGTTAATAGTGAACATAAATTCAGATGGTAACAAAGATTTCGCAAAGTTGTTTTCAAAATTAAAGTTTAAAAAAATTGGTTTACTAAAAGTGACTGTTAATTGAATTTAGATTTTTTAAGCAAATTTTTAAATGTTGAATATGGTATGGAAGAGAGATTTAACTAAAACTCACAATATTTCATGATGGAAATTAATTATGGATAAATTTCGTAAATACTTAATTTGTATTAATGGTATGGTAAAAATATATTATATGAATCACTTTTATATTTTATTATAGAATAAATTACATAAATTTCTTTAAAACTTCTTCTTTAATTTATTACATCCAACTTCTCCATTTTTTAATATATAAAACATCTTTTAATTTTTGGGGTTTTGTTACATGAATTCCCTCTTTTGGGTGTAAAAAAGTATTTATACAACTCTTTTTAAGGGAGCTCAAAGTAATATAAAAAATAAAAATATCACGATAATAAGAGCAAACCTCTGAAGATTCGTGTAATTTAGTTTATATTTTATAAAAGAAAAAACTTAACTTATTAAATTCAACTTTGTACCAAAAATAATCTACTAAGTGGCAACTCTAACTCATGACCATGATGTCCTATCAAAATTTTGACAAGTGTTATTGTTTTATCATGCCGTGTGCACAATAAATTACTAGCTAGCTAGAAAATAAATTAATTTCAAATTGTTATCAATATATTATTACAGAATTTCACAATTTGAATCCTAAAATTATCTTTATGGAAAATTTCATTAATACTTTTTTTCATAATTTAAAATTTTATATTTTTATGACATTAAATTTAAATTGTTATCAGTATATTATTACAGAATTTCAAAATTTGAATCTCAAAATCATCTTTATGAAAAAATTTCATCATTACTATATTTAAGAATTCAGAATTTTAATTTTTAAATTATTACATTAAATTTAAATTGTTATCAATATATTATTACTGAATTTCAAAATTTGAATCTCAAAATCATCTTTATGAGGTCTAACCGGTTCTGAGACACATGCATTTCCAAGAGTCAATCCACTAAGAGATGTAAAAACTCCTATGCTACGCGAGGTAGAAAATTCCAAGCAGATGCAGGTAAATATAATAACAAACCCACAAGCCTCTATCGAAGTCACTGTCATGTGCACAAATTTATTGGTACCTCATACGAAATTTCCTAATGAAATTCCCCCTAGTCATCGGCGGAGGGTTCAGAACTCTCAACAGCCAATTCTGTGGTGCATACCCCCAGATTTGCAAGAAAAACAAGCAGAAACATTTCAAATCTCAAAACCTAACAAATTCGAAATGAACATCGCGGTGGGGGCCAGCGGCGCGGTTCCTCCGGCAGGCCAGGAAAACTACGCGCGAACCACCGATGTTGGTCTGAGAGGCTGCAAAAGAATTGGAGGAGCGGCAGAACAATTGGGTGTATTCGAAGCCAGTGCTTGTTGTCAACATCGTGTGGATTATCCAATATATATATATATATATATATATATATATATATATATATAGACTAGAAAATGTATATCAGATTTCTATCAAACATTTATTTATTATTTTCTCATAAATTATCCAATATGTAAAAGCTTCCAAACAAATAATCATTAAGTGAAGTGGCAATTGGTGAACACTTTTTTACTCTAAATACTTTATTAAAGCATATTATTCATTTTATCTCTTTCCTTTTATCTTAGAGTAAATTATATTAATCATTTTTAAAGTTTTCTGAAATTACACTTTTTTTCTTCTATTTTTAACATTTACACTTAGAGCATAGTGTAATATTTTTCAAAAATAAAAAGAAGTTAATGTTGGAATAGATAAAAGTAAGAGAAATTTGTATAAATCTACAGAATTTCATAAATAATTAGTATAATTTGTTTTTTTATCTTATTATTATAAACAAAAAAGAAATTTTTTATTACAGTGGACTAAAAGTCTAGTGAACATTTATGTTATGCTATCATTTTTTTTTTGTCTTTTCTTTCTTCTTTCACTGCTGTCATCTAGAGTGGACATTTATTATCTTTCTTTAAAAGATCAATAAATAAGGGTGGACATTAATTGTTTTTGTAATTCATTATAAACGCACTTGCAATTTGAGATTTATGATTTAAGATATACTCCGAATTCAATAGGATTCTGCGTGCCTATATAATAATAGCTTAGTGGCAATGGGAGGGTGCCAACCTCTTGCTCCGGCGATGGTGAAGTTTGCATTCGATCTTAATGCTAAACCCGATGATGAGGAGGTGGAACCAATTTCTTGCTCCGAGGAAGCACGTGTCGCCAAAGATGGTGGCGCGTGTGAAACCAGACCTGCAACTTCTGAACCAGTAGCTGACAGATGCTTCTCATAAATGACAGACCCAACGTTGTTGATGGAGGATCTGATGACTCTCAAAACAGGTTTTGTTCTTCGGAAATATTTTGCGTTTGGAGAAACTCTAAATTTTCTTGTGGATAGGGTTCGGGGCACAAGTATCTGCAGCACCAAAACGGTACCCCCATCAGTAAAATAAATTAAGAAAAATGAACGAGAGAAGCGTAAGTAAATTAAAACCTGGGAGAATGAACGTTAAACTTACAATAATGGATCGAAGATTGAGAGATTCAAGAAAGGAGAAATTTGAATATACCCTCCTCGACCATTGAAAAGTTGGTTGGAGCAACCACAACTTCATCTTCTATCACCACTCCTTCCATCGTTGTTCTTTCAGCGCGCTAACAATTGCAACAACTGTATGCAAGCTAGTTTCCAAAGCTTGTATTTATGGATTCTCCTTATATAATAGATATCATCAAATGAATAAATTTCCGCGGGATATCATTACGAATTCAAGTTTCGCAGTTATCTTTTCTTAATTAAATAATATTAAGTAAAAATATAGATAAATACTTATCACGTTATGATTGTCATAGTGGACCAAATCAACTTGGAAAGTTTGAAAATGATATATGACGGCTTACCAAAAAGTTACCGGCTTTTCTGGTGTTTCTGTTATTAATACACAAAATAACAATTGTAATCTTGAGAGAGTTCTAGATTTAAGAAGTAAAATAAAATAAAAAAGAGTTCGAGATTCAAAACAAGAGTAAGATTCAAGTGGGTTCATTAAAGTAGCCTCCATCAACATTTGATTAAAAAAAAAGTATTTGGATTTGGACTTGTGCACACTCGAGCCTCTCATCTTCCTCTACCTTTTTCTTACAACTTGGTCCTTATAATGATGTTTTTAATTCGTACGTTCATTTATATTTTTCTTTTATATAAGTTATTGATGAAAACAATATTGGACTCCGTTGATTTCTTAAGTCAAAATTTAAATTATTTAAAAAATTTCACTTCATATATATGTGACAGATGTAATTAATACACGGTTGTTTGTTTTTATATGGGATGACACAGTTTATTTTATTTTAAAAAATAAGTAATAATCATTCTATCTATTGATAATATAAAAAAATTTACAATATTAATTTACATAAATTAATATTTATGATAAATTTGTTACAAACTGATATGACTATGTTGGATAAAGTATTTTAATTAATTTTTGATTTTTTTATTAGCTAAAAAGTTTGTTTAATTGTTCAATAATTAAGTTTTTTTAATAGTTTTAAGTATTTTTTAAAATATTATCTTTTAACTTTTTATATTTTCTTTTATTTTTGTTCTTAATATATTTATCCAATTTTCTAATTATCCTTTTTAAATAAATTATGATTTTATTATCTTTATCTCATTTTATTATCAAGCTATTATTTAATTTAGTTACAATGATAAGATGCTTTTATTTTGAAAAATTATAATTATTTTTTACACAACGCATTCAAAGAAGCTTCTCAAAATAATTAAAGTTTATTTTTTTCTTTTTTTTTAAAAAAAAAACTTAAATTAAGTACACTCTGGAATTTTTGTAAAGTGATTTTTTAAATAAAAGTAATTTTTTGAAAAGAAAAAAAATAGTTAAAACAAAGAGCCTCACGTCTTTTGCTATTTTATACTTTTATCTCCTCTTTCATAATTAAGAATGATAAATAAACCAATATTGTACATAAGAGACCGTAGTAACACTAACCGATATATTTTGTAATTATTATTTTTCAGTCTACATCAACGTGTTTAAATCACGGATCAACTACATATATCTACAATGGCGAATTCTATAACTAATTTTTATCATGGAAATGGCAGAAAGCCTTCACCCTGAAGGGAGTACAAACTCATTGTTTCCATTTAGGCTTTGTTTGGAAGTTAGGAGGGGAGGAAAATGAAGGGGAAGGAAAGTGAGGAAAATAAGGGAAATTCTTTTCTCTCCTTGTTCTTCTTGTTTGGGAGTTAAAAATATATTAAGAGAGAGAGAAATAGAGAGTTAATAAGAAATTTTTACAATTTTTTTCTTATTTAAAAAATTAATACATTATATATTTTACACTGATTAGGGTAGGATAATAATTTTATTAACACTGACTGTATAATAATAATTTTAGTTACTTTTTTCTTCTAAAAACCCCCCAAATAAAGAGGACAACAATTTTAAGGCATTGAAAAATTTCAGAGGAGTTTTGAAAATCTTCAAATCTTTTCCCTCATAATTAAAACTCTCAAACAAGGAGATGTCTTTACATAAACCTTTCCCTTCCCTCCCTTCCCCTCTAATATCCCTCTCCCAAACAAAGTCTTAATAAACCCTCCATGATTCATCCATTTATCAATAAAAAAATAAAGAATTCAATATTTAATGGAATGAGTCTTTCAGTCAACCTATGAAATGATTAACCAATAAAAAAAGAAAAAGTTTATCCACTTATTGGAATCTTTGAAAGTTGAAACCTCATTGACTGATTGGCATGGAGGCTCCAACCCGAAGATTGCATGATACCTTTCCAACTTGTAGAAAGTGAGTCCACTGCTACTTATTGGGGCGGAGGAGGGTCTTTGTTAAATGGTGGGTTTGCAGCTGCACTGATATGGATCAAGTGCCCCATAATAGAATAGGATAGACATTGAGCAAAAGAAATAAGCATGGAACAGGCATAGTCTTCAAGAATTTGGACTCCAATCTAATTCAATCTAGAATCTAACTCATAAAATAAGATTTGAGATTAAATTAGACTCAAATTCTAATTCTCATATGATATTAAGATGGTAATTAATACAATTTTTTATCACTCTAAAAAACTCAAACAACACCTCTTTTCATTATGCACAGAATAATCTAGAATGTAAAATTATATTTTAAATCATTATTTTCATAATTATTGTGTACATATTTTTTTTATCCTTTAACAACACACGTATGGAAAGAGAATACAAGGTTTCAATAAAATTAAGGGGGTAAAAATGTATAAGAAAACATGTACATCAGAGTATTTTCTTCATATATATATATATATATATATATATATATCAATTAAAAATGAGAGAGATTTGAATCACCTCATCTTATTGAATAACAAGTAAACCACACTGAAGAGAGGGAGAGTGAAAGACGTACTTGGTTATTTTAAAATACTAAAAACTTGCCCTGATTGATTATAAGGCTGATTAATTATATTTTTTCTTTTGTTATATCTCTCTCCAACAAGAATATATGATGTTGTTAGATGATCCAAATCTGTGTGAGAGCTAAAACTGGATGCTTTTGTACGGTTGTACTTTGATTAATCACAAACAGAAATAGTCATCTCACACTTAATTACCACAAATTTAATGCCAACTCATAAGATATATTTGTATATCCTCTCTACAACGAAATCCTGCCAGATAGGCTTCTTTCAAGTTTTATATATATAATAAATACATAACTAATTATTGGGAGATTGTTTCATGGAGAAGATCAAGATGATGTTCCAGGTTTTGGTTTCAAGCTAGAAAGCTCGCAGTGCTGTAAAGGGAGACGCAAGGAGTCACAAGATGTTGCAGTTTCTGTTGCTGCAAAACCATCCCAACCAATGTGTGTCACATGCTGCACATTTGTTGGGCACCCTATTTCCATGTCCATTTCCACCTCTTCCAACTCCTCCCCTTTATTCACTACAAAAGTACAAAAATATAGCAAATGGCCATAAAATAATTAAGCATACATTATCATACACACACACACACACACACACACACAAAGAATGAATGGTTTAATCAAATTAAGCTTATACTCACCAAACAACTTAGGAATGTTCTTGAAACTCTTCAACAGCCTATTGAAGCTATGGTATGTGTTAGATTTCGGGACATCCTCATGAAACCTCAGCAAGCTCCTCATGCTTTCACCAGACAAACTCCCTGAAATATCCTTGTCACCTTTCGGTCCTTCTGAATGTATCACATAATTAATAACAGATCTGATTGAAATGAAGGAACAATTATCTGAATTAATTAAAGCTTGACCCTTTACACATGCTGGAAAAATAAGATGATACCAAATTAAGAGACTGACTTGTTGCTGCAGTTGATGAATCAGTGTCTGATCTTGATCTTCTTGGATGAGGACTACCTACAACAACACTGGCCTCAGAAACACAACCAAAAGAGAAAGGAAGAATGACAAGCCTTTCCATTCTGTCTCCCATTTCTTCGCGCCGTATCTATTGCAAGGGATGAAGATCTATTGGAATTGGAACTTAATTTAGTGAGTTGTTGTTAAGTATAATAAGGGTAATTGTTGTTATGCATAGAAAGTCAAGTTGGTTGAAACTGATGAATATGGAGACACACATAACTCATATATATCTTGAATGTGTATGCTTGGATGTGCACTATCAAATCAATTCACCTCAAGTATATATCTGTAACGAACATCACCTTAAACACAAGTTGGTGGAGTAGTGAATGACCAAAGACAAACCTAAGTATACCAAACTCTATAAGCTAGATGGACCAGGATCACAATCATCTATTTTTAGTGCTAGTGCCCTTGATCTATGTTAATGTCGTTTCCTTCACTCACTGGCCTCTCTTGCAAAGTACGTCATCATCAACAACTATTTTTTCTTTCTATTGGTTTTGTTGTGGTCGGTTTATATTTATCCTTTTCTTTTCTGTAAACCAAAATAACAATTATTTATGTTGCTTTTTATTTACTTGCTTTGGACTCTAACTAGAAGTAGTATTTCCCAAGCGAACTTTCCTGTGGATCTCTCCACCTCGTGGCATTGGGGACCAAATCCAGTGTTTCTTGAATTTTAAGTAGAAAGAACTAAGCAACATTGGTAAGGATGGAAGCTTAAATAAGTTGAATAAATTTTGATACTTTTTTTTTAATAGAATTTTACAATATCTACACAAACTGATGAACGAGATACTGTCTTATAATATTTGAAGGCTGAAGCACTGTAATGTTATCTAAGCAACCCACAAAATTATGATTTTACTTTTTTTAAATTAATCCAAAATGGTAATTCAAATTTCAATTTCATGAAATTTTTGTATTGAATTGAGTTTGATTGCGTAGAAATACAATAGGAGAATTTGAATAGGTGGCGAAACAAGATACGCGGCCCATTGCAAGCAAGTCTGATGCGAGACATGGGCCACAACAAACTGGGCCAAAACCACCAACTTCAATTTCATCTTAGGAAATTTCCATTAACACCTCGTGTTTCCTAAGAACACCCCCCCTTTTTCTATTTTCTACCAAATTTACCCTTTTAAACCCTTATCTCACACCCTCATGTTTATCACTCTTTAAAATCTTTTTTATCATATCTTTATTATTTTTTAAATAGTAATTTTTGAATCCATCTTCACCTTATATTCATTATATAATATTACATTTCTCATCAATATTGCATGTAAAATTGTGCATTTTTTTTTCACATGACACTATATTTTAAGGTATGTTCATTACTAATTTCATCTATTATACACCTTTTTTTCTGGAAGCAAGGTATCCCCACAATCGAAAGCCGTAAAACTAACTCTCAAGGCATAGAGATCGCCGAAATGTGTTTTGTCTATCCTGACAAAATTTTCTCCATAAACACGGCTAGAAAAATGAACATTTTCAGTATGTTTAAGGAATTCAATCATCTATCAACTATATTAGACCTTGTTGGTCATCTATTATACACCTCAATTGCAAAGCAAAGCTTTTGAGAGTGTCTTCTACAACTATATTCAACAAAGTATTTTAGTTAATTTCTAACTTTTTTTATTAACTGAAAAATTTATTTGACTATTTGATAAATAATTTTTTTTAATAACTTTTGATGCTTTTTGTTTTTGAAACACTAGTTTTCAACTAATTTTTTAATTTCTAACTAACTTTTTTTTTTGTCAATTTTACTAAACATAGCCTACCTGGATTGTAAATTTTTTCGGCTCAACTTGATTTTATTTTTTTTGTTTGAAATCGTAGGATGATGTTAAAGTAGTTCCTAAAGTTAGAAAAATATCGAATAAACTCTTGAAATTTTTAATTGTTTTTCTATGTTCCTAAATTTGACAATTTATCATTTTGATGCCTAAACTAAACATATATTAATATTATTGGTAAGTTATAGTTTGAGAATAAAGATGACATTAAATAATGCAATCATATTAGTTAATTAATTTATTCATGCGTTAATTGTAGAGCGGAAAAAAGAAGGGATAAAACAGAAAATCCCACAATTATTTTAATAAATAAAAAATTGATTGCATCTCATAGTTTTTACATAACAACATTAAAAAGACAGAAAATTGGGAGGAGAATAGAAACTAGAAAGAGTAAAAGCAGTTGATGTCGTGTTGCACAGAAGTGAAAACCGTAAAAAGGAGGAGAGAAAGAGGGTAAGGGGAGAGTTTGGCGGCACCAATAAAATAAATGCGAGATAGGAAGAAAAAGCAGCGCGTGCGAGCGACGAGAGTGAGATGAACACTCACGTTTTAATTCATAAATTATTTATTATTAAAAATAAAAAATGTTCATTGGTTAACGAGACGACTGAGGCGAAGCAGAAAAGTCAAAAAATAAAGAATTAAAACAGAGAGATGGCACGTGTGGGAGAGAAAGAAAAGATGAGAGTTGTGGAGAGAAGTTTCTCTTTGGAGGAATGGGGGGTGGTGGAGAAGGTGGCAAATGACAATTCAAGAACCACATGTGAATAACGGAGACCAACAACCACCTCAACCTCAATCTCATCGTCCCTAATCCTCAAGGTTCTTTTTTCTCTTTCAAATTTATTAATTAATCCCTCATCGCTTTAAAAAAATTTCACAATCTTCCACCATCATCACTCGCCCTTGCTACTGCTATTCTCCTGTTTCCTTATTTTGATTATCATTTCCTTTTTTGCAAGTAAGTGCGGAAAATAATTAAAAGCAACATTTCGCGTTCCAATGCTGTTCTGCCTTAGGACTAGCTGATGATGTCACGTGTTCAATTCAGATCAATATCTTTTTTCATAATCTAAGCTACTATGACTGAATCAATTCAATTTCAATCGAGCCTTGTTTTTTTTTTCTCAGAGAAGTTATGAAAAGTAAAATAATAATTATTTTATCAAAAATTAATCTTTTCCTAATGGCAGTTGCACCGACACCTATTATTTTTGTGATTGAAGGTTTGGAATTTTGTAGGCCAAGTCAGCCAATATGTACATTGATGATGTGACTTCAGTTTCACTTATTTTATGCTGTTCACACTTTTATTTGTGATGTTATCTCAGATTCACTGTGGATGATGAATTTGAGGACTGGGGAAACCATGGATTCTGGATCTTATCCGGAGCGTCCAGGGGAGCCAGATTGCTCATATTACATCAGAACAGGCCTTTGTAGATTTGGTGCAGCATGTCGATTTAATCATCCTCCTAACAGGAAGCTGGTACAAATTGCATTGTATTTCATTTGTATAAATTGAGCTATATGTTTAATGTGTTTCAAATTGGATGTTGATACCTAACTCTCCTTGTTCTTAGCACGCGTTTGGTAACCCGTTGGTTACCTTTTGGACGTGGATCTACCGAAGCAATACTAGCTTGCTTCTACGTCTTTTTCCAGATTTTGACGCGGAATTGAGTGTTAAAGTGGATCCGTGACACCTACACAAACATGCACTTAGATGGATTCATTTTGAATCATTCCAATTATCATCATAAAATATTAAAATCTCCCTAGGTGATCGAAGCAATGCACACTTGAATCTATTTGATGTTATCCTCTTACATTTTCTGTTCAACACATGTTTTTGCTTGTTTGTTGACTATGTTCCTATTAAAAACACATGCATTTTTATTCATTGTACTGGATTATGACAGCATTTTAGCAGAGAAAGATGCACTAAAACACCAGGGAGAATTTCACTCTGTTGTATTGCTTGATGGCACTCATAGCTAGCTTTGGACGTGTTGGACACAATATTTAATTTTCCCTTTTTGCAGGTGTATAGCACATTTTTTTATGCATGTTCGCATGTCAATCTGCACAAACATGCTCTTTTCACATGAATGAATTTGCTGTAACTGGGACTATATAGTGTTGAATCTTACTGTGCTATTGATGATTTTTATTTCGATATCATTCTTTTATATGGAGAATATAAATACCTGATATGTTTTATCGATGATCCTATCAGGCTATTGCCACTGCAAGGATGATAGGTGAGTTCCCAGAAAGAATAGGGCAACCAGAATGCCAGGCACGTACTAGTTTCTCAACCTTGTACTGCAGTGCAGAGCACTAATTTGTATCTTGGCATGCATTCTTTATTTAAATGTTCACCAATCATCATAACAAAGAGTTTTTTCCCCGTTTTTCTAGTACTATCTGAAGACAGGAACATGCAAATTTGGAGCCACATGCAAATTTCATCATCCTAAAGATCAGGCTGGGATTGCTGGAAGAGTTGCCTTAAATATTTTAGGCTATCCTCTCCGCCCTGTTAGTTTTTAATATTTTCCTCTCATTCATTTATAATTATGACTACAATACTAGTTTCTCATAAATTTGTGGCTCATTACTGTTTCTTTGTTCATTTGGTAACCATTAAATTGTCAGACCTGCATAAATTCAGATGTTATGATTATATTTTCCAAAACTTTGTGTTCTTGCATGCAGATATTTAATATCTGACCCCTGAACCTTTCATAGACATTTTGCTTGCTTTCTGATTGATATTAATGTTCTCATAACTTACAATATATTTCCGATATTTCCTGATTCTGCAGAATGAACCTGAATGCACTTATTATTTGAGAACAGGACAATGCAAATTCGGGAACACTTGCAAATTCCACCATCCTCAACCGAGTAATATGATGCTCTCATTACAGGGTTCTCCTGTTTACCCTACCATCCATTCTCCAACTACGCCAGGTCAGGAGTCATATGCTGGAGGAATTACAAATTGGTCAAGAGGATCATACATTCCTAGTCCTCGCTGGCAAGGTCCTTCAAGTTATGCGCCCTTAATTCTACCTCAGGGAGTGGTTTCAGTGCCCGGGTGGAATGCATACAGTGTAAGCTCATCCATTATTTTTATAGGTCATAAACAACGCCTAGAGCTAGAAAGATAGTTTTATTGATTTATTCTGTGTTGTGTCTATTTCTAAGGCACACGATATCAGGATTATGTTAAACGTATGTAGAATGTCATTTATTTCCATCATTGGATTTTGGACAGTCCTTGTTGCGTCATGGATGTAGAGTGTAGACTGGGTTCTTAACATCATAGAGCAAATAAGATGTATTCCCATCCCATCTACCTGTCTCTAGAGTCATTATTCCTCTGTAAAATTGAAGTTGTACCTGTGTTGATGTGAAATTTCGTGGTATTTGTCTTTCAACAGAATACTTTGGCGATCAATTCTTTAACTTTAGCAATAACGCAACATGGCACATATGCACACACCTGTTTTGTTGAACCTGACATTGCTGATGTCCTAATGGAATATTTATTGTGCAGGGTCAAATGGGATCAATCTCTACTTCAGACAGTCCACAGAAAGCAATGAGAAATGATCAAACATATGAAACTTCTCGTCAAGGTGAGCTAGCAAATGCAGGATCACAAGGGGCATATTCTCAATTCCGTTCTGGCACTGTTCCAGTAGGGTTTTATACGCTGCAGAGGGAGAACATATTTCCTGAGAGGCCTGGTGAGCCTGAATGCCAATTCTACATGAAGACAGGAGATTGTAAGTTTGGAGCAGTCTGTCAGTTCCACCACCCACGAGAGAGGCTAATTCCTGCTCCTGACTGTGTCTTGAGTCCCATAGGCCTTCCTTTACGTCCTGTAAGTTGGGGTTCTTGCTATGGAGTTCTATCTACCTAGTTGATTTTTCATAGGCTTAAATTCATTATTTCTGAATTTATACTTCATTATAGTTCTCACATCACAGGTTTTGAGTTTGGTGAGAATTTGAACAAGATTTACTCTCCTTAGTTTTTGTCGCTGCTCATATGATATGTTAAATTACCTCTTATTTGAATTTGGATTCCCTCCTTTTTTTTCTCATAACGCCTTTTTAGGGAATGGCATCTCCTGTTCTACAGAGAATGTTCTATACATGGCATATATCATAGTACATAGCAATGATGCTTGAACCCTTGAATGTGGACGTAAAAAAAATTGTAGTTTTAAGTTTAACCATAATTTGAAGCTGACCTAAGTTGGAATCGTTCGAAGCATTTATATAGACATGAGAGATGATGCAGCCAATAGTAATCAGTTTGAATAGTTTGAAGTATTTATTTGTTATATTATTTTAAGCAAACTATGATCACTAACAGTATTAGAGTTTCTCCCTATCGTTCTTGATTTATCAGATCATTCACAAAGTATGGAAATGGTGTGATTTTCATATTATTTCTTTTTAAAATTTGTGTGAAGTCTGCATAGTATCATTTTGTATGCTCTTCTTTCCCTTCGGTGAAGTGAATAAATGTGTAAAAAGGTTATTTGTTTGTGGTAATTGGAGAAAATAAGAAGATCTGCAAATATTTGTGTTTTTTTTTCTCTCTTCACGTTAGATTGGTCTTGTGAGTTGTGATTGAATTAGTGCAATCTGATATAGAGGCAGTGTCCCATTTCTTACAGGGAGAACCTTTGTGTGTCTTCTATTCTCGTTATGGCATATGCAAATTTGGCCCAAGTTGCAAGTTTGACCACCCAATGGAAATTTTCTCTTATAATATCTCCACAATGCCTTCAGCTGATGCTCCAAGCAGGCATTTGTTAGGATCTTCATCTGGAACTGTTGCATTTAATTTATCTTCCGAAGGACTCATTAAGTCAAGCTCAGCAAAACCCAGGCGGCTTTCATTATCAGAGACAAGACAGATTCCTTCTGGTGATGATGACATTGATGATGATGGATGATGTCTCTTGAAAATGGGTCATTTGGCTTTTACAAAAAAAAAAAATTCTGAGGGGGGAATGATTAATCTGTAAATTGATTTTCCCATTGCTGGAGATGTACAGAGGTCATGTCAGGTTGATTCTGTTAATTCAATCTGAAAGTAAATGCAGTTGACAGATTCAACTATTCTGGATTGCATGTTACCTGGATAAATTTAAGCAAATGTTGTCACATTTGGTCAATCCCAACGTGACAATCCTTCTGTCCTTAAGCCACCACTCTTTCTAATTAACTTTTCACATTATGTAAAAAACCTCTTACTGGAAATCTGTAATGACCAAATTTTGCCTCGGAATATTTATTGGGTGCAGGGTTGAAACTTGAAACTCATTTCAAAGCCTCTGTTTTCTCACTGCAGTTTGGGTTTATGCTGTCTACTGTCCATGTATAGAATTTTTTTCAGTGGCAAGCCAACAGTATCGCTGATACCTTTTTATTTTTCATATTCTTGTACATTCTCACCAGAATTTAGCAGATCAAGTTAACTATGATTTTGTATATCCATGTAAATAACAACTGCTGGAATGTAACTTGAATCTGTACCTCTATTTTCTCCTGATTTATGTACAGTCCGTGGTGATTGTACTTGACGGATTTTGTTTGGCAGAAGTTGAGGAGTAGAAAGTCTTGATTATGAATGTTGGAGGCAGTGAAAGCTGAACCTTACTGATGTACCTTTTCCAATATGCCAAGCCTCAACACGTATGGTACTTTGTTCTTGTAGAGAATGCTGTGGGGCTTAAAGCTATCAATTGCATGGTCCCATTACAGGTGGGTGGATTGCTTTGCTGCAGCCTAGATGTCTTTTTCTGCTTGGAGTTCGCTTTGCAGTTTGCAGTTCACATGCATCAAATCAAATCTGGAGTTTATATCTTATAGCGTATTTGGATAGGTGTTTGTAGAATTGATTTGAGATCAATGTGATTTTATAAAATTGATTTTTTAAGTAAACATGATTTTAAAGTAACTAGTTTTTTGTTTATATATATATATATATATAATATATTTGAAAATTGATTTTCACACTTAATGTTATTTGGAAACTTGCTATCAAAATTGATTTCGAGTGCTTAATCACCAACATGGGTTTTAGTTATTTGTAGATATTTTTTGTGAGCATATTTAGTGTTAAATCTTGAGTTCAAGATCTGATATTCACTAGATTTTCCAATAAAGGAAATGAAGTGATTTTCAACATGAAGAATGAGTTCTTGTAGAAGATCCCTTAAGCTCTATACATTATTCAAAAAAGAATAATTTTTTTCCTCTTTCTCTCTCTTAAGATCTCAAAATGAGATCTATCATTAAAGAAAAAAATTAGAGAGATCTTAAGAAATCTTCAATCCTATGTGGTACTATAAAATCCACCAAAAAATGATCTAAGATCTCAATTTGAGATCTACCATTAAAGTTACTTTAATGCATTATATTGATAGTGATATACAGATGATTATTATTATTTTTAAAACTAGGTTTTTAAAAATTACAATGAAATTAATAAAATTAATAATGTTGAATTATGAAAATTACTTTCCGTAGATTAGATTATGAAAATTTATTTGTGATATATTAAAACATACTAAAACTAATTTCTATAAAAGAATTTTTACAATTTTGTTATTATAAAAAAGTAAGATAGTATGAATCAAAACAGTGGCTTAGGTGGACATTTATACTTATAGGCTTCCCTTTAGTACTGCTGCAAACTGTAAAGGGTTATCCAGTATCAATATCTCCGCAACTTTTTGACTTTTGATTCTAAAATTTGAAGTTCTTCGCAAGGTTTTCCAAGTTTAGTTCGTTGTTTGTGCTCTTTCTGTTACATGTGTGAGTGCGTTTCTGCATTACTTCTCCTTTCCATGAGGAGCACGCGGGCGAAAATGGGTAGGTGGAAGAGGGATAAAATTGGAAACCAGACAAAATATTCACGGAAAATTAATTTTGTGGGATCCATAAGCTACTGGGAGAAGTGTCAAAGAAAACATGTGTATCTTAAGCAAAATCACGTAAATTGAATTACCTAAACATCTAGTTCAACAACATAACTCACGTTTGACTGAGATGAAAGCACGTTTAATGGATAATAAACATACAAGTGTTGTATTGCTTATCAAATCTCGCGCATGTTATGACTAAAATGCAGGTATTGCTAAACCGAATCTTTCTTTCATAGGTTAACATTTTGTCCTTGAAATAATATAATTTGTGCAATTGCTATTTGCTGCAGAATACTTGCATGCAGCACTGTCATGCCAAGTGAGTAGAGGAAGGATTTTCTTTGTTGTTTGCAGCGTTTCCCTATTTTGTTTGGGCCTCTGTTCCTAAAGCAATAAAAAATGTGTTGGGGTTCTGCTTCGATTATCACTGTTCGCTAAAACAACTACTGTCGGTATTAGATCGAGCATGGGTTGTGCACGTGCGATGTGCAGGTGCTGACGAAATTACATAATGGAAGTTGTGGTGAAGAAAATAGGTTAGGACGAAAATTGTTCTCTCATCAACTCTAGTCAAATCAAATTCAAAATGAAAGCACGTATAAGACCATTCACGAAAGAAAAAAAAGAGTAATCCAAAACTTGATTGTTAATCAAAGTGAAAAATAGAAAGAATAAGAATAACAATAAGAGCAAAAGCAATATTTAAGGTGTCTTTGGTAGAAAAAGGAAAAATAATATTAACAAGAAATTTTGTTTCTTTTTTTAGAATCTCATCTTTTATATTTTACTTTAATTTAAAAAATCATTTTTTTTTATTTTTCTATTTTTTTAATCTAAATCAAACACGTTCTTAGTATGTAACAAGTCTTGTTATCTTAGGATCGTTTGTTTTTCAACGTGAGCCCCGATGTGATGTGGTGAGTACCACCTGATGTCTTTCTAATGAGAGGAGGAGCCTAAACTTTCAGAAATTCTTGTTCTCATATATAATTCCTTTGGTTTCAAATATATTAAAATAAACTTATTAAGAAAAATAATTAATTACATTTAATTACATTAATTTCAATTAAAAATTAATTTTTTTAACTTATTTTTTATTAGAACTTAGTATAAAAAATAAAAATGAGTTATTTGAAACTAAAATACCAATTAAATAAAAAAATATTTTAAACATAGTAATATTAAATGATATAAAATTTATTAAAAAATTATATCTAACATAATTTTTTTTATATATTTAAAACCGGAGAGAGGGTTATAGTTGACAACTTTTCAGTGAATGTGGTCTTAATAAGTTATGTCGAATAAATTGCATAAATTAACGTGCATTATTATTAGCATTATTTAAAATAAAATAGTTTTTTGGTATATAAATTCGTGTAATTATTTAATTTGAAATGCTGGAATATGAATATGTAATTACGCCTACATGCGACTAATTGATGGAGAGTTTCCCTCAAATAAAAAAGAAACACGATTACAAAGTTATTATTTTAAAAATATTATGTTAATTAGTAATTACTATTTTGTCTGAAATTTTGCAAGTATTACACAGTTTTTCAAGGTGTAAGTAAAAATGATTACTATTACTAGTATTTAACTTGCTTTAGGCTTATAAGGAGTTTTGCACATAATAGGAAATTGATGACATATTGAATCAAATCTCATGGGATTATGAACTAGCCTTAACTCTAGAGAGTAGGGAACAGAGAGTAGAGACAAGAGTCTGCGAAGCTAGTTTAGTTTTCGCTTAACAAATTAAACTCTCAACTTTCCATCACAAACCTAAGAAGCACTTGTCAAGATGCCCTCTTCTGCTCATGCTCATGGCCTCATCATCATCATCTCTCTCATTTTTGTGTCTATTTTTTTACCCGATGTGAATGTGAGTCTTCTCTCTTCTCCCCCTAAAAATCTCAATGAATTTGTAGAAAACTGTAGCTGAATTTTCATGATTAGCAGGCAAATGGTGGTGCAGCTTCCATGCAGATGATGATGAATGACAGCAGAAGAAAGTTGGGAAGCTTTCAGATATGTGCACTATGCACCTGCTGTGGTGGAGTCAAAGGGATCTGCTTGCCCTCTCCCTGTTGCTATGCCATCAATTGCAACATTCCCAATAGACCTTTTGGCTTTTGTTCCTTCACCCCTAAAACCTGTAATTGCCTTGAATGCCATCTTTAATGCTTTCTCTTGCAACTTCCCTAGTGTCAATCCGAGAATATTGGGCTTAATCATAATTTTTCACCTTAATTTCAATCAACATACTAATTCAGGTGTTATGTTTTGTGGGGGTTGGAATAGGACAGTTAAGCCTTAGTTACAAACCTGCTTCGTTTGTAATAGGTTTTGCTGGTAGTTTCATAATGGATCATGTATCAATGCAATGAGCCTTGGTATGTGTATTTTTCTCTCTTTTCTATGAGTTTTATGATGCTGATACCAAGGTTTCTGTAATGTTAAATTAATAAAGCATGGATATTGCACATCTGTATTGGTAAATTTGTGAGGCAGAGGCGTTTTGGCTTTAGGCTTTGGTTTGGAGAGTTGCATATAAATTGTGCATCTTGAGAAGAGTGTTTGGGAATCTTTCTGACATCACTCTTACCTTCAAATTTTGGTAAGCTGCTTGTTTGTTTTTGTTGATCTTTAAGCCAATGTGTACGGGTCACTCTCTCTCTCTAGCACGTAGGACCATTTAATTTAAGTATTATTTACTTCGTTCTTATTTATAAGATTTAATTATTAAGATTAAGGAGTACTAATTAGTAACTATTAATAGTATATTTTTTAGTGTCTTGTGAAAAAGTAAGTATCTTGAAGATAAGTAGCTACTAATTACATTGTATTAAATACCTTTAATTATTTTAAAAATAATTAATAAATATATTTTTTATATTTCCTTAATTATTAACCTAAGAAGTAAGAACATTTGTTAAGATTCGCCCTTACAAAATTGATATCGCTATCTTACTGCAGTGATTGTTTAACGCTACTGAAAACTGCCGGTGGCCACTACCAGTTGGTTCGTTTTAGATATTAAAAACGGCATGAAATGCATCTCATCTTGCTATCTTTAATCTATTGGACTTTAAATTTGTGATTGGCATGTGCGTGCTAGGAAGGAAACAAAGTACAGTCTGTGGGGTTACCGAAGAAAAATGTGGAATCAAGAGGTCATCCAAATAGAAAGAGAAGATAAAATGAATACCCAAAAGGTAATAAAATCGATAATTATAAACTGTCTTCAAATGCACTTGACATCAATTAATTTTCTCAAATAAAAAAAAAAAAAATTTGACAGTATGATATTTACTCAAGAAAAACAACGCGAAGAGTCTAGCTGATTTACAGAAGTTTCTAACTACCCTCTAACCATCCTTTTATTTACCTTCCAAGCTGATACAATAAAGTTTTAAAAAAATTCCACTAAATGCACCCAGCTTATTTAAGACAAAACTTTATTCCAGGAGTCATGTTGTCCTTCAGATCCTCTAAGCTTTCTCTGTCATGACCATGATCAGCACTTCTTCTCTTTACATAAATGACATGTTATTTTTTGTACAAAATTTACATAGAACTTCGTTTACCACTCCAATGCTTGCACTGGCTATTGAAATGGATCTACCCAACATTTATCCTCCTCAACTGCCTTTTCCCAACGTTTTCTAAAGATATCTAGTTCTTGGTAAGAAAGTCTCCTCACCTGCACCACCCACAAAACAATGTTAGTAACGAGATAACAAAAAAAAAAAACATTCAGATATACTAATCGTGTGGCAGAAATTTCTCATCATGCAAGAAACTCAAACAGAAATTTATAATGCAAGAATCTCAAATATACTACGCCATATACAGTGTCATTGGTCATCTGAAGCTAATTGGCAAAGCAATTAGTTCTTGTCATTTAAGGTATCAAGAACTAGTGCCTATTTCGTTGGCTATTGCACCAAACATCTCAGGGGACCCCCATTATTTTTTCCTTTTTTATCAAAAAAACTGACCAACACAATCCAAGTATTTGCCCATCCAAAGGCACAAGCTTTGCAAATAATCTGACTGGTACAGCGAAACGAAACATGCTTTTAAGTGAGGCACATTTCGACAGTACTTCAATTGCCAAATCATGATAACATGGTAACTTACATCAACTCTATGATCCTTTTCCTGAGATGAAACCTGCAAGTCACAGATAAGTCTCAGTTTCAAGGAAGATAGAAAAAGAGACACACATGCTAGATAAGAAGTGTGCTATGAAATTATAATCTTTAGAAAGTTAAAACAAGTCTTTCTTCATAATTAAACTCTTTAATAAAAATGGCACTTTTCTGACCATAGTCTTATCCATGCCTCCAAGGGTGGGACGATTGTAGTGGACAATGTATTCAGCGTCCACAACACCAACTTTTTTTGTTCGATCACCCTGTATCCAACAGAAATAAGGTCAGATGGAACTTGAAAGCAAAAATAAAAGGAGATTGATAAAAGGACAAAATTTAAATACAATTTCATGGATGTTGTTAGTGTTGTTCTCCAATTAAAAATGGCATTTCATCTAGGTATTACTATTAATTTTAGTTACCATGATTTTCCAGATAAAAAGTTGATTTTGATTTGGGAACAGTATCAGCAATCTGTGGTATTGCTTTTAGAAAAAGGAAATCAAATTTAACCAAAACATAGCTCAACTTGCCTGAGCACAGTAGCCAAGCTGCATGTCTAGACCCCATGCATGGATCAAGTCATTCTGTAAAATAAACCACAGATGGTGAATAAATATGAAACCACTATAGAGCAATGCTAATGGTAATGCTCCGCGGCAGCATTAATACTTAATAGTACAGAGTGGTGCACCTGAATCATATACCAAACACAACGCCATGCAGCTCTTGAGAAAACAGGAGCCATCATTTCTATCCACCTGAAGCAAATTAGTGCACCTTTAATTTCTTGAACTGTGTTTCAAGGGAAATCCACGTTAAATTTGTTTACCACAAAAACTCTTACCCTGTACAAGGTGGGGCAGTGCTGCTTTTATCGCACCCTTTACCATCATTACTAGCTCTATATGTCCTTCTGCAAGCACAACGACCAAAAACATGCACAAATATGCTTTAAAGCACACTTATCTAGTTACAACACCAGTAGAAGGGAAACACAAGTTCTCTTTTAGTTTTTTCAATGAATGTTCATTACCACATATTGAGGGGGTTTGAACTCAAAATGTCTTTCTCAGATTAGGTTTACCGTTTGGTTAACTACTTTAACTGCGAAACCATAAGCAAACCTTGGTTGCTATAAGAAACAGGCAAGAGGAGATGAGATGGACTTTCCTAAAAACTAGAAAGTGTATATGATTAAATCAACCTCCAGAGATTTCCTTGACATATAATAGCAGGGCCTAATTCTAAGGAAGTGCTTATTGAAATAGTGAAGACTGCTATAATGATATAATGGGAACTATATAACTTAATGTTGAGAACATGAAAAGGACATATGGATGAACCTGTGCACTGACGACCTCCTCCCACGTGCAGTAATCTGATGATGCACTTCTGATTTTTTAGGATCCAGTGCTGGTTGTGATATCTCCAGCCCCTCACTTTTGATGATAGAAACATACCTGAAAATAACTTAAGAAACATGGTGAAATACATTTCAGACAAGAAACTTATAGTTTCTTATTTGAATGAAAAAGCAAGTGTAAAATTAACAAAAGTAAAACGGAATTCTACTTACTTATCTGGATGAAAATGCTCAACTCCTAGGTCCTCATCCCAAAGGAAAATATAATCATATTCTGCAACTATGTCGGGGTGTAAGAAGCGTTTGGCAAACCACCTAGTCAATGAAAACGTATTTAGGATATATGAAATATGAAATGGATTAAAATATGGATGGGAATGGAATGTGCAATCACCTAGACACCTACCATTTGCTTTGATCAATTGCCGACACATGAATGACACGACTACTCCACTCGAGATCCTTCCATTCGTCAACAATACCATCATAGTGGAAGAGCATCACGACGAAATTACTGTCTATAAACTGCAATATAGTGTAGAAAGAGGGTCATGACCCATAAACAACAGCGAGGATTATTTGCAATGAATAATTTGTACAAAACTCATTAGAGTACCTTTTTGACCATCTTGCTTACAAGATCTTTCTGTTTTATCCCAACTACCATTGCAAACAAATTGGTTGATTCATTTACCTTAAGCTGTCCAAATTTAGCTAATTTAGTACATACCATACCAGAGGTAAAGAAAAAATTATAACCATTTGACATTATGATGATGATGATGATATGTGTTCTATGTCAATAGAGTGTCAATTGAAGAGACCACATAAGCTACATCAATAACCTACAAAAAAAGACATAAAACTCACTTCTATTGTGTGACGACCCTTCTTAGGCATGGGAAGATTCCACAAAGGTCGCAATTCCAAACTGGAAGTGGTGGAGACTATGCCTGCAGGTAATGCTTCACTTCCAATAGGCCTGCACTGTTTCTACTAAACAATATAAACAAATATAAGAACCAAAGTTCAGCACCTGAAACAATGCAATGATTAAGAAAAGCATGCCAAGTGAGAGAAAGAACCTTGCATTTATCAATTACTGGGTCCACTATTACATTCTGTTCTGCGTCCACTGCTGTGTCCATTTTCCAGCTTGATAGTTTCGGCTGCATGAAATTTGGAAGAACATGAAGCCTACTTAGTCGAAGTCAAATTCATTCTGATACAAGGATTTATGTATACCTCCTGTGTGAAGGCCGAGGTCATGAAAAATAAAACAGCACAAATTAATGAAGCTGCTGGGAAGATGGCATAAAGACATGATTTTCTACTCTTTGTATCAGCAACAGAAAAAGCCTGGTCCAACATAAGACAAGTTTAGATAAAAGCAACACCACACAATAATTTTATAGAATTGAAGGCCCTTTTAATTCCTCTTTTCATAAGTTCTTAAAGTTGTGATTATTTTTTTTCATCTTTAATTCCTTACACGACAGAAAAGAGGGAGAGGCCATGCAAAAACATGAAAGGATTAAAATTTAAAAAAAAAAAAAAAAAAAAAAAAAAAAAAAAAAAA
>PYAF01004995.1:4192149-4226196 GCA_007407185.1 Glycine tomentella | reverse complement strand
ATTTTGTATAATAAAATTTATCCTATTATTTGTTAGGTTAAATTAATATTTTGGTCCTCTAATTTATTATTTAGGTTTAATTTGATCCTTTAATTTTTTTTACATTCAATTTGATCATCTAAATTTTTAAATTGATTTAATTTAATCTTTCTAAATACATTAATAAATCATATTTTATGATGATTAAAAACCTACGATGGTTCAAAAAATCTCGGTAAATGATTTTAAACAGTCACAAAATATATATATATTTTTTTAAAATAATTTTAAAAATTAGAGGACCAAATTAAATTAAAAAAATTAGAAAATTAAATTAAATCTAAATAATAAATTAAAAAATCAAAATAATAATTTAACCTGTTTTTTTTTATTTCTTTTTAAGGTACAAAATTTTGTTATTATTTAACCATAAAGTTAAAAATACGAGCAAAATAAACGAGAAACATAAAATAATGACTGCGCGGCTTTACTGTGGTCAACATGAATCATAATTGTGGTTTAGACACGGGCGGATTTATAAATTTTTCTTAGTGAAAAAAAATATTTTTTAATATTTTCAAAAAATAAAATATCATAAAGTATTACAAAATATATAATATTATAATAAAAAAATCTAAAGTGCTTAAACTTCTACAAAGTATAATTATCCTGCATTTTTATACTTTGGAAATATTCTAGCATTTTTTCATTCTCAATACTATAAAAAAATTATATCTTTTTATGTATATAACCAAACAATCATTCAACCATTAATTATAAATAAACATTTTCAATTGTTGCAATCGTCACACGCAAAACTAAAAATAACTTCACAAGCAAATATATCATTAAATATACAATATTTATTTTCTGTTTTCATCAACATTTGAAAAATATCCCTTTTAACTTTAAAAACTGATCATTTGATCAACACATCTCTAATAAAAAATTCAAGTTGACTTTCAAGTCTTTTAAAATTCCACACAAGAAATTTTGAATGTTGTCGTAGCATATTAGTCATAGGATGTTCCCTTCTTATGCTTTTTCAACTATTTTTATCTCAATTTCTTTTATGCTTTTAAGTCTTTCTAGTTTCTGGTTGATGTCTCTTGATTCTTCTTATCACTATTCATACTGATTTTTAGCAATTTTAATTATATGCTACCGATTGCATCTTATCTTATTTATCTTATATATAAATATAAAATAAATCTAATATCTTATCTTATTTTATTTATCTTATATATAAAATATAAGATAAACTAATATGTTTTAAAAAATAGAAGATAAAACAAATATTTTTATTGTATCTTATCTAAACTATACATATGTATTATTTTATCTTGTCAGTTTTTTTTATAATAAATATTATTATTAATATTATTTTTTATATGTTACATGAAACAATGTGTTTTATGCCGTGTGTGATATTTTTTTGTAACAATAATGAGAATTAGCATGATGATTCGAGTTTGAACATGTAATTTTTGTATTAAATGTCTTATATTTATTTGAACTTTGGGTTAAAAATCCAATATGAAAAATATTTTTTTTATGGAACAATTTTTTTATATAT
The DNA here is from genome assembly GCA_007407185.1 of Glycine tomentella. Taxonomy (NCBI): domain Eukaryota; kingdom Viridiplantae; phylum Streptophyta; class Magnoliopsida; order Fabales; family Fabaceae; genus Glycine; species Glycine tomentella. The sequence goes on along the minus strand of PYAF01004995.1, from coordinate 4,224,641 downwards.
ATTAACAAATAAAAAAAATCTAATAGGCCAATTGCCCCACAACATATAACCTGCATCCGCCCATGAATTCAGAAGTCTACTTCAATAACCAATATACTTAATTATTTTATTTAAATCACAATTAAATAAAAATAAAAATATAAAAGTGTTAGTTAAAAAAACATTATTAAATTAAAATCATATATAAATTTTTAAAAAATGATATGAAACTGTTAGAATTATAAAAAAAATTATTTTATTTGTATCGAGAGGGTCCTTAGGAAACTTTTTACACTCACAATTCATGCATATAAAAATGATTTGAAAAAAATAACAAAACACCGGAGTCTAAAGTTAATAAATAAAAATATACAACGGTTATGTACCGAAGTCAGGTGGGCCTGAATTCATTGTTAACATCTTTAATGATAAATTTTAAATGAAAATTTTAGATAATTTTTTTGATAGATTCATTGAATATTTTTTAAGATTTTATCTATTTTTTTTAGTATTAAATCTTATTTTGAGAAATTAGAAAGAAAGAGAAAAAAAATTTATTCTTTTTTTAATATTATATAAATTTTATGATTTTTTTTATATGTTAAAAATCTGTTCACCTTTTTAGTAAGATACATAAAGAAGGTTCAATCTTGAGTTTAAAATCCTTAAAAATATTATTATGAAACGATTTGATCCAAACTCCGAGAATGAGATAGTGATTGGCTTAGTTTGAACTGCATGTCAATGATCATTCATCATTCTCCTCACTGGTTTGGCCCAGTGAAGGAGATAAGATGGACATAATCTCTTTTTTCTCTTTGTCGTTATCTTCTCTCACCTTTCCAACTTCAGATTACATGGAAGAAAAAATTAAAAATTAAAAATTTAATAATAGCTGCTAAAAACATTTTCATTTAAGATAATCATTCTAATTTATATACACATAGAATATCAAAATTTAAAATTTATAAGGAACGCAAAATTAAAAACACTTTTTCTTTTTAACAATGAAAATTTATATCCCATCACAAGCAAAAGCTATGGATGTCAAGTATGAGAATTTGTGTATAATGCATAATTTTTTTTAACCCTTAGATTAATCTTACTAAAAAATCACTATGTTGCATCTCCCGCACTATGTACTTTCTCATTCTCTAACCCTCTTCCATATTCTCATCTCCCCCTCTCCTCGTGCCACCATCCTCTAGCCACCTCCCTCTACCTTCATCGATGCCTATCGTAACAATCGTTCCCCGATTCCCTCACCGTCTCCACAAACCCTTCTGACAATCACTCTTCTTCTTTGAACTTCTAGATTATGTCAAACCCAATTGACGTCCTCACAACCCAAATGGAACTCTTCCCGCATTGCTCCAACGCCTTCCTTGATTCCATCATCTGTGAAGCAAAGATCGTGTTCATCAATCTAAAGCACATAAACAACACCAATGTGAGGTTTTGCGTTGAACCATTATGTACAAAGCCTCAGGTTGATCCTGCCAACTTTTTCGCCTTCCTTCCGCAAGGGCTATTGCACCGAGATCTAATGCGCTCTCTCCCTTCCCGTTTTGCGATTAAACTCATCCTGGATTCACTTCAACAAGATTGCACCTGTGCATGGTGCTGTGTGAGATCTGCGAGCAAAGTCGACAACACTACGCATATCACCAACACTACGCGTATCACCAACAAGGTCGTCACCGCCACACTCGCCTGGAACATTTCAATTTTTTAAAAAGTGTGATTCAAATCCGAATGTTTGGAACATTTTTTGTTCAATACGGTGTTTGGTTGTTGTATGTTAGTTCAGATATGGTTTTTTGTTATGTTGTGTGTCATTTTACATCATATTCGATTCCATGATTTGGATTTTTGTTGTGTTGAGCTTGTGTTTTACATGTGGGTTTTTACTGTGTTGTACGTTAATACAAGTTTGAGTTCCTTGCTATTATGTTCAGATTTCTTATTTGTTGAAACATAGAAGGGATTTGGAAAAAAAAAAATGAAGAGGAGGAGGTTTATTGGTGGGTGACAATGGTATTAGTGACGGTTGTGGGTGGTGATTGGAGGGAAATGATGATGATGGGTGGTTATTGGCTGACGGTAACAATGGAAGAGTCGCCGAAAATCGCCTTCGACAATAACGTGCAAGATAGGGTCGAGGTTCATACGGAAGAGAGCTGGAGGAGGAGTGATACACTGGGAAATCTAATATACCATAGTGTACCAAAGATTAATACAATAGTTTAAAAAAATTATGCACCATACAAATTTTTGTACTTAACCACCATAGTTTGTGCCCCACTCATAAGATAAACTAAAATCCATGAGTGAGATTTTCTTTATCACTCCTATAAAACATGTTTTTTTTATTTTTTATTTTATTATACAATGGACATGTTAAGATACTAATTCATGATATAAAGGTAAACCATGAATTATAAATTATAATTATAAGTACTACACAAAGTAGAGTACATATAACTTAAATATTATCAATCTATATATTACAAATCAAAATAAGTAATTAAAAGATTAATTTTCTCATTATTTCAAATAATCAATATTTTTGTTTATTCCTTAATTTTTTTTATATATTATTTTATAAATTAGAAAAAAATTCTTTCAATCATCTTTTTTTTAAAAAAAAAAACTTTACCCATATATTTATTTTTCTTAACATATATACTTTCTTTCATCATAATTTAAATTATTCAAGCATAAATTTGAAATATGTTTATATATTAAAAAAATATTATTTTTCTTATTTTTTATAAATATTTATTATATATATATATATTTATAGTTGCCTCTAAAATAAAAATAAAAAGAATTATTGAATAACAATGCGGTGTTGTATAACTATAAACCCTTGGCAGTGTGGAATGTGGAAGAAAAGAAAGGCCTCGAGTTACAGACTTGTGCAAAAACAAAACCTTAACCCAACCGGACCAGGGGTATCAAAGGCAGAGAAGAGAGTAACAAGGTACCTTTTTTCTTTCTTTCGTGTTGTTTTATTGCGAAAATGATTCATTCTCAGCGTCGTTTCGTGTTTGTATGCGGAAAATTTCTGGTTGCCTGAGAGAAGATTGGGAACAAGATTTGTTTATCTCTGTGGGGACAAGCAAGACAAAAATCAAGTTTGTTTTTGGGAAAATCGTACCCCTGAACCTGAGTTGTTGTTCTTTTTCTTGTTCGTAGGTTGCTTCGAACAGTTTAGAATCATGTCTTGGTGCACCATTGAGTCCGATCCCGGTATGCAAAGTTCATGGGTTTTGTTTTTGAAATTAATATTTGGTTGGAGTTGTGGCTAGGATTGAGGGCTCACGCAGTGTCTTGTTTGATATAGATGCTGATTGGTACATTCTTTTAGACTTTGATTTTTATTCTCTCTCTTCCCAGGTGTGTTTACAGAACTCATTCAGCAAATGCAAGTGAAAGGAGTACAGGTGTTTTTTTTTTTTTTTTTTTTTTTTTTCAGAATTTAGCTTGGTCTTGGTGGGGATGTTGGTTTTTGTTTCTTGTTTAGGACCTTTTGCCCTTTTGGGGTGTGTTTGGGAGTTGGTTTTTGGAGGGTAAGGGAGGGGACAGCAATTGTTCTATTTTTAATAAATATTCTCTATTTTGATAAATTTTTAAAATAAAAATAAAATGATAGATTAATTTTTTTTATTATAAACATTACGTAACTCTCTTAATGTAAAAATAAAATATCACCCTCCCTTTCTTATCCTTCTAAAACCTAACTCCCAAAGACATATTGGGGATGTTTGTTTCAAGCTAAAATATTGCATCCTAAGGAATACTATATCTAGGAATATTATTCCCACGAACAGGGCTGGTTAGTATTTAGTATCAACGGCACAGGGATATTTAACTGTCAAAATTTTATATTTGCTGGTTTTCTTATTTAAGTTGGTTTGTCAATTATTTGCAGAATGTTGTGTCCTAGCATAATAATGTAAATAACCTGTTGAAGAGAAGAGAAGAGAAGAATAATACAACTAGAGGGAACTAAAAAATACCCTCCAAACCCGTTTAATTGAGATAGAAGAAGGAAGGTGAACAAAATAAAGAAAGCATCAAGGGCATAGGCTGCCCAATCTCTTGAAGCAACCACAGACCTGTGAACGGAGCACAACACCAATAAGAAGAGATAAACACAACCTATCCTGTAATAATTCTGGTAGTAAGAGACTTTCTTAAAGATGCAAGCATTTGATGCAACCCCTTAAATGGATCTCAGTACCTCGGAAGATTAGTCCTTGGCTTTGGTTGAGGGATACCCTAGTTCACACATAAAAAACATTTGATCCAACCAAATTCACGAAAGAACATGTACTGCACACTCTGACTTGATAATACCAGCCTCCTTGTTTCTCAAAACCCGATATAATGAAGTAAGGAATCATCATAAGCCCCTCCAAACCCCGCCAAAGTCTGAGGACACTCTGTGCTCACACTGAATCTTAAATATTGTCGCATGGTACATGAACTAAAATAATGAGTAAAAGGGTGTAGGCTAGCTAGCTTAATAGCAACAAAAAATGATGGAGTACCTTTTTAAAATTAAAGGGCTTGTGAGGAAGTGAAATACCTTAATCTGAAATTAGTTTTCACATAGCAATGCTATGTGGTGGGAGTTTCCTTTTTAGACAAGAAAGCATGAACCATAGATAGAGAATGGAAAATTATGCTGTAGAAAGGAAAAGGGACTTTCCCTCTAAAGAGTTGAGAGAAGTCCAGAGAAAATGATCTAATGGACGGAATTTGGATCACTAGCCATGGTTAGGCTTTGAAGCTTTTGATAGAATAAAGATTTGAGAGAAGTCAAGAGAAAATGATCTAATGAAAATTTTATTAAACTGCAAAAATGAATTGATATTACAAACAGAAATTTTTTTCAAGGCTCATACATGCACACACACCAAGATAGCTTCTGCTATGAGCTAAAACCTAATTTGACTTGCATTAGACTCCAGCTGTCAAACTGAATGACAGTGGGCTCACTAACTCTGACATGGTGCTGACTCAAACTGACAAGGTGCTGATTCAGCTCAACTGACAATCTGACAGCCACCAGAATATACATATACAGATAACAGCCCCACACTAATTACAATATCACCCTCTACATGCCCTCAGGAAAAAGCTTGTACCTTGTACAAAGGGATTCCTGTTCCTGGGCATGTGTTAAGCGTATTGTTGTTTACCTTTTCTTGCCAATCCTGAGCATGACTGTTTGGAACTAATCTGGGTTTGTCACTACCAAAATGGAAAACTACCAGAAAATTATCAATTTGAATAGTTCAACTGACAATTCTTCAATACAATGACCATGAAAATTGTTCAATGTTATCCAAAATAAATCTGGTTAATTCCTGGGCTCAGAAAAAATATTTTTGTTCTTTCTGGTTCCAGTTTGAATATTTTTATGCATGCTATCCCAAATTCCTCATGCCTAGATATGCCTTGGCAGGTTGAGGAACTGTATTCATTGGACCTTGACTCTCTCAACAGCCTTAGGTCGGTGTACTATATCAGCTAGTCTTGAACTTGTAATGATAGCCATATGTTATAATACATTTGCCTGCTCTCTTTTCGTGGGATTTATCCTCAATTTCAGGCCTGTTTACGGGTTGATTTTTCTTTTCAAATGGCGTCCAGGAGAAAAGGATGACCGTGTCGTTATCAAAGATCCCAACCCTAACTTGTTTTTTGCTAGTCAGGTTATTATTACTTCTTTAATAATTAAAAGCTGATATCATAATTGTCTTGCCGTGTATGGTTTTACTGATCTAGCCATCCATTTGTAGGTAATTAATAATGCTTGTGCGACCCAAGCAATCTTGTCCATTCTTATGAATTCACCAGATATTGATATTGGTCCAGAGCTGACGAAATTGAAAGAATTTACTAAGAATTTCCCTCCTGAACTCAAAGGTTTGGCCATCAATAACAGTGAGGCCATACGTACAGCCCATAATAGCTTTGCTAGGCCAGAACCTTTTGTTCCTGAAGAGCAAAAGGTTGCTAGCAAAGATGATGATGTTTACCATTTCATAAGCTATCTACCTGTTGATGGGGTACTCTATGAGCTTGATGGATTAAAGGAGGGTCCCATCAGCCTTGGTCAGTGCTCTGGTGGGCAAGGTGATATGGAATGGCTGAAGATGGTGCAGCCCATGATCCAGGAACGCATTGAAAGGTATTCCCAAAGTGAGATAAGATTTAATCTCCTGGCGGTCATCAAGAACAGGAAAGAGATGTATACTGCTGAGCTGAAGGAACTTCAGAAGAGGAGGGAGCGCATTTTGCAGCAGCTAGCAGCATCCAAGTCGGACAGACTTGTGGACAATATCAGTTTTGAGGCACTGAACAGTTCTCTCTCTGAAGTGAATGCTGGGATTGAAGCTGCTACTGAGAAGATCTTGATGGAGGAAGAAAAATTCAAAAAATGGAAAACAGAAAATATTCGGAGGAAACACAACTACATACCCTTTTTGTTTAACTTTCTAAAGATTCTTGCTGAGAAGAAGCAGCTGAAGCCCCTCATTGAGAAGGCCAAGCAGAAAACAAGCAGCCCTCGGTGAAGAATGTTTTATACAACCTTTTATGTGGATTTTCCCCCCGAGATATGAGTATGCCCATATGTATCACGTTGCACTTAATTATTTTTTTAGCATTTTCTTAAGTACTGATGCACAAGCTTCTTCTGATCCAAGGATATAACTCTACTCTCTTTGGTAAAGATTCTTCATTAGTTCTCTTTACTAATGGTTCTGGATTCAATAATATACTGTTAGGGGATGAATTTAATCGTAAAACAAATCTATGGCCCCCCTCCCTTCACCCCCCTCGGTTTCTCTCTGCATATGAAAGGAGAGACGTTGGTCAAGTTGTGACTGACCTAATTCTCTTTTGTTGCTGTCCATCAAAGGCCAAAATAGGGCGGCCACTAATATATCTGTTGGATATCACGAACCAAAACTAGTGATGTCAGGTACCTCTGAATAAGGAATTGCCATGAAATGAGTTTCGAAAATGTTTGAAAAACACCATCTCATTGATCTTATTTCATACAGGAATAGTAGACAGTTTCTTTGACATTCAGCGGAATAGTTAAAATGAATGCCTGTGCTGAAAAATTGACCCGATAAATACTAGTCTTTTAGTGGACCCCTCATCCTTAAGTTTTTGGTTGCTCCCATTTTAGGTGCATCATATCATCTCATGTTAAAGAACATGTCTGATGCCTTCTTATGGTCAAAATTTGATCTTGGTCATCAAATTAAACTTACGTTTGCGCGAAACCCTTCCATTTCAATAAACACGTGTGAAACTACAAATTGCATATCACTCCACGCTGCACCAGCTTTGCTCTTTTATTTGGAGGTATTCGGAATTGTGGTCGGTATGTCACGGTATTCACGATGCGATTAAAATTAAACTTCTTTCACGAGTACAAGTGTAATGCATATTATTAATTCGATTAAGGATCCTAAAAAAATCGACTAAGGATCCTAAAAAAATTCGAATAAGGGGATTTGACGTTGTCTGCACGAGAAACAGTGAACATACAAATGGACGAGGGAAGAATTCAAACAAGCGAAACGCTCAATTTGTGGCTTGTAAGAAAAAATCTCCATACTCCACACCACAGTCACGAAATAGATTTATCGAGTGCAATGCCAATCGAATCTTCACAACAGAGAAACTAATATCACGGAGTACCAGGAGTTTTATATTAGCACTCCCTAGATGGTACAAGCAAAATTATTTTTATTTTGAGAAAATCACTTTCATAAGGTTATATATGCTTAACCAAATGATTAGATGGTATTGTGTCATGCTAGCGGTGGTTGTTTACTTGTTTTACAAGAATCTATTTTTGATAAAATCGTAGAAGAACAAAAAATGTTTTGGACAGACAAAATTTAACCTGAATTAATCATTTATGTAAATTAAAATAAAAACGATTAAATTTAACATTTGTTTATGTGAAGACGAGAAATTAAAAAGCACGTTTACGCAAAGGCTGCCTGAGCATTTGCATTTTCCTCCTCCATGCTTGTAGCTTGGCTAGGGACAGGCTGACGAAGAATCCAATTTCTCTTCCTATTGTATGCATTACGTTGAGAAAGAGTGTTTCAGATCCCTAACCGAACCGAACCGTATCGTACGGTATCACAAGTACTAGTTACAGTTATAGGAAGTAGCGTTAGCGTGATCAGATAAGAATTGTGATCGTGGGTCGAAGCAATGTTCAAATTCTTGAAAGAGGTGGTGAGTGGATCTGGCACGGGCCTCAAAGATCTCCCATACAATATCGGTGAACCTTATGCTTCGGCTTGGGGCTCTTGGCTTCATTTTCGCGGCACCTCCAAGGTAACTCACTCACTCTCACTTCTTCTAATTCATATACTCCTAACTCCAACTGTATGTACATAATATTACCTTCAATTTGAAACTAAATCTAACTAATTTCACGTTGATTTGGTTTTTGTGTCAGGACGATGGTTCTCCGGTGTCAATATTTTCTCTGTCTGGGAGCAATTCTCAGGATGGACATTTAGCTGCCGGGCGTAATGGCGTTAAGCGTCTTCGCACTGTAAGCTTAGCTTGTCTTATGTTGCTGCGGATGTTTCAATATTTTTGGATGATTTTCCACTGTTGATGGTGCAATTTTTCAGGTTAGGCATCCGAATATTTTGTCGTTTCTTCACAGCACCGAGATTGAAACCGTCGACGCTGGTTCTCCCAAGGTTACAATTTATATGGTGACTGAGCCAGTGATGCCGCTGTCAGACAGGATTACGGAGTTGGGTCTTGAAGGTACACAAAGGTATCAATGGAGTTCCCGCTTCGTATCATGATGTATTTCAGTTGCTGAAGTGTTGTTTGACAGCTTACATTGCACATGATTTCCAGTGTGGTATTATGTGGAAATTACTTAGCAGTTAGCAGGAGAGCTGTGACTTTGATTTTGCTGTTTTGTATCAGTTGGTTTATGAATTGAGTAAGTAGCATTCATTGGTTATATTTGACTCCTTGTTGGAGTTGTAGGGATGAATATTATGCTTGGGGCCTGCATCAGATAGCAAAAGCTGTGAGCTTCTTAAATAATGATTGTAAACTTGTGAGTGTTCATGAGCTAAATATAAATATGGTCTTTATGCCCACTGGTTGCTTTTTTGGTTTTTTTCTGACAAACTTTGCGTGTTGCAGGTTCATGGTAATGTTTGCTTGGCTAGTGTTGTTGTCACACAAACTTTGGACTGGAAACTCCATGCTTTTGATGTTCTATCAGAGTTTGATGGGAGTAATGAAGCTTCCTCTGCGCAAATGCTGGTAATTTAGTGTTGGCTGCAATACCTTGTTTTCTTGTTAGCTTTAGCATAGGTTTCTTGGTATGAGGTTAAAAGGTTATGAGTGTCCTTACTCTTTGGCTGACCAAAGTGTGATTTCAAAAATTATTCTCAAGCTACAGCTTTTTGTTGCTTCACTTTACTGGTCTTTAGCATTTGAGCATCTATCTTTATAAAGTTTATGGCAAAATTGACTGACATTATGGATGCTCTCTTGAAAGGAGTTTTTCCCCCCAGGGTGGGGAACCTTGCAAGGATTTGTGAGGCATTTTTATTGTTTTAAAAAATAAAAACAATTCAAGTAGTGAAACCTAAGATATATTCCTCACATGTTTTCTATTCAGCAATATGCTTGGCTTGTTGGATCACAATACAAACCAATGGAACTGGCAAAATCTGACTGGGCTGCAATTAAGAAGTCTCCTCCATGGGCCATTGATTCTTGGGGCATGGGTACGTTATTCTCAGTTATAAACTTATAATGCATTATGATAGCAATTTGAAATATTAGGTGGAATGGAACAAAGGAACATTCTGTTATTGTTTCAGTTTCTCTTGCTTGTTGATTGTGGCATTTCATGTCCTCTTATACTTATTGTCTAGCCTAGTCAATATGGTTGTATCATGGGGCACACAAGTTATATTATGGAACTTGTTGTTGTCTATAGCTGGCTGCATCGATGATTCCATAAAACAAAACAAATGAATTTTAAATGTGAAACTACATTAATTACCTTACTATCAAAGATATAAAAGCTGATATTGAACCTTCACCAAACATCTTAAGCTTTTGCAAGAGTTGGTCCTTAACATAGTATCAAAGTTTCTATGATAAAGTGTTAATGAATTTGATCCTCCACTCCTGCTCTCATTCTTCTAAAAGTTGAATTTGAGCAGGGGCAGATTGAGCCTGTACATTATCTATGCCTCTGGCCAAAGGGCTCATTCATGAGGAGGTATGCTAGTAATATAAAAACCAATCTTGAACCATCACCTAACAGCTGAAGCTTTTGGGGGAATTGGTCCTTTATACTTGCTTACATAATGAAATGCAATTAGTTAAACTCCTTGCCCATTTATTCTTGGGGCTTGGTTATGTTTCTACTTGTTGTTTTGCTAAGAAGGGATCATAATATCAATTTTAGTTCTTAAGGGAAGAAGGAAAAAACTACAAATAAAATATCTTATTCTTAAATCTACATTTGTATAATGTTTCTGATAGTTGGCCAATCTCCTTCTTTCCAATCCTAGTTAGTAGGAAATTGTAAGTATTTTGGAATTTTGTTTAACTGTTTCTCTCATAAATCTTCTTTAAGAATATGTTCATATATTAGAAAAAATTTGTCACCCATGCGTTAGTAATATTGGTTCAAATTATGTAAACTTGCACAGATGTTGTTGATTCACAGAATAGACCTATCTAAATCATTAAAGTTCTTATTTTATAGGTTCTCTAATCTATGAGCTATTCTCTGGTATGAAGTTGGGCAAAACAGAGGAGTTACGCAACACTGTCTCCATTCCCAAGGTCAGCCTGCTTAGGAATTTAATGTTGGTTTGTTTTTGTAGTTATTAATGCATAGAATAAGTGAGGTTTTACTCTGTTGGTTGCTTTTTATATCTCATTCTAATGAAAGATTCATTCTTCATCTCTGTATGTCTTTTTTCTTTGTCTCACAGTCTCTGCTTCCAGATTACCAGCGGCTACTGAGTTCTGTGCCATCTCGTAGATTAAATACATCAAAGCTTATAGAAAACAGTGGTGAGTGCTTCTCGATATATTTTTAGTTATCATTTACAGAAACATTGTTCACTTTGCATTGTTGTAGTTTGCGGCTTTGTTTGAAGGATTCATGTTGCAGTTTATCTTATAAGCTATATAGGATCCAATATATTCCTCTATTATGCTACTTAAAATTTTGGCTTGTCATATCTAGTATTTGGGTTTGTTATTGTCCTTACTACATTAGAATTGTCATAGAAAGTAGCTGAGAACTGCATGAAAATACATTGGTGATGGAGACCTACCTAAGGAGCTTCACATGGAAGAAAATAGATTAGACATGTTTCGTATTTGGACTTTTGTTGGGCCTTGTCATTTATAGTGGGCTTAAGCCTCTTCATTAGTTTGTTTGACTTTTAATACTTTTAGTTTATTGTTGGGCATTCAGTCATGGGCCTTGGTAATCTATAGTATAATAGGAAAAATATTGATTTTGTGATTAGTTTTGACTCATTTTTGAAATGAAGCTTTGTGAGAGAGACTCTTTTTAAGTTCTTAGGAACACTCTTGGTTCTTATCTTTGAATTTCATAATTAGTCGCATTTGGACAATACAGACAATATTAGTTATAGCTTAACGGTTTTTGAGGTGGATGCTTAGCATTAGTTTTTGGAAAGAGGTTTCATGTTTAACTTAATGCGTTCAAGTAAGTTTTTTAGTTGATCAGAATGCAGTTAAATCTGAAATGTGGGACATAACTCTTACTTACTGATTAGATTGTACACAAGAGAATCAAAGAAATTTGATGGTTTGTCTTGCAAAGAGGACTAGGGGGGTATTTGCATACAGAGGTTATGGTTTATATGATAGAGCTTTGTATTGTGAGCACATTCTATTGTAAATTGATCTTAGGTTTTTCATATTTAGGACTTAGGAGGGAACTCTTCTGCTTCATGATCCGGTGAAAACAAGCAAAAATAAAATCCACTTCAACAATCTATACCACATTCAATTTTTTTTTTCTTTTTGAACTTTTGATAGTTATCATTTGTTTTAGTCCTGATCCTGATATAAGTCTCTGCAATCCTTTCCATGAATTTATTTTGAGTTTGTTGGTAATACATGTGCAGAGTATTTTCAAAATAAGTTGGTAGACACAATACATTTCATGGAAATTCTTAGTTTGAAAGATAGTGTTGAGAAAGACACCTTCTTCCGCAAGCTTCCAAATTTGGTAGAACAGCTTCCTCAGCAGATTGTGTTGAAAAAGGTACGTCTCTTTGGAAGTTCTAATTTTAAACTTTTACATGATCAATATTTTATCGCAATTGATGATGTCGAACAATTTTGGATTTCACAGTTACTTCCTATATTAGCTTCTGCGCTTGAATTTGGTTCAGCTTCTGCCCCTGCTTTGACTGCATTGTTGAAAATGGGTTCCAGTCTTTCAGCTGAGGAGTTCCGTGTCAAGGTGTAGAACAACTTCAATACCTTTATGATGCCCCTTTTCTTCTTTCTTTCATACAGTGCTGGATTCTCTCTCTCTAACCAGGATTTCATCTCATGCTTGTATTGGATTTCACTATATAGGTGCTTCCAACAATTGTTAAACTTTTTGCATCTAATGACCGAGCTATTCGAGTTGGCCTTCTTCAGCATATTGATCAGTTTGGGGAGTCATTATCAGCGCAAGTTGTTGACGAGCAGGTATGTTGTCAGGATAAGATTGTTTAATTTCTTATCTTATTTTTTCCCTTTGTGGTAAAATATACGGAGATTCATGTTGTCAATGCGAATATTTTGCATTTATTGTTGATACATACGATCAGGTTTACCCTCATGTTGCAACTGGGTTCTCTGATACATCTGCTTTTCTGAGGGAACTTACTCTCAAATCCATGCTAATTCTGGCTCCAAAGGTATGTCTATTAATATTCATCTTAGCAAAATTTTATTTCCTTTAGATTCTACTAATTTACTTTAAAAATGAGAGATGTTATTGGTCTAATTAGAATTTCAGACACATGAAATTTGTTATGACAGTTATATTGCTAGTACCATTTTTTTTGTGTTTGCATTTCATGTATGGCCTCGTTACTTGTGTTTGTTAAATCCAGCACATTTAACATATGGCTTAAATTAGTTTCAGCACATGTGTATATCATTAGGATTTGATTAACATTTATTTTGTGATATTACTGTAACATCTTGCCTTGTTAAGAAGAGGTCTGGATTGTGTCAGAGCTTGGGAATTAGCATCGCAGAGGAGCTACTATTGCTCTTAGAAACTACCTTACTTGCTTTTTCAATATGTAGTGAATAAGTACTTGTTTAGTTGTTTGGGAATGATTAAATTTTGGGAAATTATCGGTTTTTTTTTCCCAAGAGTTTTCTCAAGAAGCTGCAAAAACTAAGTGATTATTTCCACAAGACCAGCTGAACTAAACCTACACTAAATGTTCTCGAAGATGTTGAGTTTGCGTAAATGATGTTGAATTCACATTATTGAGATACATGATTTGCTTCTGATTCACATTTATAATACCAAATGGTCATGGAATTCTGATTGATTCTTAAAATTGTTTTTAGATATTTGGTAAAGAAGAAATCAATTGAGACGCAATTATAGAGAATGAGGATAAGGAATCCTCCTAAACAAAAGAACAAAACTGAAAAGTACCAAGAAAAAGAAGTTCAAAGAAGCAAAGCTTACCCAATCCCTCAATATATATGTTAGTGAACCGACCCCCATTAAAATGCCATGTTTTGAAAGCTTAGTTCCTTTGTCTTTACTGTTCCTTTTCTTCTTTCCCCTCCGAAATATTCTCTTCTATTTGATGAATAATCTTTAGTAGTTAAGTTTTTATTTCTTAAAATGTTATTTGTCTCATAATTGCAGCTGTCTCAAAGGACCTTTTCTGGATCATTATTAAAGCATATGTCAAAGTTACAGGTACTGCTTGCACCATTAGACTTTAGACTATCTTTTAACACTTAAAATTTGCTGATAATCTGACTGCCAATTCTGAATCTTTTGATTAAAATGGGGCCATTATAAATTTTTTGGGGGGGACTGGTGTGTGTGCTGGGGCATGGGTCAGGCTAATGATAAAATAATCTTTCTTGGTTTTTCCTTTTCTAAAATTTATATAATCTGCAATTTATTTTGTAGGTTGATGAAGAACCAGCTATACGAACAAATACTACCATCTTATTGGGAAATATTGCAAGCCACTTAAATGAAGGGGTATGATCAAATAATGTTTGCCAGTTCAAATAGTTTGTTATATTTTTATTTAATGTTGGTAGCATATATTCATTGGTTAATTAACTCTTCAAGCTATTTTTTCAGACAAGAAAAAGAGTGTTGATAAATGCATTTACAGTCCGTGCTTTGCGTGATACCTTTCCACCTGCTAGAGGAGCAGGTATTGGAGTTACACCCACCTATCTATTATTCTTTTTCTTCAGTTTTGCAGTTGAAGAATTATTCAAACTGTATTTTCTCATCATTTTAAATTTTAATTTACAGGCATTATGGCTTTGTGTGCAACCAGTTCCTACTATGACATCACAGAAATTGCAACTCGGATTCTTCCTAATGTTGTTGTACTCACAATTGATCCTGACAGGTTGTATCCTGCTGGTGGCTTACTATTTTCTTATATTCATCAGTTGCAATTTGTGGATAAGTTTGCTAGTAAATTGATTTCCCACTAACTAATATTTTTTAGTGGTTTAAATTTTTTTTTTAAAAAAAATGCTCGTATTGCACTATTTCTTCTTAATTCCTTTTTTTATTTCAATGTATTTTATTTTTGACATTAGGCTCTTTAATGATGGATGTTCTTTTGTACAAGTCTTTGTATTTGTGCTATGTGCTACTTTTGCCAATCCTCAGATTCTAAATAGAGATCTTTCTTGTTATTGTGCGATTGGATTTTTTTTCTTGTTTTGAGACAGTGATTATGTTATTTTTGTCATGATTCAATCAGTTATGTGCGATCTAAGGCATTTCAAGCTGTTGATCAATTTTTGGAGATGGCAAAGCAACATTATAAAAAGGTATACTATGAAATTCTTTTTGGCTTTTACTCAGATGCATAATATGGTTAAAATCTTGGAAACAGCTTCTCTCTGCTTACAGGGGCAAGGCTGTGTACATCTACCCTCACCACATTTTTTTTTAGATTTTACCTAAATTATTTATGCATATCCCCCTTGTAATTTTAAACATTTTCTCTTTTAATTTAGATTTTTTAGATTCTACCTAAATCTAGAAATAGTTGTGAAACAAAATACTTGCTAGTTTCTTCTTTACCTTTACATAATAATTATTGCTCCTTGTTAGTTTTAATTAGAAACACATTTATTAGAAGGAAATTTTATTGTTTAAAGAAAGCTTAATTATTCCACTTATTTTGCGGGTTATCCCCTAAGGCCTACTTTTCATTATATAAAGGTTAAATTAGTTTATTAGTACTCTAATTTTTTTTTTTTTTTTTTGGATTCAATTTGGTCCTTTAATTTTTAAAATCGATTCAATTTGATCCTGCCATCTAAATTGGGCCAACGGTGTTAAGAAACCACATTTTGTGGCTGCTTAAAATCACTTAGTAACGGTTTTAAACTGCTACAAAATGCACATTTAGGGCCAAATTTAGACAATAGGGTCAAATTTAGATGGCATGACCACTCAAATTAATTTAGACAACGGGACCAAATTGAACTAATTTTAAAAATTAGAGGACCAAATTGAACAAAAAAAAATTAGAGGACTAAATCAAACCAATTTTAAAAATTAGAGGATCAAGTGGAACCCGAAAAAAAATATAGGACCAAATTGAACGTTAAAAATAAATTGGAGGATAAAATAACTAATTTAACCTTATATAAACTGACAAAATCTAGGATGGTTGCCATGGGCATATAGCTGAAGGTGCATACTACCTAATGTATGTACGGACTGGGTACTCTCTTATGCACTGGCATGGTTCTGATCGTAGTAGTAAAAATATTTGCAAAAACAATGCAAGTATGACAAAAAGGTTGAAGCCATAGGAATTTATGGTTTATTTGACAAACATTATCTGTAACAGACAATTATGAGAATAACCTGATATTAAAAGTTTCCACCTAAGTAGTTTGGTGTTGCTCCAAATTATGGGCAGGCCAGTTTTCGAAGTGTTGTAGATCAATTGTAAGTTTAAATTATTGTCTTAATTGTGACAAATTGTTTCCCCTTTAATGGTGAATTGTGATACTGATGTTCATGCTCTTATCTAGACAAATACAGCAGAGGCTACTGAGGGTACAGCCATTGGAATCTCTTCACTTCCAGGAAATGCAGGTTTACTTGGGTAAGTCAGTCCCAACTTTTGCCAGGCTGTTCACATGTTAAACAATAAAGAGAGAATAAGTAGTGTTAGTACGAGTTTTTTGATATTAAGTAATTTAGATTACATTATTTAAGATGAAGTTCCCCTTTCTGTTCTAAGTTAGTGCCAATTAAAAATACATGGAATGAAAGCTAATCCTTGATTTCTTGTCTACATACATAGAATATCAGTAGTAACAAAAATAGCCAAAAATTTGATTTAGGTGCCACATATAAGTGGAGGACAGGCATTGCTGAGAATTACGAGTGAGAGTGGATAGTAACGATCAGAAGCTTGCAGTTTCGATTACTTATTGATACTACAGTTAGAAGTATATGTGCATGCATGCATGGATGCACCCATACATATATGTCTTTGATATGAGAGAAATGCAGCAACACACACTCTAATATTCTCTTTCCGACACTTACTGGGTGAAATTCATGTGGTGCCCGCTAATTATGTAGGCCTCCTTCCTTATTTGGTGGGTCCCATTCTTAAGTTTGTGGGATCCACATGAATTTTAGCAAATAGGAGTGTGTGTGTTGCTAATACTCCTCTTGATATGATGGTATAGTATTCAGTATCAGAAATTGTCTTTAGTTTGGGACTTTGGGAGGGTTGTGTATAGATTACAAGTTGATAGTATATGAACTAGTTCAATGATGCTATCTTTTGTTATGCCACTCTAGGAAAGGCACTTAAATCAGTTGCAAAAAATAAGAACCTGGCAGTAGTTGTCTTGTCTAAACAGTCTTAAGGAGTTATGCATCGCATTAGTGTGCCTCATTTTCTAGTTGAGCTTCAGTCTTCTTTAATTGCACCTGTGCTGCTGAGCAGTTTCTTCACATTATGTATTCTGACTTAACTCTCATCACTTTGTAGATGGGCTATGAGCTCCTTGACTCTGAAGGGTAAACCGTCTGATCATGGTCCAGTTGCTTCTGTCAGTTCTAGTGCACTTACTCCAACATCTTCTAATGCCAGCCCAGGTATGCCAAATGATCAGTCTCTTAACTATTTTAAATATGATTTTATTGTTGTGTATTCCTATGAATATGTGATTAAATCTTCCACTCCCCATTTTGACCTGTTAAGCTTGAAGCTCTTGATTAATTGTTGTTTTCGTAACTCAATGCCTAAAAAGTGTAGCAAGGGTTCAACCACCCGAATAATCTTTCCAATTTAACTTGTGTTTATTTCACTTCTTTTTTATGTATTCTAGCTGTAGATGCTCCTTCAACAGCACCTGTTCGTGTAAGCTCCACACCAGATTTTGCTGAACACCCTGTCCCTACATCCCCGACATCAACTGATGGCTGGGGGGAACTAGAGAATGGACTTGACGAGGAGCGTGAAAATGACAAGGATGGGTGGGATGATCTGGAACCAATTGAAGAAATAAAGCCAACTCCAGCTCTTGTAAACATTCAAGCAGCTCAAAGGAGGCCAGTTTCTCAACCTGTTTCGCAGATAAAACAAGGTATTAACTATTCAACTATTAGTATTTTGGTGGGGATTTCCTGATTTCCCTGTCTGCTAGTTAGTAGTTACTATTTATAATTTTCAGATGTCAGATTGGAAGTTATTTATCCATGTACTAGCATTAAAAAATACTTATATGTCCATGGCTATGATCAAAATCCTCACAAAGTGATTGATGAAAGTGTATGAATTACTAGTTCAGGTTGGCAACTAATGATTGAATTTGGTGTTTAATGAATTAGTATACTTGCCTTTCGCTAAGGCATGGATTTTGATCCTTACTGAAAAAATTACAGTTGTCTTGGAGATGCTGGCCATTTTATTTAGCTTTTGATATGTGCTTGAAACTTGAAAGCTTACAATATCTCTAGATGCAAAAGGAATATACCCAACCCCATTACTCAAGTTAAATTCATTTACTTGCTGAGTTTCATGTTGTTGTGTACTAATTGGTAGGGTTTACTTTATTTTTTAATATTAGCCTCAAGTTTGCGATCCAAAAGTACACCAAAGTTGAGCAAGGATGAAGATGGTGATTTGTGGGGTTCCATAGCAGCTCCTGCTCCAAAATCATTAAAACCTTTAAATTTGAAATCAACTGTAACTGACGATGATGATCCTTGGGCTTCCATTGCTGCTCCTGCACCCACTACTAAGGCCAAGCCCTTATCAGCTGGCAGAGGAAGGGGTGCTAAACCTGCTGCTCCTAAGTTAGGTGCTCAGCGGATAAACCGGACAACATCATCCGGGATGTAAACGGAATTGCTGAACGAAAGGAACAAGGAAATATTGAATCTGTACGTTGCCTTTTAATTCTGGTGGCTGGTGATCTTGTTAAATTACATTTGTCCTTTCTATTAGCATAATTTGGTTTGTAAATTCTTTTAAGTGCCATTTTTATTTCAAGGGAAATCTTAAGGGCAGCAATAGTTGAATTATTCCAGGGCAATAAGGCTATGGTGTAATTAGTTTCATATTGTTATAGGAGAGTTTTTGGTCGAATTATTTCCTTAATCCTGTTCGATACTCAATGGTTCTAGTCCTGTACACTTGCTTGTGTTTTTAGTGGCGCAGTAATTAAGCATATAAACGTCAACTGACGACTGAGAGCTTCTTAAAGGCAAGAACATCTTATAACCCTGATTTATTTGGTTATTGTGAATAATAAATAAGTAATTGCAATTGGTTACATTGTATCGGCGAATTGCAATAACAAACTTGGTCTTGATTTCATTTTTTATGTATTCCTGTCTTGCTGGGGAAGTTAAAACCTACATCTACATGGATGATGATGACACACTGGAATTTTCCATGGCACCAAAAGGGTTTGAGACCATGCTCAAATGTAAAATAAGCATGGTATTTAAAATTGGTCTAGATTGGTCATTAGATCATGAACTGGTTAAATCATTGATAAGAACAATTCAGAGAACATCATTTTTAATCCAAGTTAATTAGGATCAGTGATATGTGAATCCAATGATAAATCCAAAAGAAAAAAAAAGGTGAAAGGAGAAGAAAAAAATAAAAAGATAAATAATTAAAAAAAGGAAATGATTGAAAGTGAAATAAAAAAAAAATTGGTTAAAATAATTTAGAACTTGTCAAAATCATTTAAATTTGGATGATAATTTAAGACAACAAATTGACTTGAATTAGTTTTAAAAAAAATATTTTTTCTTAAATTTTTATTGTAATATATTTTTAAATTAATGAAGGCTCATATATGATATTTATAATAATAAACTATTATTATTTAGCTATTTATTATGAATTATTGATTTTATAAAACATTTTATATGTTTTTCATATCTAAATGTAATAATTGCCAACCTTATAAATTGAAATAATTAAAATTCATTAATAATTTTCTGTTTTAATATATTTCAGAATTCAGAACATGATAAATGTGATAAGATTATGAAATATATTAAAACTAAATTAAGTAAGACATAAAATAATTTAAATCGTATAAGAAATAAAAGAATTTAAATTAGTATGTAACTTAAAAGAGATAAAGACAATTGAGGATATAAGGATAATTTATCCAAAAAAAAAATACAAAATCCTTGTGAAATAAAAATGAAAGAGGCGGTGAAAGAATTCAAATTAAAAGGTAAAAAGACGAAAAAGAGAAATCTTATGAGATATTTTAGAAAATGAAAAATATTTGCACGAGGGAGAGTATAGTTAAAAGAAAAAATTAAAACACTAAATTGAACATGAGAGAAAAGAGAAAGTAAAATTTATGTTAGATAATTATTTTAATTTTTTTATCAATTATATTATTGGTGTCAAATAGTTAAAACTTATCTTATTATTATTTTTTTATTATAACTGATCACTTATTTTTCTAACAATACTTAAGACTTAATCCAAGTTCCAAGTTTAATTTCATTGAGACCAACCAAATGTTGGTAACTGTTCAAATTTATTGATATAAAGATTTTCTTAAAAAAAATTGACAATAATTAAAAATAACTTGTAGAAAAATTTAAATTACTGATTATAAATTAATCATGTTAACACCCAAAAAAATAATTATAAATTCAAATTATAAACTAATATTTATTTATTATGATTTTGAATTTTTAAATAATTTATAAATATTTATTTATTATAAATTTTAATTATATAAAAACAAATATTTATCCTATATAATACATGAACTAAAATAAGAAAGATTATAATTTAAAAACAATATTTTTAATTTTACAGTTATAATAAGGGGAAATATAAAACTAAGGATGTTTATGTTTGAGATAAAAATAAAAGTCGTGATAAACAAAAGAAAAGAAAAAGGAGGGGGCAACTCCCGTGGATTGAACAAATCTGAAGCTAAAGTGCAGAGTAGGATACTTCAAATTTTTGTAATTGGGAACCCTAATCCCCCAAAGCCTTTGACTTTGTTCAATCCTTCGACATGAGTATGACCCAATTCGCCATGGTATGCTTCTTCGATTCTCTTTCTCTCTCTCAACATGCCCTCACGAATTCCAATTTTTTGCTGCCTTGCGCTCCCTCTTTCTGGGTATTATGTTTTTCTATGTTGTAGCGAATTACGTTGTTAAATATGAAAGTTAAAATTTTTGAGAACCCTAGTATATGTTTTTGCACCAAGTTTCTTCCTTTTTCTTTTTCAATGTTAATTGCAGGATTTTTTTTTTAAGGACAATTGCTTCTATGATTGGTGTCATGATTTTGCTTTAACTTTATGTTATTTGAACTGGCAAGGAACTAAAGAGCATCTCTTTAGAAGGACTTGCCTTGCTGTGTTTGAAATTTTAACTTTCTCAATACTGACTGATGTTTTTGTATTTAAGGTTGAGGAGTTGGCTTTTCTTGTCAAGGACAATCTTCCTTGCAAGCATCTAGTTCTCACAATGGAAGAAGCCCTGGTTAACTTTCTTCAGGATGATGACACTAGGTAACATTTATGAGATAGTTTGAGTGATGTTTAACTTGACTATTAGTCCAAGGTATTAGCATCACAGTTCGCTTATTAATTTCAAAACCGTATAGTGCATATGCATGTTGGTTAAATAGTCGTTTTATGGCATCTGATTTTAGCTAGTTTTTGTGGCAGTTGAGCATATGCATGTTGTTAAATAGTTGTTTTACAATGGTTGGAAGTTTTTTTTCTCTCTCTGGTAGGTTGGTATCATATAATTATAATATGCTTCTTAGTATATTTTTTTTATTGACAATAGTTCAGATGGAATCTTGGAATTGGAGCCAATGAACTCTTACAACCGTCTTCTATTGCATCGCCTTGCTGAGATATTTGGGTATTTTTATCATGACTTTTGTTTTTAGTCTATTTCAAAGTTCCTTTCTGGTTGCATTTTGAATGTGTCTACTGTTCTTTTATTTGATGCCTTGATGGTTTTATAACTGGTGCCAGGTTTGCACATGAATCTATTGGTGAAGGAGATGATCGCCATTTGATTCTGGAAAGATGTCCAGATACGTCCATGTAAATGAACTTCCCTCTTTTATCTCTCCCGGCTCACTTTTTGCGAAATAACCTTTATGTTGAATGGATTACAGACCTCCAATCCTTGTTAGTGATATCCTATGGAAGTATGATGAACCACAATCTTTGGTTACATCCCACCAAATATTAAGGAGAAGTGAAGCCTCTCCAGGTAATGCATGCGACTGATTCTTCTCTCAGTCAGTTACCATAGCACATCTTGTACAATATTGATCCTACCTACCTTTAGAATCTACCACTATAAAAGACATAACATATAATGCATCAATTGAATGAGATTTACTGTTTACTATTTTATTTAAAACTTGGGAATACTGTGGGAAATTTTTGTATGCTAAAATTAGTTTATTTTTATTTAACTAATTATAAGTTTTATATCCGGTAATTATTGTTAATTTGTTATTGTATACATTGAACTTCATATGGAAAATAGTAATTTTCTTAATGGCTTCTTACCATTACATAGACTGAATGTCTTTTTCTATGATGTAGATTCTTGTTCTGTTTTGTGGGCCTTAATTTGTGTGCTGCATCTTTTAGTCTTGCAGAAAAACACAGCCTCCCTTTCACAGTCACTGGAAGAGAGAAAAGCAGCTTATTTAATTGCCCGTGAGCGAATTTTCTCTATGAAGTTGGAAGAGGTAAAAGAGCCTGGTGAACAAAAGCCGCGGAGTGTGCCTGTGGTCGCTCGCAGAATGATTGCCCATGCCCTAGGTCAAAGAATCCATACAAAGAATCAGAATGACTTGGCTAGTGATAGTATGAAGGATGGAGTCCTCACAGATGAATTGAATGCTCAAGATAAGAATCGGGAAGAGTCAATTCTCGAGAAAGTTTCTGAAGAGTCTACACACCTAAGAGGGAATTCAAACAACAGAATAAGAAACAACAGTTCTAATGCAGCCGCACTCGATAAAAGGAAGGATCAAACAACAGTTGACAAAGATTTGCCACAATTATCTGCAGAAAGAAAACAAGGGCTAAGTGTAAGTAAAGACTACATGAAAAAGGAGCACTTGGGAGCTGCAAAGAGAATGTTTGCTCATGCTTTAGGAGTGCATTCTGGGAAGGATGGTTCTGTTCCTAGAAGTAGAAGTGGAGAAATAAAGAAGAATTAGATGAAAAGGTTGTGAAATATTAAAATCAGAAGGGCATTCTGTTGCTCCAAATGGACCTGGATAGGTGCTCCCCAAGTTTCAATCAAAAGCACGAAGATAAGTAATGAGCATGCTTTACTCAGGAGATTCATACAAAAGACTATCGTAGTATAATGTTGGTTGCTTAGTCTCTCTGATTGTACTGGAGAATTTCCAAGCAGCCAAGTGAAAGGGCATCTTGAAAAAACTATCCAGAATCAAGTTTCACCTGTTTTGGAGTGAACAGGTTATGGTGTTATGGCCCCTCATCTATATGTTGTAAGACATGGTAGTTCCAGTTTCATTTTACTGTGTTTAGTTTATTCTGTCAACGTGATGGTTTTCGTTATGGCTGTTCCCAGGTGATGATTTCCCCTGTCATGGAGGGTGTTATGTATATAATATTGAAAATCACAAATTTCTTGTGTCATGTTTAGAAATTCCAAATTTCTTCCTCGTTTCCCTTCTATTGTTACACTTGTGTCATTTATTACAGAAATTAAGGGGTCATCGGCCAGTGACTGTTGAATTTGAGAAAATATTAAAGTTTTTACTGTTTTTTCTATACAAACTTTAGAAAATAGGAAATAAAGTAAGAATAGGGTGATAATTTTGTAATCTAATGTAAAGATAAAAACAGAAAATATTCTCAAATGAAACGGTTCTATGTTTTTGGCTGGATGTAAAAAGATTATCAAAATCTTTCTGTTTTTTGGCTAGACGGGAAAAATATTAATTCATACTTTGTGTTTGCCGTTTGGCACGCTGCAAGAAGGGAGGAAAGAACAAAAAGATTGCTGTGCTCACTCCCTTTTCAATCTAGATTAATTTAGTTTTTTATATTGTACTTTATTTTTTAGATTTGATTTGATTTTTTAATTTTTTTGAGATTCAATTAGGTATTATAATTAATTTTGTTGTCTAAATTGAATTAATAATATTAAAAAAACATGTTATGTAAACATCATCTTAAAAATAGTTCGCCCTTGATCCGATCTGGACGGGATCTAAAGCAGCATTTCTTCCAAATATTTTGGGATTCAGCTAATTCGCTTTCTTAATTTTAAAAGTATATATAAAATTATATTTAATATATAAAATATATTTAATAGAATTTTAAATATTTTATAATTTTTTTATTCTAAAATCGAATAGAAAAAATAAAATCTTCAACTTTCCCAAATGCCCACCACCGACCCTTCTCCTTTCGGATCTGGATGTTTTGCGTCGTATATTTTTCTAATATCATTAGTTTAATTTAAACTATAGAATCAAATTGAACTTATTTTAAAACTTAGAAGATCTAATTAAAATAAAAAGAATTAAAGGATCAAATTGAATCTAAAAAATAAATTAGAAGGCATAATTAATTTAATCTTTAATATATTAAAATTTAAAAATCAGTAATACTAGTACAATGTTTTAAATTAGATGTCACTCACCTTGTTTAATGAAGAACAAAATTACCTTTTAGAGATTTATTCGTAAGTGTTCACCATCACTGACAGCTCTCTCTTTTTTTTTTTTTTTTTCACATAATCATTGGTGTCCTTGTTCTCATGTAAAGCCGATTAAATTGTAGCACTCTGATATTTTTATAGAAAAATCGTAATTGCCAAAATGAGATTGAAAGACATAATTTACTCTTTAATATTATTATATTTAGAGTTTATAGTCATGTCCTTCCATAAAATAATCTTATATTATCATCAAATAATAAATCATTACTAATATTATTTTTAAAATAATAATCATAAAAGTTATCATAATTATCATTAACCATGAATTATAATTAAATGATAATATAAAAATTATTTTATATTGTCAAACCATATTCTTTTTTCTTATATTTAAAATTAAGGTCTCTTGCAAAATAGTTCAAAATGCTCAACACTAGCTGAATATTGGAGGTTTCCATTTGACCATGTTGACGTGATTACATGAGCCATTTTTAATTCCAGGTAAAATAAAAAATACCAAAATATATTTAATTTTTTTTAAAAATGCATATGCATAATTTAATTTTTTTAATATAAATGCAAAAGAATTAAAAAAAGACACTTTTTTAAGGGAAAATATACAAAGAAATTTAACCACTCAATAAAGCCTAATGCAATACTATATAGGTGCATTTTACACTAGCATTGTGTGGTTTGTAATACAAGTCCCTCGCTCAACGTATTCTGCAACCCGCTAGGATTACTCAGGGACTGTTGTAACATCAGCCGAGTATTTAAGAATAGTAAAAAACAGAGAGGAGCCATGGCCAACACTAACATGCTGGACCAACATTGTCCATCACATCTCAATGTCTTCAAGATCAGGGAGAGGAAATCGAAGAATTGCAGCAATGCCACTTATCTGGGCTAGTTCTGTCCAATATAAAATTGGCACATTCAATTTAAAACAAACAAAATTAGAGCATAAATGTTTGTGCAGAAATTTCATTCACTTCCATGAAGCAGCTCTAATAACAAGGAGGAAGAGAAACAGAATGTTTTAGTTTATATATTCCCATATTATTACTTTTACTTTCTTTCCAAAACTTGTTCACCATTCTTAGTTTCATGGATTTCTAGGATTAGTAAATATCCCACACTACACCGACACCCCAAAACAGTAAAGAATAACGAAAGCAATAAAACTCACGTTCTCCAGAGACATGCATGGACGAAAATACATGGACAGAGCCTCCTGAATCCTTAACAGAGTTGACCAAGTTAACATACTTTTTTCTTGTGGCTATATCTGAATTCCTGTAACCAAAAGCAGGTAGTGAAGTCACAACTCTATCGCAACATCAAAAGGAGCATTTTCAGGATTACAACCCATATCCCAAGCTAACAAATAGCATGGTAAAGAAAACACAAAGATAAAGTTCAGTTATCACGATAAAACAAAATTGTGTGAAGTAAACAGTAGTTTACAAAGAAGTTTGATCTAAATTCTGAACCATTTCCAAGGATGGAAAAGTGATAGATAAGACATGGCTGAATTAAACAAAAAAGCAGGATACATGACTATCAAAATGAGTGTGAATACGATAGAACAATCCAGCATGCCATCTTTGATTCAGAATATTTTAGGGCTATATCATACAAACCTGAAAAGCTCATCCGTAATGAGAAGCATTTGTACAGCTAGTCGTTCATTGGCAACCTCAACATGTTTCATTCCATAACAAGCACGTGATGGATCCTGTTCCACACCAAAGATATTTAATCAGGATTTCCAAGATTTCTGAAAATGCAAAATTTAGGTAAGTCATTTTCAAAGCTTTTGTCATGACAATAATTTAAGGGAGAAACGTGAGCACTCCTTTTAGGCTAAGGAGATACTTCCTTTGGATTTTGATTCGCACTCTAAATTACATTTTTAATATTTGATTGTTCACAAGGGAGGACAATGAGGGTTACCCATGATAAATCCTCTGGAAGATCGTTTTTTAGCTTATCCAGCACCCACCCAGTTAATTCATAACTCTTGATTGTACTCAATAAATATCAATCATTATGTAACATGCATAAATAAGGGGTTTCTCCAATAATGAACTGCACAATAGGCATGAAATTAAACAACTTAGGACAAGCAGTAAAAACATCTGATATCATGTTTCCATGGGTTTCTCCAATAATGAACTGCACAATAGACATCATGAAATTTAACAATTTAGGACAAGCAGTAAAGACATCTGATATCATGTTTCCATGCATATGGTAAAGCTAAACCTAGGACACATGGATACTTTAAAATGTCCAATGTACTAGCTTTTGGTACATATCTTATACTGATAGTGTACCTGATACTTGGATACTTAATAAAGGTTAGTTTATAATGTATTTGCAATGACAAAACTAAAAATAAAAATATATTTCTCCTATTTTTGTTTCAACCACGGAGTAGGCTATCTAATGTCTTATTTATGACATCTTATGATGCTTTCATTGATTGCTGACGTTTCATGAGACGTTATACATAATTCTGTATTATCTTGAGATGGTTTTGATTTCTCTATTCTTTTAAGAATACCAAGTTGGGTTCTTCTACTCGTATCCAATAAAACATGTTGAGCCAAATCTTTATGAAAAATCTACTTTATTTGGATTGGGAAAATGACAGTTTTATGAAACTGTGTTATTGCTCAAATCCATAGTCAATCCTATTTCTGATAATATCCATTGACAATTAAATCAATTTTTTCCCAATACTCCCGTATCTGTAATGGTGTGAAGAAAAGACGGCCTGGTTTTATATATGTCATGTCATATCCTACCTTACATGTATCCTAAATTACTAATTATAAAATAAAAATTTGTATTCTTATATCTGTATATCATGGACCTAAGCAATTATATTCTGCAATGAAAATAAACAACTACAAGAGCTTGAAGCAGCTCTCCCACACTGGTAAGGGAAAATGTTAGCACTATATAGCTTTCAGATAATTTTTTCCTTCAATAAAAAAATCATGAAATTTGATTTTAAACACTTAATAAAAAAGATTAGAACGAAAAATAAACAAGAAACTCTATAGAAGATGCACTTCTCTTATGTAGCTTCAATAAACTAAGCACCTAAGTAGAAGTCATTATACCAATTCATCATGCAACTGACTAAAAGGTCAACACTCTTCTTTTAGATATATGACTATGAGCAAATAGAAGTTATACAAAGACGTTATTGATCCACCTAAATTTAGTGTCTCTAATCCTATCAAATTCTGAAATTCAAACTAATTCTCAAAGGAATTCAAAATTGGGTTACGACATTCCAACCATAAATATAGGCAAGGTAAACAAAATGATCTCAAAAATAGAAACTGACATTTGAAAGCATGTCGTAGAAATCCTTCATAACTCGAACCTGAAGGAAAACAAAGAATAAAGCTTATTCCAGGCTCAATAGAAGATAAGTAAACAGAATATGGAAATTATTCAGCATGGGCAGCAGGGCCAAATGGAAAAGTAAAAAAGGTGTACTGCTTTGGTTTTGATGGTACCTCTTGTGCTGCTTTAGTATCTTTTATCAAACTCATGACATTTGGAGCATCCAAAACCTCCTTTAAACTATGTCTACAGATAAATAACAATGCTAAAGAGATAAGATAAATCAGATACTGCAGTACCCACAAGCAATTGAACTGCAAAGTTAATCCTTAAAACAACAGTGTGTTGATTTCTGTTTGCTGCCATGTTTGTCTGTTGGTTTTTTTTTTTTTTTTTTAAATTCATTCTAAATAATTGGATGTCTTTGACAGGAAGGCATATGAGACTTCATATTCACTTAAAACCATGTATATGGAGCAGATACAATGTCAAAAGAAATTTTAGTCACCAGCCTCAAACAATATGGGTACGACTTTGTTAAATCAAGTGTTAAAGACAGGCACATTATACCAGCATATCAGAAAAATTATGCAAGTCAAGTTACATTTAATTGATCAGTGACCAAAATAATCTTCACGTGTTTGTGTCAATTCTAATTACCTAACAGAGCTTTTGTAAAGTTCTAGAAAAGTAGGAACCGAGAACAGGCAAATAAAGAAAGCAACCATACTTGTATCCTGAACTTGTATGCACAAGAATGATGCGTGATTTGTTTTCAATAATAGGTCGCAACTGTCTTCTTTCTGCCTCCAAAAATAAGTGACGGTGAAACTGATCCTGAAACAGAAACAGAAACAGAGCATTATAAACATCTCGGTACCAAAATCCTGTCTGCACTTATGCACATACAAATCATTAAAGAATTATTTATTTTTTATTAATAATTAATAAATAGTAGTGCATACATGCAGACACACTCACACATTGTATCAAATTTGTAAATATTCACCACGAATGAAGCCCAAATAACACAAACAGGGAATAATTACTTACCTTTGTAAATCCTGGACTTGCAATTACAGCACAACGAACCACGTTGAAATCTATATGTTTCAAGAAAGCCTGAAAACCTTGGTAGAATCCAGTAAATTTGTAAATGCCCCTTTTACGCTTTCGTTTAATAAAAGTACAAATATAACATTATTAAAGATAAGAAAGAAAGACTACAGCAAAAGATCATAATATGTCCTCCAAAGCAAGGATCAAAGAAACATAGAAAAGACAAATTCATTTATACAATAAGGAGATAGTTGATGCACAAGCATCTAATATTACTAGATATATTGGATTCTTCAACAAGATGCCCATGTTTGCTACATGGGTATCATATTACCATGGGCATCTCATGTTACCATGGGTACGTAAGTGGCTGTAAGGCAATTAATAAAGAACATCAATTCAAAGCTAACATATAAAACATAACACAAATCAGGTTATAGAGATTTGAAGGGTATTTGAATTTGCAGTATATCTTAGCATTCATTTCATAAATTTCATAAACACCCTCTATTGAAAAAGAAGTTTTATATATCAGAGTAAATCCTTTTCAATTTTTATATGGAATATGTATCACTAATGAGAATAGATGCTAAAGATAAGAAACCTAAGTCATTGGGCTGGATTTACCTGCAAAACATTCTGAAAGAACTTATCCAAAGCCTACAAAAGGGAGGATGATGCCTTAGATTCGTATCATTCAAATTATTGAATTCTTTCACTGATATCTTACAATAGAGAGAGAGAGAGATCATACTTTCTCATAACCAGCAATTGCGGGCCCATGTTTGCGAGGAATTGATGTTTCTATCCGCGAACGAGTAACAGTCATACTGTTTTATTAGACATAATAAGACAAATCAATTCATTGCAATGACACAATTACATGCCAAAAGTTAACTAGAATATCAACAAGAAGAACATGTATTTAATTTCCAGTGTTTGTGGTTACCCACAGAAATCAAACAAATAAGACTAACACCAACCATTTTACTAATATAGAGTGCTGAGCAAATTATCTTATGCATAAAATGCTATTATAAGTAATATATAAATGCAACATATTGAAGTGAAAGTTAACCTTCTACCAACAAGGAGGATATGGGCTAATCCTTCTTGCATCAACACCACGGCTAGATCAGCACTTGCACCAGGATCTGCAAAATGTGCATGAAATTTTAATTCACCATTTTGATTACAAAAATTTACACCAAATGAGGAATATTAATTCCATTTTTGCTTTATAAATATGACTGTGATTCTAGATGAAGCATTTATTTCATTCTTTCCACCATTTTAGGTAAACTGCCAGCTTAAATGTGTGCAGGATTTAAGAATTCACATAAAGTAGAAATTCAACAATTTGATCAATTGATCATAGGTGCATTTGTCAGATCTAATGTCAGGAAAAATGAATATGCAAGTTAAAACTTGTACTGTTAAAGAAATATCTTCATTCTTCAAATTAGCAGATTTTGTAATTTCCATGCAGGCAGATTACACTACTCAAACTCCCATAGTATAAATGATAAAAAAAATTGGGAGATTCATATAACTAATAATGTACCAGAGGCCTGCTTTAGTACCTCCAAAGCCAAAAAATCCCAAACATCCTACAAAAGGCAAAATGTAATCTTCAGTAATCATGATTCTTCACAAGAGGTAAAAAGGAAAAAAAAAAAAAAACTATTCCAATGCAAATTTCCTAAATATTACTCGTTGGCTCCTCCCCAATTTCTTTTGTTACATTCATAATTCTAATCTTAATGGCACAATGATACATCCAAGCAAAAGGCCTAGCTTGTATGCATGTGAAGCACATATTTAACAACACTTTTAAAAGGAACAGTAAGTCAGTAACAGGAATCATAATGATTGAAGAGAAACACCTTTCTGAGCACAAACGGGCGCTGCAGTTCGAGTTCTAAAGTATGAAAAGCTCCTATCTGCAGTGAATCACAAAGATGAGAAGTTACGCTTAGCAGTAACAATTTAAAGTTAAAAGCGGGACGACAGTTACAGTTTCAGTTAAGTACCTTGACATGTTCATTCTCCAAAATGTTCTTTCCGCGAACACGCAAAATAGAACCTTCTTTGTCATAATCAGCAAGCTAGCATAAAACAAAATCACGTTCAGAGAAAAACTGAAAAAACTAATGGAAATCAAATTGAAGAGGCAAAAAGAAAAAGAAAAACCTCTTCGACTTTAATTTCCAATTTGAGCTTGACGCGTTCTGCTTCCCGTCCGCCATTAGCAGCTTCTCTTAGAATCTTCCTGTTACAATTACAACAAAGAAAATTGAAAAATGAAAAATGAGATTAAAGGATCGAAGGAAGCGAGAATTGAGAGAAGGAGTACCTGACAGTAACGGCCATGACAGAGTCTCCGGGAGCTATCAGGTTATACGCAAACCATAGGTCATCCGAATCCACTGCAACCATCTGCATGCCATAACCGTAAACAACAAATTTTACGGAAAAATTAAACGAATCAAAATGTATAGAATTGGAATTGCACCTTAACGCTACCAGGTCCATTGGGTACGAGGTCTTTCCCAACGATCTTCATGGCTATTGATTCCACTTGGTTTTCCTTCCCTTGTGTTTGTGTCTCCCTCTCTCGCTTGAAATCACGGCCGTACAGTACAGCTAGCACCCGTACGTCGCTGACTCACTATCACCAAACGACAGCTTTGGCAGGCCCAATGCCTTTTGCAAGTAATAACAGCCCGTGGCCCAAGATAGAAAAACCAATAATTACAAAATTATTTATTTTCAATTGTGACTAAATTTAGACAGATAATTAATCTTATATTCTATTCAAATGATTAAAACTCATGAAAATATCTTGAGTACCATTAAGAAGTCTAAAATTGTAATTATGATGATACTAAATAAAAAAAAGAAACAAAATGAAAATAAGATAACAATTTTGTAATAAAAAAATGAAAACAACAAATAAACATATCCTTAGTTTTCTATGTTTAGATTGCATTTTGAAAAGGAAAAATTATTAGAAAACATTGATTCTTAAATCTCAAGAAAACATACACAAATACTTTTAAGATGGGAATTTAACTTGGTTGGAGGGACACTTCACCTGTTAATGGTGATCGGTAAGATTTTCCTGATAGAAAATAAAAATTAGTCATTAGAAAAGTTAAAATTATATTTTGTATCAATATTAAGATGATTCAAAAATTTATTGTTGTTTTTTTAATAAAAAAATCGTTATTTAGGAATATTAGTGTTGTAACTTGTAACATTCATGAAATATTTTAATAATAACAAAAAAAAGTCTAAAATAGAGATAATGAAATTCAATAATGTTAAAAATTAAGTAAACATAAATTATTATTTTTAATAAGTTTTTTTACTTTTATAAATTTATCTTCAAAGTCATATAATGATAATTTATAATTGAATGATTGTTTAAAATTATCTTAAATATCAATATATTATCATTAACTTAAAGAATTTACGAAGTCGTGTAAGGTGTTGTCAAGTTGTGATAATAATTTATTTAGAAGGATAACTTATGTTT
>PYAF01004995.1:4156196-4192049 GCA_007407185.1 Glycine tomentella | reverse complement strand
TAATTTTGTGTAAAATTTTCTTAGATTAATGAAAGTCACTTAAGACAAGGAAGATTAATCTTTTATCCAATAAATTAAAACACATTCATAATTTATGACCTAAAAAAAAAAAGATATCATTGAATTTTTGTTTCTAAGAGTAAAATATTTTTTAATCCCTCTAAAAAGTTTGACTTTAGTTTCTTTAACCCAATTTGTATGTTTTTTTATTGTTCTAATTTTAAAATATACCACTTTTGATAAGTAAAAAATAATAATTTAGATAACAATTTAAGAACCAAATGATACATTTCATTTTTTTTTTAAAAAAAAAACCGTTTTACAGAAACTTAAACTTAACTTTCAAGAAAAAAAAAAAACATATTTTATCCTATGAATAATCACACCAACATATATTATTTAGATAATTAGATGATTAATGCTTACGTAAATCTTGGTGCATATTGAATGCTGCATGCAAAAGAAACCGAGGTGGCAGTCTCCTTACCCTGCAGCTGTCAACTCATCCCTCTCTTTCTAGCACGTGTCATCAACATAACCAGATGCGAATGATGAACCAGACACTGCATTTTACCAAAATAAATCACTTGAATTTAGCCAGGCGACAGAGTCAAAGTGAAGGTGAAGCACAGTAGCATATTAGCTCTTAGAGGTTAGAAGTTTGAAGTTTATTTATCTTTCATTCAGTTCAGGTAAAACTCCGATCCACCTTCTTGTTCTGTTATCTTCCCTCTCTTCCTGGATTTCATTATATAAGACAAATTTCACGCTTTAATCTATTCACTTTGCTAATTAGTAATGCTTTTGTAAGACGTAACAGACATACATAGAGAAATTTCACTCTTTAATCTCAAGAGTCAATACATATTGCAGGTTTTTTTTTTTCAACTTTCAATGACATTATGTATATATTATATAGGATGGAATTGGAAGAAGTAGAAGATGAAGAATGGTATACTACTAGTAGTAAATACTCGTTTAAAAATAATGCTGGAAATGGTTGTAAGGTGAGGAGGTGGGTGCTCAAAAAGGGACTCTGTCTGGGAAGGAAGATCTTAGTGGCTGGCTTCTTAGCTTCTGCTGCCCCGGTGGTTGTTCCACCTCTTGTGGTTGCTTCTGCTATTGGCATTGTTGTATCTATGCCTTGTGCTATTTTCTTGGCTGGCCATGCTTGCACTCAGAGTTTAATGAGTAAGTTGCTCCCTAGGCCTACTCCTCAGGATACTTTGTTGTGTGAAAAGAGGTGTTTTCAGCCAGGTAATGATGTTATACACTCATATGAAGAGGAACAAGTCCTTGTATATGAAATAAAGAGAGACATTGAAATGGTTGGTGTTCAATGTTTGAAGAATGGGGAAAATATGACATCGGGGAGTGAGTGTGGTCCACAAGAAGAAGATGCCACCGATGGAATAGAAGGACACTCAAGAGGAGAAACTAATGGGGTGCAAGTGCAACTAATAAGTGGGGATAATAATGGAGTTGTGACAATGATTGAAGAATTTAAGACTCCCTTTGATGTTACAACTGTGGTTTTAGAGGAATCCGAGGATCAGGCCATGGAGGGTGACATAGAGGAAGCAGAGTTACAAAGAGAAACAAAGGGGCTGTTAGAAAAAATTAGAGATGAAGGTAGAACTGATATGACACGGGAGAGAGGAGAATATGTAGAAGGAATATGTGGAGGGGCAAATGAAAGTGATCAAAAATTTGGTCCAGCTGTTGAAGATATGGAGGTAGCATGGGAAGACACACATAGTGGTATCGTTGAAGAAGACTTGGGAAAGGAACAAGATACAAATGTATGTGAAGAGATGCTTCATTCAAGAAATGATGAAAGTAAGGATACTATGTTAGAAGGAAAAGTATTTGATAACACAAATGATTCACATAAGCCAATGGCTGAACCTTCTGAACTGCTGATTCCAGCTGAACCAATTGGAGATTTGCCTATAGAAGCGCTGGTTTATAATATTTCAGTTGACGAGGACTCGTCTGAGGTTATCAGTGAAAATATTGACATACATATAGTTGCTAAAGTGGAACAGGAGCCTCCGCCGGATTGTCCTGCTATACTGCAAAATGAGAAGTTAGATAATAACAATTCTGACTTTGAAAATCAAGAATCACAGTTGCATGAAAAAAATAAAAGGATGTGCCCGCTAGATGCAGAAGCTATAGAAATTGGTAATGAAGATTCACTTGATTTGTTTGATGGAAAACCAATAGATCCTGACGAGTGCGGATACACAATTTATTTGCATGAAGGTTTGACCACAGAATATGTTTGCCATTTCCATTCTGTGTTCCATTTACTGTTCCTAGAGGGCTAATATTTATTTGGAGCCCTGACATCTGAATTAATTAATATGCTTGCAGGATCTTCAAAAGTTGATGGGCATACAGATTATATGGAGGTTCTTGTTTCGTCTGTAGAAGAAGAGTCTAGGCCATCTGAATGTTCCTCTGGAGAAAACATTGTTTGCCCCTCTCAAGAGGTCAGGCCTAATTTAAGTGTATTTTAAGACAGCCTTTTTGTTACTACATGTTGAAGTGAATATCTAATTATACCTTAGGTACTTGTGATGATTGTTTTGGGTGCTTTGAATTCTAAATAATTTTGCCTGTGGACTTTACCTTTGACATTTATTGCATTCCATGTGGAAATAGTTAACATAGTGGAGACATGTGAACTTGCATATGTAGATAAACTTAAAAAGTTTTATTGCCACATTTAATTTAGCTTTTGCAGGTTGTTGTATTGGATGAGGAGAAGATATGGAATGCGATGAATATTATACGGAAGATAGTAGGATATGAAGGAAGAATGCAAGGATCATGTTCAGAAGAATTAAAGGCTCTCTACATCTTCACTGGAGTTGAGCCCCCAACTTGTTCTCTCGATGACCCCGCTGAAATCAAGGAGAAGCTCCACTTCCTTATGTCCATCGTTGGAATTAAGTCAAATGAATGCTTAGACATGTGACATGTGACACATCTGTGTATTTTTTTTTACATATTTCAGTTAACCTGTAATGTGTTTTCTCCGTGGATTTCCCTGGGGATAGGTGGAACCGAAGAAAGGAAAGGAAAATTCTTCAAAACTTGCTTTAAGAACTCAAGGGTGGGATGGCCGGCATTGCGTTAGACAAAAATGGAGTGTAAAAACATTTTTACATCTATTTTAGAAAAATGTGAATTTGAAAATATGAAACATTTGGAAAAAATTAAAAGTTCAACTTCTTCTTAAAAAAAAAAAAAGAAACAATAAAAGTTAATTAGATAATAATGTTTAAATAATCCGTTAAGCTCACGTAATGGTTAAGTACATTGTTAAGCTGACATAATGGTTAAGTGCATTGTTTTCACACACTATGAGAACGGTTTATTTAGATGAAAATTTCATGTTTAATATCTGTTGTGTGCAAAAATTCTTCATATCAACGGTAATAAAATTAAAATGTATTGTTGGCAAAATTAGCCTGACTTTAGGCTGAGATACATGTCTCAAGACAAGAAAAGATAAAGGTGTTTAAAAAAAGTTTGAATGTGTAAAAATAATGTTTAAAAATATTAAATAGGTTTAAAATAATAGAAGTTTAAAATATGAAAAATTAACGAGTAACTTCATTTTGGGTTATGGCTTTCTACACTCTGTTTTTTTAGGATGGGTCATACCTTTTTGGTACCCATATCGAATTTGGATATTTGGCAAACATTTTTCTTCTAAATGGATCTTACATTTTCTTTAATTAAATTTTTAATTTTATTTTTTTCTTTAATTAAATAAATATACCATTATTTAGATTCTCTTTCTTCTTATCCAAATACCATAGCATAAGAAAGAAAGAGGATTGAAGTAAAAGAATTGTGAAAACATGGAGATGAAATTGAAAGTTAACGGTTAATAAATAGAAGAATAGTCATGGTCTAGAAGCAAAGAAGAGAAGATATTGACAATTGATAAATTTCCATTCTGTGTCATCAATATTCCAAATGTGCGGTCTATGGTGCCTGCTGCCACGGTTAAGACCCAAGGGATTCCATTGTGCAAGGTGCCAAGTATAGGACCTTCGTTTCCTGCTGAAGATGAAACCAACAACCCTTTTTCCGTTGCTGCAAAAGCAGCTATTGCCACCGGATCCTCATAAAGTGGAACACTATCAAAAGCCCAATGAGATTGAAATGACATCAACCCCATCAACAATGGCTTGGTCCATTCCAGCAAGAACATCAGAGGCTTGACGCCCTTCGTCCCAAAGGACCTTGTACATGGCAAGCCTAGCTCTTGGTGCAATGCCTCTTGCTACCCCTTTTTTGGCGTAGCCAAAGAAAGAAGCACCATTAACATAGTTGCCAGCAACAGTGGATGATGTGTGGCTTCCATGTCCCTGAGTGTCTCTCGCTGAGTTCATTCTTATTGTGATGTTGGGATTCGCTGCTTTCACACCCTTGTTGAAGTACCTAGCCCCAATTAACTTGAAGTTACACATGGAGGTATTGAAGTCTTGTCCTGGCTCGCATGTTCCTTTCCATTTGGAAGGGATGTTTCTGCTCATGCCATCATCTTTGAAGCTTTCACTTTCAGGCCAGACACCTGGTCAATCATACCCACAATGACATCTTCTCCAAAATTTGAAGCATTCCACAGGCCATTGGAGGGGTTCAAAGAGAGAAACTCAAAGGTGTGTGTGGTGTCTATGGTGGCAGATCTATCAGGGTAAGCTGTGACAAAACCATGAGTGTTCTTTAGGGTCTCCAACTCCTCTGATGATAGCACTGCACTGAATCCATGAATTGCATCATCGTAAGTGCACACTAATTTCTGTTGCTCAGAGGGATCATCAGCTGTTGCTAAGTTTATGGAGTGAATGGTGGATTCGTACCAATCCTGATGGCTTGCAAAGACTTGAGGCATGAGGGACTTGTCCATGTGAACAATAAACGTGGAACTTTCAGCGTTGGCATGGTGAGATAGTAAAAGCCAAAGAGTGACAGAAACATCAAGGGAAGTGGAACTACAAAGTGAGCCTCCATTAATTATTTTGGAGATTGAAGCAGCTAGTTGCTAATGTGATCTTTGGCTTTGAACAAACAGCTTATATAGGCTCTAGATTGATGTTGATATATAAAATTATAAAAGTTGGAGAAATATTATTTATGCAATAATTTTATTGTTGGTTGCTTGACATAAATAAATTCAGATGGCCGGGAACAATGAGAAACAATTACTGTTAAAAATCTGTAAGGACTGAGAGAACAGAAACAAATCTATGTATAGCTGGCTATACCAACAAAATTTGAAACAATAGCAGTTGAGTTTCTTAATTATGTGCTTATGTTAATTAAAAATGGCTACACCCGGACACTAAAAAGTTTACAATATTATCCCATGACCATTAAAATATTTTAATTACGTATTAATTTTTTTATCTAAAAAACATTTTTTATATTGAGAATTTTCATGCTTGGAAAGAAATAAATCTTCCGTTATTAATTTAATTGGATTAGCCGGCTTTATTGATAAAATTTGAAAAATAATAAATAGTTGAGTTATGTTTATTAAGATTCTATTTTTAATTATATATTAAAAAATTATCAAAAAGAAACATATTTTATATTGAGAATATTTACAAAGAAATTAATCTTCTATTATAATTAGATAATGTCTCCTTAAAGAAGAAATAGACTACATCCAGCCGGTTGATTACCAACATTAAGGTTGTTAATTTTGATTGATTGATTGTACTGTCAAAATAAAATTTGATTGATTGAAACAACTTTATTAATTAATTTTTTTAGGTACGGATGAATCACGAACAGTCGCTTATGGTAAATTAAATAAAAAATGTATCCATATTTTATACGCGTACATTAACTGGCATTTGGGCGCCGGATTGACAACTTAGTAAATGTCAACTCCCAAATCTTTCTCTGATTAATTAAAAAAATGCATTAAGAAAGATGTATGCATTCTTAAGAGGAAGAGAAATAAAATAATAATAAATATATTAAAAGAGAAAGAGAAATCTAAAAATTAAGATATTAAAAAATGTATTTAAAATTTTGAATTTAATGATCATATATTCACAATTTAAAATAATTTTATATTATTATCAATCATAAATTATTATAAATATGACTTTTAAAATAATTATCATAAAATATAATAAATTTATTATACGTGAGAATTTATAATAAATGATGGTATAATATATTATTATTAATTATAAATTATTATTGATATATTTTTAAAATAATTATTATAAAAACTAATAAATAATTAATTTATAATATATGATAAATTATAATTGAATAAGGGTATAAAACTATTTTATAACCTCAGTTCATAATCTATTTTTTCTAAAATTTAATGACACAGGACACTAGATTTAATTAAATACAATATGCGTGATATTTTTTGCATAGTCAAAGGCAGCATAGTATCAAACGCTAAATTTTCGTTTTAAATTTTCGTTTAAGGCTCCGGGGACCAGATGGTTTCCAACCTTTCTTTTTCAAACAGTGCAGGGAGCGTTTAGAGATGGATTTGCGGATCTGAGCCCATTGGATACTTTGATTGTCCTAATCCATAAGGTGGAAAGGATTTTCGACCTATAAGTCTACGTAATGTAGCTTATAAGGTGATTACGGAAATCATTGTAGCTAGGTTACTCCCATTTCTTGATGGTTTGATTGGAGCATTTCAGGGTAGTTTTATTCCTGACAGGGGCACGATGGATAATGCTATTTTAGCTCAGGAAGTAATTCACTACATCCAGAAATCCAAGGCAAAGCTTGGCATATATGTTAGCATTAAAGTTGATCTAGATCTTGAGAAGGCTTATGATATTATGATAGGATTAATTGGGAATTTCTCTTGTCAACTCTCTTTGTTTTTGGTTTCCCTTCCACTAGTGTTAATATGATTATTTGGGGGAAAAATTCTTAACAATACATTTTTCTTACTCTGATTCATTCATTATTCGCCATGTCAGTATTGTGAGTCATTGTTGTTTTCTATATTAATGACAATTTTTAATTTTTTTAGGTAGACTAATGACAATTTTTATTTTTTCTAGATAAATTGCTGACATGACAAATAATGAATGAATCAAAGCAAGAAAATGTCTTACTCCAGTTGCACCTAAGAATTTCTTTTAGGTGGGATGCGAGCTAGGGGTTCATCATTATCTCTTTTGTGGAATGGTTCTAGGCTCGAGAGTTTTTCTCCCTCTCGAGGCCTCCATCAAGGGGATTCCCTCTCTCCATTCCTACTTGTAATGTGCATGAAGCGTCTGGCTCTAAGGATTCATGAGCTCACCTCGAGAGACAGGTGGCTTGTTAAGTCGGTGGTAGCTTCATCACCTATTTATACTATGCAATCGTGGTGGTTACAACAAAGAATCTGTAATCAAATTGACCAAGTGTACGGATCCTTTATCTGGTCTAATAAGGGTAATCAAATTGAACAAGGACGACGTACATCTTTTTTTGTGATTTTTTTTTTTTTTTTATAACAAAGTGCCATAGGCCGTAAAGGAAAGAAATTATAAGACATTTTTCTAGGAATCTTAATACCAAGAAGTATTACGTAATACTTCTTATCTAAGTTATCTGATAATTTGATGTTTATCTCTTGTTCACATAAAGTTATAAATGCTTACAAAATCATCCCTACTTAATATTATTTAAAAGAATGAAATATAAAATGTTTGCATTAACAAAGAGATAATAAGTGGTCCAGCATATATATCTTCATGTGTATCATCAGGACATGCGTCCATACCGGAAGGAGGACATAAACTGACAAGCTAATCACTGAATCGGGTCCAAACAACAGACATTATTCAATAGCATGGCAACAATTTGGTTTGCTCACGGAAGCTTCAAAAATTGAACAACCATTGAAGAACAACATTGCGGTACGCTAAGCAAAACAATCAGATTTAATTAACTAACTAAATACTTTGAGAAGAATCATGAAAGAGCTGTCCACATTTAGTACATATCATACTTGGAAAATATTATCACTGAAGGAGAAGACCCATGAAAAGAAGAAAAAAAACGTGACAAGAAGCATTTTCCTTTGCTTTAATTTATGGGCGTTCTTTTAGGCCTTATTTCGATTCCTTGAACAAGAAGGCCACCCTTCCAATCACCACTCTTGATCTCATAAACACCCATTTCCACTTCCTTGTCCTCTTCTCCATCGTTGAAGAACTCTCCCAATTCCACCTCCAACCACTCATCTGCTCTCTCCTTTGGGTGCCGAAGATCGAGACTATTGTTATCTTCTACAGGGGGGGCCTCAACAGGGGCAAGGAAACGTGCACGGTTGAATATCCCAGTCCCGGCACGGCGAGGAACAATCTGGTACCTTAGCCTCCGTCCTCTTTCGGCGTCCAGGAAAACGGTTCTCTTGCGAGTCTCGCCGCCAGCGATTCCGATGGTCACTTCAACTAACTGGTTATCGAAGCCGTAGAATCCAGAAGGGTTTGGCTTGAACACAAGGTATGCCCCATACAATGTCTCCGGGGACAGCATCCCCGTGTTGATCCAGCCCCGGATTTCCAACCAGCACACACTCCTTAGCTCAGCTACCTCAGAAAACCTGCGATTCCAAATTAATTATGAAACTATGCTCTATGATGCACAATTACGATACGTGTATCGTATAGGGTATGTATCCAATATTACTGTATAATCATTCTAAATGAAACAAATTGAAGTATGGATACTTTTATAGACTATGCTTAATCAAATAATTTAAGGATGTTGTTTTCCTATGAGAATTAAAATTTCATCTCGTCGAATAATGTAAGGCTTTATAACATGAATTGTGGAGGTTAAATTGCAGGAATTAACAGTACTAAATTCATATTGAGAACAATATCAAGTAGGAAATTGCATAATTTAATAGTAGTGGTTGAATTGATTATTACCTGGCATCTGGAAGCGAAGTCCAGCGCCAATACCTGGGAGTGTCTCCCCATACAATGAAGAGATTCCTCGCTGATAACATGTAGCATTTCTTCCCGTATACTTTATCCAGTTGAAAGCTCTGTATCATCATTCCATTTCCCACATTAATACAATATTGTAAAATTAATCGCTTCAGCACAAACAATTACTACAACCGACAACAGAGATAACAATGAATATATAAGACCCAACAATTAGTCTTATAGAAACACAAGAGAACTGGTTAATTTGAAACAATCTTTTTATCAAAAAAAAGAGATAAGAGGAATATTTGTTTAGGTACCTTTTTACCATCGTCTATGAGGAGCGGTTTTTGGCAGAGATAGAGATAGAGGTCCTTCTTAGAAGGAAGATATAAAGAGGAAGATTGGGAAAGTATGGTGTGGACATCTGAAGGCAAAAACTTGTTCCAGATAACGTCGGATTCAGCGGCGGATCTGAAAGTGGATGAAACCAAAGAGAGTCTACACACGTCCCTAGGAGATGTGAAGGAGAGAATGTTTGCTATGCAACCTTCGGGGAGATTGTTGAAGTTTGTCATTGTAACAATAATAACATAACATAACCAATTAAAAACTTTGTGTTGTGTTGTGTTGAAGGGAAGGAGGAGGGGTGTCACGGTATATAAGGGCAGTGAGAGGAGGAGGAGGATTCGTTGAGAAGGGAAGCTTAGCGGTTAAGAGTCTTCTGTTGTCACGCATATCTGCCACAAATCTTTTCAATAAAAGTAGGCAACAAACATAGCATAGATGGATAGTGCGTAAGGATCTTTAACTTTATGGGATTTTTACATCTGTACATGTCTCTTTCATTCTCCCCATACGTTTTCAATTTTTTATTTTTTTTATTTTTAAACGTTCGCAACCAATTAGTAACTATAATAATAAAAGGTTACGTTACTTTTCTATCC
This sequence comes from Glycine tomentella, assembly GCA_007407185.1. Taxonomy (NCBI): domain Eukaryota; kingdom Viridiplantae; phylum Streptophyta; class Magnoliopsida; order Fabales; family Fabaceae; genus Glycine; species Glycine tomentella. Next base: position 4,182,154 of record PYAF01004995.1, on the reverse strand, counting down.
TTCTTTTGATTTAAAATTTTAAATTAATCAATTTGGTATTTCTATTTTAAAAATGTTTCATTTAGATTTCTAATTTTCAAAAAAAATAAATAATGATATCCTTTGTCAAAATTAAAATTTTAATGGTATTAATTATATATGATTGTCAATTTGATTATTAAAATAATTATTATAAATTACACAAACTTACAATACATAATAATTTATAATTAAATTATAATATAAAAAATTATTTTAAATTAGCTACATAATATTTTTTCCTACTAACATACATCAACAATGTTTATAAAATTGAACACATGTCTATTTTACACTTTTGATTTTAAATAGTCAAGAAATTAGCATAGCTGCGATTTTAAAATTGTCATTATAATAATTATATTTTATTAAAATTTTAAAAATTAATATTAATAATAATGTTTATTTATATAGTGCTATTAATTTAATATTTTAAATTTTATTAAATATTTAAAAATTTTAATATTATATACTATTTTTTAAAATGTAAAAAAATATTAATATATTATATTAAAAAAATAATAAACATTTCATAAATAATATAATAATTTATTACATATTAAATCTATATTAATATATTATGTTATATAATATTGATATTATAATGATATTGATAAATGCAAACTATTTTATTACTATAAAGTTTAAATTATTTATATTAAAATAAAAATGAACTATAAAATCCAAAACTCAAATGGATGAATGCTTTGAGTTGACCAAATTCAGATTGAGCTGAAAACAGGGAAGATAGTCAAAATATTGTTTCTTTGTTCCAGCCAAGCAATGTCAATTGGAAACTAGCTATCATGACATGACCCGTAACCCGGTGAATGCATTCTTATATCAAAACCCAGCAATATGTTATCTCTCTGAAAGATAAACACCATACCGTTGATCAGACTTGGCTGCTTTCTAACAAGTTGGACCAGGTATCGTCTAATTGATCGATCTGGATATAATTCTTAAAACTGATTACATATAGAAGGGAGTTGACATTCCTATTACTGTTATTTCCATTATCACCTTTTCTTTGAAAAGTAGTAAAAATAGATAAAAGTGTTCTTGTATATTTTTTTCATCTCTTTCCCTTTCCTTTTTCTTCATTCTTCCCACAATCCTTTTCTTTTATTCCTTTATCCTACATTTTTTTCTGTTTTCTATACACAAGGAAAAAGTACGATTTTATTATATTCTAAGTTGTGTATAAAAATCATAATAAAAGTACCATTTGGATATAATTCCATTGGGAATGTTTTTTGTTTTCAAAAATATTATAACAAAAGTACAATTCCGTTGTATTGATTAAGACAACGGAATCGTGACTTTATTGTGTTATTTGGGGGTGAAATCAAATAATACAATACAATCATATTTTTGTTATGCTATATGAAATTAGTGGTGAAAATAGTTCAGACAGTCTAATTTGGTATTACTAGTTCATTTAAAATATTAAATTTAAACTTTTTAAAAAGTCTTTTTTAATTAAAAAGGTCAAACTACATACTTTAAAAAATATCCACTAAACCTGAATAGTGAGTCTGTCTAAACTAAATACATTAAAAAATATAAAAAAGTATTAATATGATAGCAACACTTTGACTTTGAGACTTTAGTTATGAATTTTAAATCATTGGCTTGAGATCATATTTCATATCAATCACTTTTATGTTTATATTTTTGAGACTTTTATTATGAATTTTATTTATTCCAATATGTTACTTGATATTTTTAGAACAAGATCATGTTTGATAATTTATAACTTATAGGAAAAACATGTCTATTATGTTAATTTTTTATTTTTAATTATTTATTCTGGTTTGATCAGACCTTTATGCAAATTAGACTTAAACCTTAATGAATTATTTTTAATAAATAATAAGTCAGACTTAAACTTAATAATAATAATATAGATCAGGCTTAAACCTATAATAATATCATTTCTTTTATATGTCTTGTACCTTCGATCTCTTGGAAAGAGTTTTATCCTTTATGCTAACGTTGTAACCGGAAAGGTTGTAAGAACTACACTTCCAACGAATTGTAAATCAAGATATTTTTCGGTCCAATAAAATTAACTTGACTCTTCACACGAACGTTTAGCCCAAAGAAAAAAAAATTACTTTCACATTTCACATAAGTATTGTTTGATTATGTAGAATGGAATAAAAAAGAAGGAAAAATATTTAAATTAAAATAATATAATAAAAGTGTGATACCCGGACTAAGTAGTAAAAATTTATTTTTCTTTCTCACCAATTTCATCTCAACCAACCAAGGACTAGTGCTCATATCTGGAAGTTCCGCAATAAATGACGGCAACTAAGAATGCATCACAGTAAATATTAGGAATTTCATTCACCAAGACAAATGACAACCAACATACAAATACAAATAGTTTCCTCGCTCATCACGCATCAGTATAAGAATTACGACAAGCAATGTAACTTATGCATATACTTCAAGAGAGTAACAGTTATGGCAAGAAAATCCATCACAAAGTTCAAAGGTTGAAGCTTAAAATATGCAAGCAGCAGCATTCTGCCATCTAAGACGCAATACTCATGCATATATAGTTCTGTGAATTAAATTAAACAATTCCGGTTGCTTAATTCTCTTCCTTAAGCTTAACTTCTATTCCTTCAATGAAGAGGCCACTCTTCCAATTACTATCGTTAATCTCCATGACACTCATCAGCACTTCATCTTCTAAGCCTGTATTGAAGAACTCCCCCATCTCAATCTCTAACCACCCATTGCTTCTTGCATTTGGACGTTGCAATCCCTCGACTCTTCTGTGTGGACGTTCTGCATTTGGATCCAAACAGACATTTTTGGCACCACCATCGCCACCAAAGATATTGACCGACAACTCCACGGGACGGTGATGAAATCCACGGGCATCGATCATCTTGAAAACAAGATAAGCAGCATACTGAGTATTTGGGGACAAGGCAAGGGTGTTTAGCACCCCCCGGATTTCAAGCCAACAGACATCTCTAAGTTCAGCAACTTCTGGGAACCTGTTCAAAAGTTTTACACAGAAGTTACAGAGATGGATATACATGAGTGACAATGATGTGGGTCACGGAAAAGCAAAACATAAACATCCACAATCAGTACAGTAGTTATTGAAACAAAACATAAAAATGCAGAGTAATTCATTCATTCATAAATGGAGTATTTATACAGGTGTAGATACATTAACTGGGATCTAAAAATTATCTGGTGAGGACAGTGAGGCTTGGACACATACTCAGTTTATTAACTTCAGGTCTAAAAATTGTCAAGTATGATAATAGTCAACCGTCTTTAGAAGGAATTATTAGACAGTGGAACACTTTCGCTATGATTGAGTTTCAGATTTGAGTCCATTGAGGTGATATATAGCACTGATTCAAGCCTTTAACTTCCAATAGTAATACAAGTATCGTCTCGGTTTTCAGTTTTTACTTCATTTACTAGTTACCTCTCAAGATCCCTTGAGTTTGAACTGAGATAACAAATAATTGTTTAACATTACAGATTGAAGTGATAATCTAACTTATCTAATAGCTATAGTAGAGATAATTTATTCTCCCCGCCCTCTTGATTGTCTTTATAGGCATGTGTTTCAGCATCACTTGTGATGACATACTCAATTCAAGAGTAATCAAGTAATGGCTTGATTCAACAAGCACAAGGATTCTTATTGTCAGTCTGTTCTTCCTAAATGGCCATGAATTTAGTGAAATTCAGCTGTGAAAATCATGACTGCGAGAAACATTCTCAATTCCCAGAGCAGTTGAAAAATCATAAGGCCGTTTTGTTTTTACAAAATTGAATATCCCAGAAATCATGATAGGCATATACAATAGCTGTAATCTAACAATTACAATAGAAAAAACTGAAGGACTGACCTGGAATCGGGATCGGTTGTCCAGTTCCAATATTGCTCACTGTCACCCCAAATAATGGTGAGAGCTCTGGCAGCAAGCATGTAACACTTCTTCCCACTCTTTTTCTCCAATTGAAAGCTCTGCATTCCAGAACATTAGAGAATTAACCATCAAATTAAACCAACAGAAGAAGTTTTAAGGTACGGTACCTACCTTTTTACCCTGATCGATGACGATAGGGCGATCCGAGAGAGCAAGATAGAGCGCCTTCTTAGAAGGATAGTTGAGAGGCAAAGGTGACTGGGAAATGATGGAATGGTAATCGGAAGGGAGAAAACGTTCCCACACAGCGTCCGATTCAGCGGCGGAGCGGAATATCTTCGAAACAACGGAAAACCTACACGCGTCCACTGGCGTAGTGCGAGAGAGTATGCTAGCGATGCAACTTTCTGGTAACCCCTCAAACTCCATTCTTTTCTTCTCACTCACTTCTCACTTCTCACTTCTCACACCAATGACAACGGTTATTTATTAAGGATTTCAAGCCATTACTCTTGCATCCATAACAACCGTTGGATTAAAATCTAACCATTCATGTTTTATTTTGTTAAATTGGATTAAAAATATATACAAATCTAAAATGCAAACCGTCCGATCATCATCTAACCGTCCCAATTCACGAAAGCGTTGAATCATGAAAATTCATTTCCCTCTGGAGCCCGCGTCTTGGTTACGCATTATGTATGCTTTCTTTCTTTTCTTCTTTTACCACTTTTGGCCTTCGGTCAACTACGTGACGCGTAAGGAACGATTTTGTCTTGTCCTCCATTTAATTTAAAATAAATTATATTTAAATCTAATTTTTCTCTCTTAATTATAAAAATATACAAGTTTGGTACATTTATTTTAAAATTAGAAACATGTATTTGTTTTATTTTAAAATCCAACAATTTTAAATTTTATTTTAAAATAAAAACATTTATTCTTTCAGTTTTATAAAATCTTTATTATTTTTTGTTATTTTATCAAATTCAAAAAATGTAATGTTGATGGATAAGAATTAATTTAATATGTCCAAATTCGATGATGTAACATAAGATAATTTGTTTAATCTACTCTTTCAATTAATTGAAATGATCAAAATTGTAAATTTTAAAAAATAGAAAATTAAATGTTTCCATTTTAAAATAAGATATTAAATGTATTTATTTTAAAATATGGATCAAAATTGGGAATTTTGAAAATAATAGAAAAAAATTTCATTTAAGTCAATAAATTACACTAATCACTTTTTAATTTTTATAAAATTATACAATTTTTTCTGCTTTTATTTACTCTTATATTATTCTTTGATTGTATGAAAAATAATTATACCTATCACTTCTATAAAAGAAGTTGTTCTTAAGGTGATGCTTCTCTTGAGTTGTACACTATGACGCTAGTTAAGAGTAGATATAAGAATATTGGTTAGATTAGAATTGACTTTCCTGGACCTTCATATTCCTTTTTAAGTTTAGTAAGACTTTTGAAGAGTTTATATATTTCTTTTACTTATTCATGATTTCTTTGACTAAAATAAGTTTGTTTGATACATAAGTTACTTTAAGTAATTTATGGAATCTAAGCTAGTTTATAAGCAACTAGTTTTTTTTTTTTCAATTTTATCCTTATTATTTTGAGTGTGTATATTTCAGTTAAGAAAGATGTTTTTAGATACTTGAATCAATGTTGTAAAAAGGTGGGTGAGATTGATGAAGATGTAGATCATATAATTAGAGCATGGTGGATTAAATGGCGGAGTGCATCGAAATTTTTGTGTGACCGCAAAATTTTCTTTAAGCTGAAAGAAAAATTCTATAAAATAATTGTAAGACCGACAATGCTATATGGAACTGAATGCTGGTCAACACATAGGCAACATGAGCATAAAATAGGGGTAACAGAAATGAGGATGTTAAGGTGGATGTGTGGATATACAAAGATTGATAAAATAAGAAATGAGGATATTTGAAGAAAGGTATCAGCGGTACCAGTAAGCAAAAAGATAAAGAAGCATAGATTAAGGTGGTTTGGGCACGTTATGAGACAACCACTAGATATTCCAATAAGAACAAGAGTTTATTACCAAGAGCTTGACACAAAGAGAGGTAGAAGTTGACCGAAACTTACCTGGAGAAAGGTAGTTAAACAAAACCTAATGAAGTGAAATATAGATTGGATGACGGTATGTCTTAGACGAAGTGGAGAAAAACTATAGCTTGGTGGATGATTAAACTCATTAATAGTTCTATGTTCCAGTCACCCTTTTTTCTCTCTTTTGTTTTATTTCTTTTTTCTTTCCCTCTCCCTTTCTCTTTCTGTTTCGCTTACGATTTATCATTGGATTCATTTACCATCGACCCCAATTAACTTGAGTTAAAGGTGTTGTTGATGTTGATGTTGGTATTTTAGCTAGCTAAAAAACTTATTTCACTCTTAATTGTTTGGTAAATAATTTTTTTTAATAGATTCAAATGTTTTTTTAAATCCTACTTGAACTGATATTTTTTTAATAGTTTTTTTGAAACGTTTTTTTTAAATCTGTAATGACTGTGATATTGGGGACATAACTAGGAAATTACTTTTTGTTTTGACACAATTATCTTTTCAATAAGATGTTGTTATGAGTTGAATGGATTATATAGTTTAAATACTTACGATGGGTTCAATTTAGAAATCATATGCTTTTGAGTGAAATTTATATGAGTATACGTGGTGGTTAGTTGACTATTTAATAAAAAAATATCTGACTTGTATTGCACTAGTCGCTGACAATTTCTCTCTCCGATTATGTTTGTCTGCTTTGACATAGAACCATAGTAGCAAAGAAGATGCAATTTAGCAACTAAAAATAAAGATACCTGTGATATTAATGACAATCTTTCTTGATTTTGGAGATCTTAATACTATCACTTCTTTTGATTCAGCTTCTTGCCACATTGTCCATGTATATATATAAGCATAAGCAGAATAAACTGAATAATTATCACTGAAACAACTTCTGTTTATATGAAAGTAGTATTTGAAATTTGATAAATTTCCTCTTTCATCCAACCAGGTTTTCTTGGAGTTCATTGGGGGTTAAAAACTTACCAGAGGGACAGGAAGAGATCTGTGTGTTTTATTTTCCAAAATCACGGCCCGATGCATTCTTTGATACTAAAAGGAGATCTGTGTATTTTATTTTCCAAATCATTTTCTTTTGGTAATGTTGGGGACTGGTCTCTTGGTGATCTTGTTTGTTGCTTGTCTAGTGTCGTTGAAATATCAACTTTCTTTAATTGCATTTGAATGATGCTAAAAATGTATTCTAATTTTGTTGTTTTCTCTTTTGGTTTCTCCTATTTCAGCAAGGCATCCTAGAAGGTTCAACAAGATTTCATCAACGAGCACTTGTTTTGCTATTTCTGGGTAAATATTAATATTGTACATACAATATTCTAATTTGACCTTTTATTTCTAGTATGCTTATAGTCTTATACAAACAAGATGCTCTAGTTGCTAAAATTAGTTGATAGCACATTGGAACAGAGGTGTGTGTTCTAACTCTTCGTTGACTTTAGTGCAATTAGCTTATAATGTTTTAAATTTGCTAAATCTGGGAGCACATTGGAACGAGTACAGAGGTGTTTTCTAATTCCTGGACAATGTAGAAGTAGCAACCAGAAGCAAGTTGTTGAGTTCAGAAGTCAAAAGAAAGAGTTTTGTATTTCAAAACGTGAGTGCCTGAGTGGTTTATGTTATTATTAATTCTTTCATTGTAAATGCATTCTCTTTTCTGCATTCATTTTTTTCTAAAAGATGGACTTAAGCTGCATCACCAAGCTATTAATGAAGAAAATGGAAGCAACACACTATGGTGGCATATATTTTATGTGTGAACATGTAAAGGAGAAGCAACCAGTATATTTGGAAACAAAATAGGACTAGAGATATCTGAAGAATATAAAGTTTGGAGCAGCACGCGTACGTACGTAGCACATGCGAATGCGACGATATATAGTTACCTTTGTAGTTTGTACCATAGAGGATGATGATGGGACGGTCGCAGAGAGCGAAATAGAGATGGTTCTTAGAGTGATAGGAAGGGAAGGAAGAAGGGAAAAGGAAAGAGAAGAAAGCGGAGGTGATAAAACGATCCCATAGTGTCGGATTGAGCGCCTGAACGAAAGGCTGCATGCATCCACGCTTGTGGTGTAGGACAGTATGTATGAGATAAAGTGTATGTATAATAACTAGTAAGTATTATCATTCTATATATTTTACTTTAAAAACAATATATTTTTAGTGCCTCAACTATATATTGATTTGTTTTATTTGTAAAACTATTTTTTTATTTGATTTTTGATTTTTATCATTAGATTTTTATGTTAAACGATGACGTGGAAACTAATTCATGGTAAAAAAAATTCTGATATCTAAAAACCACCAAGAATTACTTGATAAAAACATTTTAAATTTGTTAAAAACATTTTGACGGCTAAAAACCTACATAGAATTATTTTCCTAATGTTTTTATCCCAAATCTTCCATAGATACCGATCCGTCACCATTAACTACAATTAAATTATTTGAGTTATCGCCAGAATTTTCTAGCAGCTAAATTTACAGCAAGCAGCTAAATTAATCATCATTACTTACATAATTTCAAATTACACATAGGTCATATCAAAACATGTTTAAATCACCTCAATGTTGAACTTTGAAATTCATCATATCAACAACCAAAAGTGCATGAAGTTTATGCAAGACCTTGAAATTAACATATAATTCATGAGGAGAAGAAGATCAATAATCCATCGAAAACTACCTACTTTTTATATATCAAGTAATCCATCCAATCTCAAAAGGAGAGTAGAATACAGGTGGCCGACAACCCGAGTCTATACACTACGAAAACCACAAGCTACCAACAACTTGATACGGTAGAAGCTTACACTTCGACAACAGTATCAATGGCGCCATTTGACGAGGCAGAGGCTTTTATTCTTCAAATTGCCTTGCTCGAATATATCACGACACACTCTTTGGCATCGTCCTCGCCCTCCTCTCTGACGTCCTCTATGGCTTTGCAATGCTCACCTCATGCTACTGATCTGCACGAAGAAAAGGACTATTATGTCGTAGCCCCCAACCATTGTTGTTTTGGTCGGCGTTGCCTCCGACTACCATTGTCTTTATCCAAATATTGTTCAGAAAAATGGCTAGCTATTGCGACGCCATAGATGTTGCAGCGGGTAAACAATCAATTGGCGACAACAACGTGGTTGTGAATTTGAGATTCTGTTGGCTTTTATAATAAGGTTAATATAATGTTTTTCAATAATTTCTGAACATGATGGATACTAGTTAATGGTGATGGATCTTTGTAGGTTTTTAGTAGCTAGAAAATGGTTTAACAAATTTTAATTGCTTTAGCAAGTAATTTTAAGAAAAAAAATGTCACAAACATATTTTATCTTTTTGTGTTTCTATGTTTGCTATGTTTTTTCTCCTTAATTTACTCTAAATCTAAATCAAGCAAAGGAGATGGAAAGAATAATTTTTTTAAATAAATAAAAATATAGTTGCTCACATTAACTAAAATGTGCGATATGCGCATGTAAAATGGTGCAAGTCAAAATATTTAATATTAAAAGTTATTAGCATTAAAAGTTATTAATATAAGTAGTTTAGCATTTAGATTTCTTGATTAAAGTTTGGGATTTGATTTCAATTTAGATTTTGGAGTGACAACTGAAAGTAATATTTTATCCCAAAATAGATCTAGAAGGGAGATTACACCTCCTTTTATACAAAAATAAAAAATATAAAATACGATCTTAATTAACCAAATGAAAACAAAAGAAATGGCTGGATGCCATCGATGTATGGCCTGGAAGATATGATCACATTTTAATTTAACTGATTTTGACTCAAAAACTGGAATTTTAATTCCACAATTTTTGGAATCCATCTAAAACGACACCCCATGATCAAGTCCCCTCAAATCCCCCCCTTTTCTCTCTGAGGCATGTGAGGAAATCAAACTCGTCGTTTTTGCATGCCTCCAAGCTAGCATGGTTTCCTCTTCTTTCCATCTTTTTCTGTTAACCTCTTTGCCATTCTTGTAGGCTCGATCTGCTTCCCTTCCGAGGGGGTCCTTCAACGTCATTTGAGGGACCCTCGTCCTTTAATTTGCTATTCTTATTCCTATTAATTAATTTAGCAGTATAGATTATATATATGTATAAAACCGAGAGGGGTTTTTTTTTGGCATTGTTTCTGGGTGAAAATGTTGTTTAGAACGAAGAATTTATAAATATCATTTCAAAATTTCTTCCGCCACAAGTTCTTGGAGGTTGTTTATTTGATATACACATAAATCGTGAAAGGTTAGAAGCATGAATTGCTTCCCTTGTTGTGGCCCTAAAAAAAGCAATAGCAAGAGGGAGCATGGTTCTCCACCCCCAGAACTTGTTACAGCAAAAGCACAAGGTAATTATGTGTGCTTTTTTGTTTTAATTAATTAGTTGGTTCTGCGGCATTTATTTGATCAAACTATATAATTCATACGTAAAAATTGTTAGCATAAAGATTGATTGATAAATAAAGATAAAATGGAAGCTTAACGTATATATCATAGCAATTTTAATTTATTGATGAGTATTCGTTTGCATGGCTTAAAACATTGCGGTACGTGGTTGCATTGACATGCAGATATGAAGAAACAAAAAGCAGACGAAGGAAACCAAGCTGACCCTACCAATATTCAGGCACAGGCTTTCAGTTTCCGTGAGCTAGCAACAGCAACAAAGAATTTCCGTCAGGAATGCCTGATTGATGAAGGAGGTTTCGGCAGAATCTATAGAGGGATAATTCCTGCCACCGGCCAGGTCATAAGTCTTCTATTTTATTTTTTGAAGAAACTTATAAATGTAGAAAAGAAAGAAATTGAACAAATCATCTTTTTTTTTTTTGTTTTTTCGTTTTTCACTTAATTTTTGTTTAGTTTTAATTGTTTGAGACCCCTCCAGCTTGTGGCCGTGATGCAACTCGACCGAAATGGGATGCAAAGCAGTAAGGAATTTCTGGCTGAGGTTGCGGAGTTAAGTCTCTTGCACCATGAAAATCTGGTCAATCTCATTGGTTATTGTGCTGATGGAGATCAACGTCTTTTGGTCTACGAGTTATTTGCTGCGCGTACTCTAGAAAATCGTCTTTTTGGTAAGAGAAATACAAGGGACATTTAGTTTACAGATTATTTATTTTATTCTGGTCATATTTTAATGTATTATATATCTTGCAATGATTTAATTTTGTTACATGATAATAAACATGAGGATATTCTTCCAATCTTATATTTTCAGAGAAATAAAATAGAGACTTTTTAACTTCATTATTTACTTGAATTTGTTAAACAAAATTACAAAATTTTATATACATTCCTTGTTATTCTATTATTTAACAATAATCAACTCAATTTTATAATTTCTAAAAAATTAATTTATAATAAAAATTTTACTAAAGAAAAATTTATTACATGATCCAAAATCATATAATCTCAAAATCTCTTCATATTACTAATTCTTTTTCATAAAATAAAAAATATAATTACATGTCACATCTAAATTGATATGTAATATTTTTTTATGCGAGAGTTTTGTTAACCTTCCTCTTTTCATTATTACCTTCCCTTCCTTTTATATAATCTTTCATCATACATAATATACTTGTACCTTGTGTTCTCTATTAAGTTTGGTTAATAGCTAAAAATTAGCACTTGTGCGGCAGAGAATAAACCGGATGAAGGTCCATTAAATTGGTTTGACAGAATGAAAATAGTAGCGGGTGCTTCTAAAGGACTAGAGTACTTGCATGAGACTTCCAACCCCCCGATTATATTCCGGGACTTGAAAGCGTCCAGCATTTTGGTGGACAGTGATCTCCTTGTAAAACTATGTGATGTTGGCATGGCCAAGCTTTCTGGTGGAGACAAGATAAACAATGGACCTCCAAGACTTATGGGTACCTATGGTCACTGTGCTCCCGAGTATGTAAGAGCTGGTCAACTCACTATGAAATCAGATGTATACAGTTTCGGAGTTGTCTTGCTAGAGCTCATAACTGGACGAAGAGCCATTGATACCACAAGGCCAAACGAAGAGCAGAATCTTGTTGCATGGGTAAAACACTATTAGCAATCTCTTTTGGATGTTGTTTACTAGAATGACCCATGATAGTAGTTATAATTAAGGGGAAAATGTGTTTTAAATTCTCAATTTTCAGTTAATATAGGTCTTAATTTTCACTTTTAAAAGGATGACTTTACTTCTCTTCATTTCTATGATCGCTCAATTTTGTCCCTCACCTTACTATCCTAAGTTTCACAAAGAAGAAGACATTCACTAATTATCCAAAATAGGAGGACAAAATCATCATTTTTAAAGTATAAATATTAAAATCAATTTTGAATCTGAGTGGTATTCGATTTGATATCTTTAAGCAAACATTTATATTAAAATTTTGTGATAAAAAAATTAGAAGAAAAGACTTTACTAAAAAATGGTTAATCAGATCTTTTTAACCGATGTTAATTATTGGTAAAATTTATATATATTTCGCATTAATCGGAAAAAAATAGAGATTAAAATCTATTTTGACCCTATATTTTATAGGACAAAAATAGAGTATCACTTTGATAATATACAAATCTTTATTCAAATATTTATTATGGTACTCGACTTCAATTTTGATTGGATAACAAGACAAATAGCATGTGTTTTTGATTTATCATGTATCAGCGTCGATATGATATATTTGCTTTTTGTGACTGTGCAGGCAACACCCTTATTTAGGGATCCCAAGAGATACCCAGATATGGCAGATCCATTTCTTAATAAGAACTTTCCAGAAAAAGATCTGAATCAAGTTGTTGCAATAGCATCCATGTGCTTACAGGAGGAAGCAGAAGCTCGTCCTTTGATGAGTGACGTTGTAACTGCTCTCAGCTTTCTATCCGCGCCTCCTCCTCCTGCTGCTCCTGTCCCTAAAAAGAGTGATGATGCTGAAAGCGAAAGCGAAAGGGAAAGCGAGAGTGAGATTGGAAGCGAAGCAATATCTAGCAAGGGAAGCCGCAGATCATCGGTGGATGAAAGCCAACATGATTCTGATAGCCATCTTCCACCAGCGGTTTCCTCTAAATCAAGCCGCAAAAGCAGCATCAGATCAAGTAAGGGAGCACTCAGTTCAGAATCAGGAGATGAAGTTAGCGTTTCTTCCAGCAGCAAGAGCAGTAGGAAATCGCACGGTCATTTAAGCCAGAAGAGCAGCAAAAAATTTTCAGTGAAAAGCAGAAAATCTTCCGTGGAAGATTTAAGCAAGCAGAAGAGCAGCAAAAAATCCTCTGTGGAAGATTTAAGCCAGAAGAGCAGCAGAAAGTCTTCCAGCACCAAAGACTTAAGCCAGAAGAGCAGCAGAAAATCTTCCATCAGAGATTTGAGCCAAAAGAGCAGTAGAAAATCTTCAGGCAAAGTTTTGAGCCATAAGAATAGCATGGCATCCGAGGATGGAAGCATTTCCTCATCAAGCTGCCGTAGCAGCAGTGTGGGATCAGAGCGTAGCAGCATGAGGCTATCACAAGGGAGTTTTCACTCAGACCCATATAGCAGCAAAAGGACTGAGGATAAGAGCATGCATTTATTAGACCGTGCAAGCAGCTTGGGATCTGATGAGGATAGTGGTCACCCTTTTGACCAAACTAGCAGCAGTGGATCAAGTGTTTATTCGCGATAAATTTATAGCTTAATTGGCGCCACTTGTGATCATGATGATGAACATGCATGCATGCTCATTCTTTGCCATGTTGCTTGTATTTTTGTGCCATAGTGTGGATACATTATGTGGGATTCTTTTTAAAACTGTTACTTGAAAATCAAGCGTAACGTTTATCTGTTTTGTTTAGTAGGCCTCGTGTATATTTACTATTCTTTGTCTACCTTTTGTTCAAGAACTAGAGTGAAGCTCATCGTGAATTTCCTTCCAGGAATTGTTGCTAGTACTGGAAGTGTATATCAAAACTGCAAACTTTAAATGTTATCAATGTTGTTATATAATCGGTGCGTGACAATTAATGCTGATTCTTATTACATATTATAATAGAGAATTTTTATGGTGTCTTCAATAATTTGAGGGATTTTGATACTTTTAATTTTTTTAATCAATAAATTATATGTCATTTTTTCTTTAATTATTATTTTTATTTCAAATTAGTTTTTGATTATTATTTTTTAATTTTTTTAAATTGTAATTTTTTAAAATTAAAAAATATATTGAAGCCAATCAAGCATGAGAAACTTGATAAGTTAACCATTAGCTCAAAACTATTAGGTTAGTTTATCAAATAAACATTTATTAAAATTATTCATTAAAGTAATTAATAATATAAAATAACATTGTTGGTGTAAAATTCGACTAATCAGTCATCTAAAACATCTAATAACCAATGAAATTAAGATTTTCCTTAGGGTGACTAATTCAAGAAAAAAAATTATGTTTCTTCATTAGATTCCTAGTTCACTTCAAATAGTTTTTTTTCACGGTCGTTGAATTGAAGTTTTGCAATATTACTCTACTGTTGATGAAATGTTATAAATAAAATAGAGTTGTGAAGATAACTGTAAATGAGAGATGAATTGTTGAAAAAAATGATTACGTTGACTAAATAGAACTAGGTTTGAATTATTTAAGAAAGATTTTAAGTTTGAATTTGACAGATATAAAAAACATAATTATAAAAGGAGAATCCATTAAAAATAATAAATTAAGTTTTCAAAATTAATTAAGATAAGTCATCAATAAAATTAATAAATTCTTTGTAACTATAGTATGGTAAAAAAAATCAGTATAGACATAGTTTTTTCTACTCGATCGAAAATCAAAGCCTCAACTCCAAATTATCCATGGACTTTTTTTTCCGATGATCTATGGACCTAAATATTATCAAATACTTTAGGCAGTTGCTATATCTATCTATTAGTTGTAATTCAGTTAGTCAGTTTGTTATATTATTAGTTATAGTTACAGACTTTCATATAAAAGGGAGTCATTGTTAAGTGTAGTGTTAGAAATATGTGAATAATAGAAATTTATCTTCCTATCTCTTTTGCTATCTCTGTGCGTGCATGACTATTTTCTATATCACCAAGAAATTGTGAGTGTGTGTGTTTCAACAAATTAGTATTCAGAGATGTGTTCGTTTCCTGGAATCACATGCTTCCGCGCACAAAGATGGCATCTTCCAATGGAAATCTCTCAGCTTCTCTACCCATTCTCAACGGCAAGAATTGTGATAGGTGGTGAGTCCAAATGAGAACGATCTTTCGCTTCCAAGATGTCACAGAAATTGCACAAGAAAGTGTTCAAGAAATTGGGACAAATTTTAGTGAGGCACAAAGGGCAGCTTATCATGATGTAAACAAGAAAGATGGTAAGGAATTGTTCATCATTCATCAAAGTGTAGATGAAGATATCTTTGAGAAAATAGTATATGCTAATATTGCAAAGGAGACATGGGATATTCTTGATAAGTCCTATAGGGGTGCTGACAAATTAAAGAAGGTGAAATTGCAGACCCAACGATCGAAGGCAATATGAGCTTCTAACGATGAATGATTAAGAGAGCGTAACTGAGTATTTCACTCGGATTCTTACCCTTACAAATCAAACGAAGAATTATGGAGAGAAACTGGAAGATGTAATGATCATTAACAAGATCATAAGAACCTTAACTCAAGGTTTGATCACATAGTGGTTGCAATAGAACAAGGAACGAATCTCAAAGGGATGAAGGTGGAAGAGCTGCAAGGGATACTTGAGGCATAAGAATTGAGGCTTAATGAAAAGAAACTCACTGAGATCCTCTGATCAACCCTTGCAAGCTCAGACATACAGAGGAAAAATTCCAATGATGGGGGCAAGAATAAGAAAGGAAATGGAAAATGGAAGAACTCTGGTAAAGGTCCAAGCAATTGGAATCATAATCATAATGAAGAAAACAACACGAAAAATGCTGGAAACAATAAGGGTGGCAAGAAGAAATTCAACAAGAAAGGTATCCAATGCTATAATTGTCAAAAGTGAGGTCATTTTGCTGTTGAATGTTGTGGCAAGAAAGTGCCAAGAAAGGAAGATGAAGCTCAATTGGCGGATGATGATGTACTGCTAATGGCGACTACCAATTTAGAACACAATAATTCTGATCTCTGGTATCTAGACACAGGATGTTCCATTCACATGACTGACCATAGAGAATGATTTGTGAATCTTGATGAAAAGGTTAAGAGCAAGATCAAATTTGCTGACTATAGTATTGTGACTGAAAAAGGTATTGGCAAGGTGATGATCACAAGACAATGTTTATATTGAATAAATAATAAAATCATAAATATTATCTTAACTTATTTCACCCTTTTTTTGGTGAATTTATTTCACCATGTTTAATACAAAGTGACAGTACTAATTACTGAAGATTGAGATTTTGTACTTGAAGATATGGACTTCAAGTTAGAGGAAAAGTTAAATAGTGAAAGATAAAAAAGCCTAAACAAGGAAAAAAGCAAAATGGAATCAATAACTGAAGGTACTTTTTAATTACTGTCTTTATTATTTTTTTTTTTTTTACTTTGCACGAAAAATAAAAGCTGTATGTATACAAGTTTTCTTTCCAATTCTCAATTTACATTTAACAGAGATCTTCAGAACAGAACACAAGAATGAAGAAACTCATGTACAAAGGGGTGATCTACAATTTTCAAGGCCCAACAATTAGTTGGGTACTCTATGAGAAACAATGCAAGGGATTAATATTTTGTTGTACAGTTTTTCACATGAAGATTTTCAAACCAAATAATAGACACTAACTAGCTAGTAGAGGATTCAACCATGTGGAGCCTTTCAAGAATAGCCCTAGCTTTCCTTTGGGCCCTTGGATTCCCGCGTTGGGCAAGCTCAGACAGTGTGCCATTGACCATTTCATCCTCTCTAATTTCCCTTCTTTTTTCTCTATTATTGGAACTGATTATGCGCAGAATGATAACACAGTTTTCCTTGATGCTTTCTGATGATGTGTTTTCCTTTTCCCTTAAGATATCCAACAAGAATGGTACAGCACCATGGTTCACCAATGCTTCAACAGCCATGGGATGCGCAGAGAGAAGTGCTAGCAGTGCCAACAACTCACCAACTAAAACATGGTCAACGAGCTTGCCGAGAATAACCTGCACTGCACCTTCTCTCACGGTTCTCCCTTTGTTTTCATGCGTGTAGCATAGTTTGAACAGTGCCGAAGCAGCATCTCTCATTGCTAGTGGATGCCCCTCTTCTAATAAATCCACCAAGTATTTGATAACTCCGGATTTTCCAATTATGTGCTTGTTTGCATCAAGATCTGACATTGAGAAAATGGCTGCAGCTGCATTGCATCTCGTTTCATCTTTTCCTGAATATTTCAACGATTCGATAAGAAGTGAAATGACTTTTTCGTCCTCTGCGAAGACCCTCTTGTTGTTATCATGAATTGAGAGATTAAGAAGAGTTGTGATCAAGTCCTCGTGGAGCTCGGGGTCCACGCAGGCCGTGCCGGGTGATAAGGGTCTCAGCATTAGTTGAATCACTTCTGAGTCACCAAAGAGTTTTCGAAACGCTGGCATTCGCTTTGTTAACTGCCGAAGCTCTTTTGCAGCTTCTTTTTGTTCGGAGACAGAAAGTGATAGCTTGTAGAGCAGTGAACGCAAATGGAGTATGTGATCCTCGGTTAATTGTTCACCCTGAATGTCCCAAACGGGCTTTGGAAGCTCAACTCCATGCTCTTTACACCACTGTGAAATCATGTTTTGGAGAAAGCAATTAGGGGTCAGGATGGAGTGAGAGAGGACTTGCTGAGTCTTTGGGAAAATTCTGCGGATCTCGTTCAGCCACCTCTGAATGAAAAGCCGATCAAAAGTCTGCACCATTAATCAACATGCATTAATTTAGTAGTACAAAAGTAACACCATCACCACCCATCATCATGTGAATCACCTTCTGGAAAATAATTAAAACCCATCCTATAACAACTACTGCTTCTCAATCTTCATTCCTCAAAGCAAGCAGCATTCAAAAAAATCCAAGTAAAAGCACAAGAAAACCAACTCTGTTATTATAGAATGTGACCATCTCTATTAAGATAGCAACTATTATTACTATATATAATAGCAATGATTTTTGCATACTTTATTCCAAACACCTCATACATTTAACACTCATAATTTCTTTCTATGACATCATATCAATTATCACACGACTATATTTTTTTTCTCACTTTTATCACTTTCTTACCAAGTATTAAATAGATTTTTGGGTATTCAAAAACCCTTTTTAATTGTTATAAACTATAGTAAAAGCATAAAGATTATAATAGACATCATATATATGCTATATCATACTTATACTAATCTTTTTTTTCTTCTTTTTTTTTGTTTCCATACAGGTATCAAATAGTTTCTTGTTATCAACCAATCATTTTTTATGTTGAAGCGCTTAGGCAAGGATGAAAGAGTTTATCTTTATTAGAAGGGAAAGAGAAAGAGAGAGAAGTGGACCTTTCCAGAGGCCAAGATAACAGGATCTGTCATCAAGTTTCCAGAGAGGGGGCAGCGAAAGTGTGGAGGAACAGTTACATTGTCCAATTTGCCAGAGAGAGAAGTGGTGTATTTCAAATCCTTGAGAGCAGAAAGAGCATCCACGGCCTCGTCCGCGGCGTCTACGGTGTAGTCATCACTCTCCACGATAATCTTGACCGATTCCTGCAACTTGTCTTTCAGTGCATGTACTTTCTCCTCGGTCGCCATTGCAGAACAAGAACTGCAACATTCAGGTTTTGCCACAAAAGATGAGAGTGAGGGAGTGTTGACGAATCTTGATAACAGATTAGAAAGAGTAACTAGCGAAGAGTGTATTAATAAGGGGGTGTCAACCTGACTCTAATGTGTTTGTGTGTTCAGTGCACGAGTCGAGTTCACGGGCCATGCACTTTCCACACTACTATTTAAAGTCATTAGGATGAAAATGTAGGTTTCTAAATGTTGTTTTGAGTTCTAAGTCGTGAATTGGAGTATCATTTTCTTATTCTATAAGTATTTTTACTTGTCAATAATACTTTTTTCAAAAAAATAATATTATTAATTTGTTGAGAGCAACTAATATTTTTGTTGAAAGAAAGTTCACCGTCTTATTACTCCACTATTTTCACAAAGTGAGATTGTTGCAGTCTTTGATCTCTCCAGTCTTTTATTTTTACAAAGAACAAAATATAATAAAGTGATGATCCTTGTGCTAGATTAGTTTAGTATTATTTTTTGTAATTTCTTTGATTTGATTTATATGACTTAGTTTTTGCCTGTATTATTTGATAGTTCAATTCTCATTCAAAAAATATTTGAACATAAATTTGAATAAAAATGAAGTAAATAAAATGTTTGATATTTTATTAGTAATCATCAAATTCTGTTATATGAAGTAGGAACAAATTAAAGAGGTAATACTTTAAAATTAAGGAAACTTTAAGGAAATATTTTTTGAATAAAAATAACATTTTATTGATATAATATATGAAAATAGAAAATTTAAAAATGAATCCAGATTGATTAAGATTGTAATTAATAAATGATTTTTATTAGTTTGAAAAATCTTTAAAAAATACTTTTAAGATAGAATATTCAGGTGCCTCTACAACTGCTTCACCTTAATACCTAAAGCCTTTGTAAGATATAAAAAACTATATATAATTGATCTAGTGGTAGTTAAATAATTCAATATCCAAAGAAAAGCATTATCCAAACTGTTTCATTTTTCCTAGCTCTAGCACACCACATGCATAACCATAATTGGTTCAAAAACTCTTTTTTTGGTAAGTAAAACAATCATAAGAGTAAACTACAAAAATCTATTGATGTAATAGATTCTAATTTTGTTGACATAATTGGCATTTTATTGCTTATTCTCTTGAGTCTTGAGAGGAAAAATAAATAAGACACTAACAACAACAAAAATAATAATAAAATCACTCCAAGGAAAGCTTGCTTATTTATTTTCACGAAATTAAGAACAAAAGCTTTTCCGTTTGCCACATCGTAAAGGATCGAAAACTGAGACGCTAACCACGTCAAAGCCTGGTTCGAAACGGGGCAATCCACGTGCGAATTTTGGTTCTCCACGGAAACCGAAGTAGCTTCTCTTAGAACGGACTTGAGGCACAAACAGCATAACAGAAATATATGGGGCTGCATAGCGGTATCGACAACGACGCTGTAACGAGGCGAATTCGCTATTATCCAATCCGTTAAATAACGGTCGTTGGCAATTCCGAGACCTGAAACGGCACGAAGAACGGAGAAGGTGGCTGGAAAATCATTCCAGCAGTAGAGTTCACGAGCGATGAAGAAGTAATGAGAGGGTTCGGAGAGGAAGGGAGGGAGAAGGAGGTGGTGGGGACTGAAAGGGCATTGTATTAGGTTTTTGAGGGAAGAGAGCGTGGAAGAAAGACTAGAAGAGCTAGGAGATGGATTCATGCTTTCACTAAGACGATCGAACCCAGCACCAAGATGCCAGAGACACTGCCTTATTTTGGTTTGGGATACTCTCGTTTCTGAACATGGCCCAGCCCAATCCTTCTCCAGGATTTGCTTCCATCTTTTATTTGGGCCCCAACAAAACGTCAGATCTATCATACATGGCCCAAAAACATTTCTCGGTTCATAACCTCAAGTCGTTTGATTTCATGAACAAAAATGGGAAGGCCATTTAATATGCAAAGAATTTCAAGATGGGATAACACACAAATATATATACATACATATATATATATATATATATTTATTTATTTAATTTTTCAAGTGGTCATGAAATAGCATTAAAAATGATAAAATACAGAACACCAAAATTATGAAGATAAAAATACTACTCAATTTACCTTTTCATTATTATCCTAAATCCTGACTCTCCCAGACATTAAAACTACAGTCATATGTAATCATCACTACCATTTTGAATGCCACTATCATTATGTCCATCATCTTCATCTTTATCATTTTCTTTATAAAGATAACTTTGTCATTTACTTAAGAATTTATATTATTATATTTGCCAAGTTATTCGGTACACATAAAATACTGAATAAGATAAGCTTATAAATTATACACAGTTTTTCATTAGTACATCTAATGTTACTTATGCGTATCAAACATCATACAGTAAAAGAAAAATATTTGCATTGTATTTCAAATTCCTAATAATAGACTGATCAAGGAGTGCTATTACTCCACTGTACCATACAGTATTACAGTCCTGGAGTGCATATTCTATTTCTCAATAAACAACAAACGTAGTTGTTGGTTTTGAGATTTTGAATATTATATGAATTTTCCTATTCGCCTAAGACTATGTAGGGGAAAATAAATGTATGCACTTTCTGTTTTCCCAATTACCTACTGCTTAAGATATTAAGAGTGGGTATAATATTTGTCCAGAAGGACAAAGATAACATATATAAAACACGTTTTGCTTATGATTTCGCAATTGTAAAATAGAACAGGGGTGGATAAGGATCACAATTTTTCCAGTGGATATTCGAAGTTTCTAAAACTAACTCAGATTCATAAATTTTGAAGTCATTATCATTAAAGTCTTTAAATACCTGCTTTGTAACTCTTCTTTTCGGTACAAGTCTTATCTTACCCTTATCCTATTGCATGGGTACAAAAAAGAAAAACATAAGGAAAAAAAATAAAAGAAAAAAGAGAAAATGATAGACATGATAACTGATTTGGTAAAAAATGAAAAAAGAAATAATAAGAAAAATAGAGTAGAAATGATATGGAAGTGAAAGTAAATGTATGATAATGTATATGTGTGGTAATAATTTCTACAAAGTCTGATATCTTTCTTGGGTAAAAACCATTCATTTACGTCACTTGTGTGAGTGAGGCATCTTCAAACACCGTAGTGCGTCTGAAATCCTTGGGTAGTGTAAGAAAATAAATCAAGGATGCAACTAATTAAGTTATTGCCCGGATAGAGATCTCAGATCAGAGACTTTGTCTACAAGATAAATATGCAATAGTGGACACTCGTTTCTTTCAAAATATAATTACTGGTTGATACTTGGACGAAAATTTAATCAATTTTTTGCCTTAAATAATTTCCATTATCCTCCACTTTCTCTATACGATATCTATACCGTAACTTGAAGAACCAATTAAAGACTTAGGCTAAAATAAAATAAAACCATTGAGGTGTAGCACTAGTTCTGGTCTTCTAAATGCTCAGAAGATTTTAATTAGCCGCCAGGTCTCAAAAAAAACATGCTCTAAATCATACACCAGCTCATATTATAAAAGTAATATTTCAAGCACAGGTAGTGGATACGTACAATGTCGAGTGTACATGGTAATACTGAAAAAATTATCATGACGATGATGTGGGGCATCTTAATCTAATATTTTGACAAGCGTGCAGACATTAAGAATGTGCTTCCACCATCAAATAGTTTACTAATTCTAGAAATGCTAAAATATCTATAGCAATATGGCTCCGTGCCCTATAAATAGCTAGCTCTGTACAACATACAAGTCTCACACACTTAGAATTAAGTTAGTAGCGAGAGGGAGAAAAATGAAGGGCTTTTACTTCTTCGTTGTGCTGTTGGCTCTGGCATCCTCCGTTGCCTTTGCTTATGATCCAAGCCCCCTGCAAGACTTTTGTGTGGCTATCAATGATACCAAAACTGGAGGTATATTATATATACACACATAAATTTTTTAGGTATACAATATTTTGTGTCAAGAATAATCATCATAAAAGTTTGTTTGTGATTTTATGTGCAGTGTTCGTGAATGGAAAATTCTGCAAGGATCCTAATTTTGCTTATGCTGATGATTTCTTCTTTCGTGGATTGGGACCCGGAGACACTGCAAACGCACAAGGATCAAAGGTGACAGCTGTCACGGTTAATGAAATATTAGGGCTCAACACACTTGGTATATCCTTAGCACGCATAGATTTTGCACCAAAGGGTTTGAACCCTCCACACACTCACCCTCGAGGGACAGAGATTCTTGTAGTCTTGGAAGGTACCCTCTATGTTGGTTTTGTTGCGTCCAATCAAAACGACAACCGTTTATTCACCAAAGTGCTGTACAAGGGTGATGTGTTTGTGTTTCCCATTGGTCTCATTCACTTCCAGCAGAACATAGGTTATGGAAATGCTGTGGCCATTGCTGGTCTTAGTAGCCAAAACCCTGGAGTTATTACCATTGCAAATGCTGTGTTTGGATCTAAACCTCCTATCTCTGATGAAATTCTCGCCAAAGCTTTTCAAGTGGACAAAAACGTAATCGACAACCTTCAGAGGCAATTCGGGTACAACAACAAAGTTAACGGGGAACATAATTAAATCGTGATTCTGGCTCGGACCATGGATAAATAATTTTCTCAATTTCGCTTTCTCAAGCAATTACTGCAATGTTAAATAAAATGCATGTGGCTATTATGCATTGTTGTAAGTCTAATAAAGGACAATAACAGTGGCTAACGTATTTATGTCTATATAAGATCTTATATATCAATACTGATAATGATAAGTAAAAAAAAAAAAAAAAATACTACGAGTTCAAGAATTGAAATACCTTCTTTCATATATCTTCCAATTAATTTGTAACACATGAATCCGCTTAGGATAGACAATAAACTGAATTAACTTGATGAGACTTAATTTGACATTTTAATTTATTGAAGTGTAATTCATTAATTAATCAAATGAGTTTAACTTAGAATTAAAAATTGAATTCATTAATGAGTTAAATTTAAGGTAAATTTATTTTGATTCATTTGATCATGAACCTATTTGTGTGTATGTATATTATTAAATTCATAAAATTAAGTTTTAAATTAATTTTATATTATAAAAAATATAACATGATCATAACTTTAAATCAAATTAAATTAATGATTTGAATTAAAACTAATTCACAAGATTGAAGCGAAACAAATATATATGAATTGAAGAAAAAACAATTCATATTAAACTTGAATCAAACTTTGAGGGTGAATATCAATTTTTATTTGAGAAGAATTAAATTAAGTATAATTGACTCAATTTATTTTCAGCCTTAGCTTTTTTTTCTTTCGAAAGGTTTTCAGCCTTAGCTAATCCCTATTTGATTGAAGAGCCTTACTATTTGGTACGAAATATAATCATACGAAAGCAACGAAGAGAAACTCGAATCAATCACAGGTTGCACTACCATACATGGTGGTGGGATCAGCTAAGACATTATCGTTAATAAAATTTCTCCAAAATACGATTTGTATATATCAGTTTTGTACTATATATATTTTTCCTTAATTGAAATGAGGAAAGATATAAGAAAAATAAACAAGGAAAGATACCAGATCCATGCTATAACAGTCGATAACTAATCCACATGCTTATCCCCTGGACAACACTAATTGTTGAAACACTTTCAATTAATGAAACTTATAGCGTAAAATGTTCATACTTACAAGAAATTGAAGTAATTACTAAACTTAAATGGGGTCTCTAAATTATCCTAAGTGAAAATAGAAATAATTAGCCCTATATATTGTACCAATTTGGTGTAATTAATACTTTCAATCAGTCATGTTAAAGTACATATATATAGAGAATTATATCGATCAAGTGTGATGAAGTTATTTAACCCCATTTTTGTTTAGAATAAGTTAGACAATCCCAATTTAAATTATGCGTGATGACTAAATTTTAATTACAGTAATATCTAAACCACCGTAACATGGAGCACCAATGAAACACTTTGGCAAAAAAAAGAATAAATGAAACCATTAATGCACTAGCTCTTCTAGTCTTCTAGTCTTTCTAAGAAAGGGAAATGCTTAGAAAATTTTAGCCGCCTGGTTTCAAATCTAACAACTCTAAATCATATTCACCAGCTCCCATTATAAAAGTAATTTTTCAAGCACAGATATTGGATACCTACAATTTCAGTTGTAGAAGGTAATACTGAAAAAAATATCATGAAGTTGATGTGGGATATCTTAATCTAATATTTTGACAAACATATATGTATGTAGTCATTAAGAATGCTTCAACCACCAAATACTTAACTAATCCTAGAATTGGTAATATATGTATATATATATACATATATATATATATATATATATATATATCAATGGCTTCGTCCTATAAATAGCTAGCTTCCCATGCTACAAAATACAAGTCTAGCTCTCACACTTAGAATTAAGTTAGTAGCGAGAGAGGGAGAAAATGAAGGTTGTTTACTTCTTCGTTGTGCTATTGGCTTTGGCATCCTCCATTGCCTTTGCTTATGATCCAAGCCCCCTGCAAGACTTTTGTGTGGCTATCAATGATACCAAAACTGGTGGTATATATGTTTTATATTCTTACTCTTACATAAATTTTGGTTCTAGTATATTCATAAAACTAGTTTCTAAGTGATTTGGTTTTTTAATGTGCAGTGTTCGTGAATGGAAAATTTTGTATGGATCCAAAGCTTGCTAAGGCTGAAGATTTCTTTTTTCCTGGATTGGGACTCGGAAACACTTCAAACCCACTAGGCTCAAAGGTGACAGCTGTCACGGTTAATGAAATATTAGGGCTCAACACACTTGGCATATCCTTGGCACGCATAGATTTTGCACCAAAGGGTTTGAACCCTCCACACACTCACCCTCGAGGGACAGAGATTCTTGTAGTCTTGGAAGGTACCCTCTATGTTGGCTTTGTTGCGTCCAATCAAAACGACAACCGTTTATTCACCAAAGTGCTGAACAAGGGTGATGTGTTTGTGTTCCCTATTGGGCTCATTCACTTCCAGCAAAACATAGGTTATGGAAATGCTTTGGCCATTGCTGGTCTTAGTAGCCAAAACCCTGGAGTTATTACCATTGCAAATGCTGTGTTTGGATCTAAACCTCCTATCTCTGATGAAG
>PYAF01004995.1:4138391-4156096 GCA_007407185.1 Glycine tomentella | reverse complement strand
CATTTTAAAATATGATCTCTCAAGATTCCTCACCTGCAACATTCAGTGCAGCAACTTAAAGAACTGAACAGGCAACGGAAATACCATAAGATTGTTGTATAGAGGGTTTATATAATTTCTAACTCACCCAGCGGGCCGTGTCAAATAGAGGGCAAGTCATGCGTACAGCTTTAAGCTTATTAGTAAGAGCCTGAAGCTTCGGCCGATTCAGAGCCAATGAGACTGCTCTATCTTCATACTCTTTCATGCTACACGGTTTCACAAAAGTTGAAAAATAAGTAAAAGGCAGGAAGAAGTTTACAAAAATAAGCAAGCAAATAGGGCATTGCCTAATCTTTGAAAGGTTAAATTTGAAAAGTTGGGAGAAGTCTGGCAGAGCACTAAACAAAAAACAAACTGGAAGGTGCTAACCTGCTAACAATCATCTCCTCCCCTAGTCCAGTGGCAAGACAGAGTGACCCAGCAACCCTAGTAGCCATTTTCTCAAGAGGCAGAGTAACCATTGGCAAACCTGCCCATAGTATATCTGTTCCTGTTGTATGTGCATTGCATAAAGGCCTAAAGAAAACAAAGTCCACGCACATAAGACGAAGAAAAACTATATAAGCGAACAACTTGAAGCAGAACAGGAAGGGGGAGAGGGCCAACTGGATGCGAACAGGAAAATGAAGATACAAATAAAAAAATACAGGTCAGTAATTACGAGTCAAGGAATAAGTCTGCTAAAGAACTCCGTCTGATGTGTTCATTCTTCATTGCAACATCTGTGAAAATAATTTGATCCGGCTGTACCCCTTGTGCAGCAGCATCTGAAAGACGTCCAGCACTCAATACAAATAGGATAATAATAACTGGAAAAGAACTATGCGTATTCACAGTGACAATGCCCATTGGAGAACAAATAAAAATGAAACAGATATTAACAAGTCTAAAAAACATAATCAAACGACAACACATACATGCTCTCAGTCTCATTTCCCCAGCTGCAGGAAATCTGAGGAGCCAGAGTGCACTGTTGGGTACCCGTTTAAGAATATTACACCTAAAATAATACAAGCATTGTCAGACATGTAGAGAATAAGATGCCAAATTTTGGAAAAATAGAAGAAATATAGAACATAATTGAGGGATATTATATTTTATATAAACAAGCAGTAAAGAGCATCCTGACATTACCATGTATTAAATATTTCAGGATCCATCTTGTAAAGTTGATTGAAGCATGCAAATATAAATTTATCCTCAGGTAGACCATAATCTGATCGTTTGTGTGGGCAGTTTGGATCTAACACATCCTGATTTTTCTGAACAAACAAAACATGCAGGATAAAGACACATAATGCCAAGCATACACAAATACATAA
Source organism: Glycine tomentella (assembly GCA_007407185.1). NCBI lineage: Eukaryota > Viridiplantae > Streptophyta > Magnoliopsida > Fabales > Fabaceae > Glycine > Glycine tomentella. The sequence continues at coordinate 4,154,732 of PYAF01004995.1, read as the reverse complement.
AAAAAAAACAAACAAAATTAAGCCCAAGGTCATGCATTAAAAGTTCAAAAAAATAACCTGTTTATAATCATTTACAAAGTAGCAATGCGGAAGATGTACAATCTTCTCTGAATAAATATTTGCATACCGTAGAGGTGAAACAAACTGCAAGTAATAAGAAATCAGGAAGCATGTAATGAGTTAATAACAAATCATTCTCTCACTTATCTGGAAGCATCAAGTATCTAACCTCATCAGTGACTAAGTAGTCTATGTAAGTAGCCCCGGTTGTTCCAGGGAATCCCATATATGAAACTTGAATTGGTGCAGGTTGCATAGCAAATATCTCATTTCTGGCACCCTGAAAAATAATGAGGTGAAATCCAAGCATAAAATTTACCAGGCCATGATACAATTACGGTTTCAAACAACGGGGGAAAAGTCACTCACAAGACTATAGTAAACAAGTAAAATAGAAGTATAAAACCAACTTTGATATAACAAAATTGAATTAATTATGAAGCTTAAATACTAGAAAGAACATAAAAGAATTACTCCCTACCTTTGTATAACCATTTAGGTTGACAAGGATATGTATCTTATCCTCATTAATCATTTTTGCTATTGCATCCGATGACATGGCAGATACATCCACAAAGTGCTCCGCTTCAGACTGAATACGTTGCCTCCATTCAGTACCATCATTAGCACTCAAGGCATAGCAGAACACCTACATAAATAGATTGATAATAATACCATGAGAACATCAGAAATAAAATTTGCAAGACAAATAGGTTTAATGAAACCACAATAAATACCTCAACATTCTTCCTGTTGTGCATACCAAAAACAGATCCCATGAGATGTGACAAGGGATGATTACCAAAGTCACTACTAACATAACTGCAACCCAAAAGTTTCCCAAGCTTAAAAATACAACAAAACTTTGATACAGATAAAACAGAAGTAAAGAGGGAGAAAACTATTTAGAGATTTAGCTACAAAATTGACATACCCAACCCTTAGTCTTTCATATCCTCCCTCGCGCTTGATTGGAATAGGAGCAGGATGGTTGAATGCAGGAAGAGCAAAACGAGATGCAATTACCGAGCAGTGTGCAGCATATTTTCGGCTGCAAAAAAGAGAATGGAAAGGATATAATATACTATAGAAGAACATTTCATATTTCTTTTAATTGGTTGTGCATCCTATAAACAGTAATATTCATACCTAATTTCCAGAGCAAGCATTGGGTCAAGTGGATATGCTATTGCATGGAATGGCTGGACACTAGGAAGAACGGACATCTGAAAGACAGAAAGGATAATTGAAGGATATCTAAACAAGCATGTTTGTACCATATCATTATATCTTTAATAGAAGAAAAGCAAATGGAGTATTCATTGCTACTGACATTAATCTGCCTCCTGATTATCGCTTCAACTTCCTTGAACATTTTATCACGATCCTCCCAACAGCATACACACTGCAATATGACAAAAGATTATATACACAATGATGCCAAATGAAATTACAAACTACACTAAATAATTTTAAAAGAACAACCAACACTTGATCATGAACTAGCAGAGCAAAGCATTGTGATAACCAGACAACGAAGAAAAGACATTTAAATACATTTCACACACCAACAGACAGAAATTAACACCGTAATTTCTTTTTAGGTTGTGGGAATGGGCAGAGCATCATCACAAGGCATTGAAGGCAATGCTAAAGATAAAAGTAAACAACAATGAGAAAGAACATTGTTGCATTATAACATATAGAGCATCATTTAAATCATGACTTCAATCAATTTCACTGGAAAGCATATCCAAACCCAAGTTTATGATATAATCCAATCAGCTTTAACAACAGAAGGCTATACTTATTATTCATTCCAATCACATGACATGACCATCAACATCTATCTGAAGCCAATCAAAGCAATAGCCACTTAACCATATCCGGGGTGCATTGGGATAGAAGATAATGAATTCATGTAACACATAAGCAACAGGATTATATCAAAAGATACTCTACTAAAATCACTGAAAATAATAAATAATAAATATTATAATAAAGAATGGACAAAACCTGAAGTGTATGAAGGAGATTGCAAGTTGCTTCAGGGAAGTCTGGACGAAGAATCAATGCTTGTTTATAGCTCTTCACAGCAGCCTCTACATGTCCACTGAAATAGGTGACATAATTTAGATTAGCTTACAGATATGACCACATATCTAGAGATCACATTGCTTACACAAGTCACACAAAGGTTCTACAAGGGCAATGGGACGATATGAAGTCTACAAAACACAAGAAACTTAACTAATAATGCAGTCAACTAGAGTAAAAAAGAAATAATAAAAATAATTCCTAAAAGATGCTAGTTCCAGGCTCAAATTGAATATCAGACTAAAGGATACCTATATTTCAAGCATGTGCTGCTAAGAATGTAGTTTGCCTTATTTTCTAAAGTTAAGAGTATTATGCTGTGGGCTTCAACACCATGAAGCAAAACTAAAAATTAGCATACCTATCTTTATAAGCAGAAGCCAAATTAGCATGGGCTTCAGCCATGGTGGGTCTGACAGCAATTGCCCGTATGTAATCCTGGATAGCATCACTAACTCTACCGATCTCCTTATATGTATTTCCTCTATTAACTAGCCCATCCGCAGCCAAGGGATCAATGCGGAGGACCTCATTGTAGCACGATATGGCATCTACATAATTCCCCTGCAATAATTTGTCCACAAAAGAATAAAATATTAGTAATGATATATTTTTATCAACAATATTTCTGTAAAAGCTTCTGATCCTTACACCCCCCCCTCAAGCCTACATAGACTTAACCCAACTAATGCATTAACAATTAACACGTACAAACACTATCCATGATTATTTCACATCAGAGCTACCTGCTGCTTATAGATAATGGCAAGGTTGTTATAAGGAGCAGACAATCCAGTTGTTACATTCAGTGTAGCTTTATAATATTGAGCAGCAGCAGCTACCATGTTCCTGCATTCAACCAAGAAAACTCATATTCTAACATGTACCACACAAATTACTACCATTAACATGATGATACAAGGGACCACATACCATTCCATGTATATATTTCCAAGATTGGTCAATGCTTGTGGATGGTTGGGCTGTAACGTAAGGCATTGCTTCATCACACAAAAAAAGTACACTGAGTAGGGATTTTAACGGCATTGAAGCATAATGACTAGAAATATATGTATTGTAAGGCCACAGGATAAGGAAAGAACATACATTATAGCACTGGATTGCTTCCTCCACTCTGCCAACATCTTTTAGAGCATTACCCTATAAGAAAATCAAATAAAATAATTATATAATTGCACATAAAATTGCATGTTCAGGTTTTTTAAACCAATTATGGCACAAGAAGAAACCAACCAAGTTATTGTAAGCTTCCAAAAATCTGGGGTCACATGCAACAGCTTGTTTATAGTGTAGAATTGCCATGTCCAGTTGACCTTGCTCATAATATATACTGGCCAAATTACCTGTCCACCATTTGAAGTGATTAGTATAAAAAGAGTTTTAGATCTTCATTAATATTCAAAGTCTTTGCACTGATCTTGTACCAAGAAAATAAATTAGCAGCAAACAGATAAAGAAATAAAACAACAGAACCCACCATAAGCCATGCCATAGTTTGGTCGTGTCTGAAGAGCATGTTGATAGCATGCAATAGCTTCTTGAGGCATCCCTAAAGCCTGATATAGGGAGAATAAAGAAAACTTTCAGGTTTCCAACAAAAACAATTAAAGTACTAGTCCTATCCAACCAATCATGCTAAACACCATACCTTGTATACATTCCCAAGGTTCAGATATGCGTCAGGGAAGGAAGGTTTTAGTTTCACTGCTTCCTGAAATATTTTTCAAAAAAAAAAAAAAGAGAATGTATAATGACAGAATAGTGAGCAGCATCACAATTCTAAATATATATATATATATATATATATATATATATATATATATCAGGATTTCACGAGCATGAAGCAAACAGCACAAATTTAAGGGAGACAAATGCACATCATATATGCATGATATATCAAAACTTACAGGAGTCCCTCTCACAGGTAAACATCATTTAGTAATGAGCAACGAAACATCACAAGCAAATTCAACAAAATTAATCAGACAATCAGATGCACCACTGACATCTATCACAAGTTTAAGAATTTCACTCGAGCATGTAATGTAGAAAAAAGACATACCTTGTAATACTGAAGGGCTCTGTGGAAATCACCAGACTCCATGAACAGACCAGCAAGATTTGACCATGCAATAGCAAAGGTAGGTTGAATGCGCAATGCCTCAAGGTAACAACTGTATGCCTGCAAAAAATGTTAGATTCTGACTATTTGCAGTCTTGGAGATGGAAGTTACAACAAGAGCAACCATCATCTGAGTCCTGGCTTGAAGACAACAACTTGATATCTGTATCGAACTGTTTATTTGAACACAGTTCCCATGCACGAATTACTTAAATCAGTAACTAAATTGTAAAGAAAAGATGTAGGGTACAAAATACAAAGCACTGAAGTAGCCCTCCAGGTTTCAAGGCCAGCACACAGCCATTTTACCTACTTTTATGTGGCTATACAGAAAATGGAAGATGAGTATGACCAGCATAATATCCAATGCTGTCACTCATTCTGGGGAATCCAGTAGATAAGCATCTCAAACTAGAAGCCACATTAGGGTAAAGAAACTATAATGGCTCTGACAGCATGATGCGGTACACCAAGATCTGGTTAAGTAGCTTTATGGCAGAAAAGGTCTTAAAAAGGTCAAATCTCTCACATAAAATAACTAATCCAACAGGATGGAATATCACTCATACTTGCTAATCAAGTAGAGCATAGGCTAAGACTTGGAAGCCCAATTCCACTTTAGAGAAACTATATTGGCTAAAGAAGCAGAAAAGTGGTACAACAAATCCAATTTCAGAGATGTCCCACTGGCAGAAAGGTCATTAAGAAAAGAGTAATTTCCTAGGCGGTAAGAATTGGTAGTCAAAAAACAAAATTATAGGTCGTAGAAAAACCTCAAAACTCAAAAGAATAACACTTAAACAAGATAATACATTATCAAATGTTAGGACTTACTTCTTGCACCAAGCCTTGAGCTTTCATAAGATTACCCAAGTTGCTATGGGCATCCACCTGTAGTAGTACAGTAGAAAACAATCACATAAACCACATGATAAAAAAGAATTTAGAACAAAAGTAAAAGATTACACACTATGCTTTCTGAATAACTACTACTTAGCATGAGAAGCTATTGTCATCAAACAAGAAGCAATAATACCATTAGAGGATTTATAGCAAGTGCTTGACGACAACACTGGGCTGCTTCAGTGAGTCTTCCTTTACGCATGTATGCACTAGCTAGATTTGACCATGCATCAGCAAAATTGGGACGGAGCTACAGAAGCAAAATCAAGAAGAGACAATGGGTTAAATAAACCAATCAAGGATTGCACAAAAACATACAATAAAGTACATATGGAAAAATTGCATCAAATGAAAGGGGGAATGACTAACCACTGATAGATAAAACTTTAACATAAATAACAGAGCATCATTCTCATAATAAGAACGAGCACCAGAGAATTTTATGGTGAAGCTGATATGGTTGTTGGACACAGATGATGGGAATTTTGGTTGAGAAACATGGGTACCGAACAGGGGAGGAGGAGTGACAGTAATAATAATAATAATAATAATAATAATAATAATAATAATAATAATAATAATAATAATAATAATAATAATAATAATAATAATATACTACTACTACTACTACTAATAATAATAATAATAATAAATACAAAATAAAAGAAAAGTAAAACAAAGCAACAAAATAGCTCATAAAACATTCACAAAACAAACTACAGTTATGAGTCAAGAATTGCATACAGACCTCGATGGCAATCAAGTAGTAGCGAATTGCAAGGTCAATGTTTCCTTTCTCCTGCACAAAATAAAGCTCTATTAATTCTGGAAAATGTATGAAATTCGCCTACTGCACACAAAAAATAATATAACAGGCTCCATCACAGTCATACTGGATTAGCGGCGGCTACTAACCTTCCATGCATTTGCCATATTCCCGTAACACTCAGCAAAGTGTGGCTCAATCCTCAGTGCTTCTTCATTTTTTGCAACACACATATCAAAATCATGCAACTGACAGTACAAAAAAGAACAAGAAATTAGCACCGAGGGTTATAAACAAAACATCCAACAAATGACAGACTAATCAACTACAATAAAAGAAGAACAAACCTGATAATAAACTGCACCCAGAAGTAGTAAGTTGTCAGTACGGAGAGGATTTCTCTCATATACAGTGTTGCTGTGTTCTAGGGCTTGCTTATAATTGCCACTCTTGTACATTTGATGTGCAAGAGACAAGTGCGCATCTTCATCAACTGCATCACAGAGAATTTTTTCAAATCATTAGTACAAATTATTTCATGAAATGCTAAGGATACATACAAATGATTCAATCGAAAATTTGTGACTTTTCGTCAAGTGCTCACACACTTTACCAACTAAAAGAAAACATAAAAGGCCAAGCAACTACGAATAGGCTATCCTTGCTCACCAAAACAAGCCACGAGATTAAATAACAGATTGAAAAATTAATACAAAAATATTCCCAATTAAAAATCCCCTAATAAACCCTAATTATGAAACAGATGAAGCCAGAGCAAAATTAAAACTAATTTCCAATGTAATTAGCGCGAAAGAAGTGTAAAACCTCCTGAACAATCCGCCACCAGCTGAATTAAATACATCAAGAGCAACCAATAATATGACGCACTGAACCGAAAACAGAAACCATAAACATAGAGCAAGGAAAAACAAAAAAAGTTGCAGCACAAAATCAATAATGAACTGGATTTACAGTAAATAGAGATTAAAGGGAAGAAGGAAAAAAAAAACCTTCACTAGAATCATGACCGCGCAACGGCAGAAGAGTGAGCGACGCGGGTTCCTGCTTGACGGAGAATGGCTCGACGCGATCCGCGGTGAACTGCTGCCGAGAGGTGTCGGCGGAGCCGGGAAGCTGCGGCTGGTGGTGGTGGTGGTGGTGGCGGTGGTGGTCGCCCTGCACGGAGATCATGGTTCCGGAGGAGAGGTGCGGCGAGGAAGATCAGAGCCGAATCAGAGGCCGCGGAAGACGACGATCATTAAAACGCGCGCGATCGGAACGAGATCGCGTGAGATGAAGTGACGGAGAGAGAAGATTGCTCGAAAAATCCAAACCCTAAGTGAGAAATTTCTCGAGTGTTTCTTCTTCTTTCTCTCCTCTTTTGGGGCTTCGCTTCGCTTCTGTTAAAACTATGGAAATGACGCACGACGGAGAATTCTTATAGGTGATGAGGGTCTCGATCTGGAGTGATCTTGGCCGTTGATGACAGAAGGCAAGAAAAGGCCACCTTTCGGTTAAGGAAGATCTCATTATACGCTGACACGTATGTGCTGATATTTAATATTGTGGTTTTGTTATCTTTCTTTTTCCCTCCGACAAACCATGATGGATTTTTTCACCTTTTCCATGCTTTTTTTAAATAAAAAAAAACAAAGTAAATTTAACTAAAAAAATATACTCTCTAATCAATATATTAAGAAATAAGAAGTGAAAATTTATTTTTTATTTAATACATTTTTTAAATCTTTATGTTGAGTCCTATTAAAGATATGAATAATCTAATTTTTATAAGGTAAGAACAATTTCTATATTTATTATCGGTTTGACATAGGGAAAAATGAAATTTAAATTGAAAGAATATTAAAGAAAATTGATTTTTTGTTTCTAGAAGTCATTTTTCCTTTTTCCATTTTCTCTTTAACTAAACAAAAAAAGTACACTTTTATGTCTATTTTCTTTTTCTTTTATTTTCTTTTTTTCTATCAAACATGCCATTAAAATTGGTTATGTGATCAAAATTTTGAAATAAATTATTGATTACCCATGTCCAATTTTAAATGTGAAGAAATATGTTAGAACTCTGTATGGATCATTATATCCAAATATAATCTTGAAAAATGGAGAGGAGTTACAATGGTTATTGGAATGACAACTGAAAAATGGATAATTTGTAGTAATGAGTAATATTGAAAGTATTGAAAATAATGATGATATTAAAGACACAAGAGATAGAAAGAATAATATATAACAGTGATTAACTAATAGTAGTATCAATAGTTATGATAACAATACTCGATGGTAATAATAACAATAATAATAATTGTTGATGACAATAACAATGAAATTATTTTTTTAAAAAAAATTGCCCCAAGTAATGATTGATGTGATAGTAATAATAAAAATAATGGTAGTGGTAATGAAAATTTGTCCTAGATCTCCTTTTATCTATTTTTTTGTGTGTATATGATAGAATTATTTTCACATAGGGTGACACTTGAGGAAGCTTCTTACACGTCCTCCATCCTAAAGGAGTAGGAAATAGCTTTGGGCCAACAAATCAGAACTCTCATGTAGCCTAAATATTCCTAGGCCCAGACAACATGAGTTATATATGTTTCTTGGTGTTAAAGAAATGGAGAGTTCCATGACTTACCTAGGCCTCCTATTGGTAATAGTAGATAATAAAAAATAAAAAAAAAACAAATTTCCTAATTTGTTAGAGAAAAGGTCTAGAAGAAGCTAAAGGGGTGGAAAGAGTTTTTTGTCTTCAAGGGGGAGAGAAGTTCATATTAAGGCAATAGTTAAAAGATTTGTAAACAATTTTTTACTAAAAAAAACAGTTGAAGTTTCCAAAATAATCTGTCCCAAACATTTGAAATAGTTAAATTCAGTTAAAGCATATACAAGTGAATGGAAATTTTAACGGGGCAAGTTATGATAAAATGATATGTGAAATATTACGTGTACAAGTGTGTTTATACGAGTAACATTACTTAGTGTTAATTGGATTTCTTGTCGTTCATGCCAAAGGTTAATGACTTGACGTCACACTTATAATACAAATTAATTCAAATTCAATAAAAAAAAAAAAAAAAAAGAAGAGCATACTTGAATTTCGACGAGAAGAATTATGGGTGCTTCTTATAGTGGCAGTTGTACAATAATACAATCACGTTGATACTGCTTAGTGGAGGTGGAAGCATTGTACTAATGCAAATGAAAGGTGTGAAACATCACAAGACAGAGGAGTTTGCATTTGTAACAGGTGATCCTTGTTGCATGAACCACTGTTCCAAATGTGATATTTAGGACCTATCAACAAAAGTCAAGAGCATCATTAAGTTGAATTGGCCACCTTATCCTTTTCACACTGATCGAAGCACGTGACGACAATCGTACATGGTTTGATAAGGATGACAATTTTTACCTACTGCTAATCAATGGTATTGGTTGGCATGAGAACAATAGAGTTAAGCAAAATGTTTTGACCAAAGAGTGAATATGTTAACTATCATTTGATGATCACATCTTCACTGTATATCACTATAATAACCGAAGCAGGAGTAAATATGTTATGTGATAACACCACGTGTAACAGATTAATACTAACTCATCACGTGTCTAACCAGCATAAACCAATATGTGTTGACTACATGATTAGAGGTGGGGAAGGCATGCACAACAAAATTAGTTTCCTACTTCTTAGAAATTAATTGATAATTAGGTTTAAGCTTGAAAATGATTTCAAAAGGTTACTTATTGTTTAGGACAAGTGCAAGATAGTATATTTGTTAAGTACGTAGCCGTAGTAATTAGTAAATGCATCACTCCAAAAATGTTTTGGTAGGGAAGAAGCTGTCAGCAAGGTTAGGCCGGTTTCTGCAATATCATATGTTTGCTTTCTACAGAGTGCTTTGTTGGTGTGTATAAGGGCAGGAAAACATGGACGACAATATTGACATATAAGTATTTGGAAAAAGTTGTATATGCCAGTCCATTATCTGTTTGGAGTACCTTAATCTTGGATTGTAACTCATAATACAATTTTAGGAAGGTAGGAAATGATTGGGATTTATGACTTATGATGCAGAAGATAAATCAAAGTGTATTTGGAATATGCATCAATAAAATGAATGCTGCAAATCTGCAATAATGTGATATTGGGAATTGCTATAGGCACGGGACCGCAGTACGAGGTTTAAAAGGTGGGTGTAAGCAGTTTCAGAAATGAGAAAAGGTAAGGTATGGCACTTACCAAAACAACAAGAACAATAAACTGTGAGCATTTTATTAGTAACAAATGATATTTTACATGAGTGTAATGCATTTGTTTCATGGTCTAAGAGATGGATATCCTAAACAACAATGCCACATTTAAAAGGACTTGTCATTTGTCGCAGTTGAGTGTTTCTTGAAGACCAGTGTAACTAAATGAAGATAGTACCAAGTCAAGATGCTCAAATGTAAATGGGTAATCTTTCAAGTCTTCTTGGTATCTTGGGATTTAACAGGATTGAAGTTAAGATGGAATTCAGAAAATACATGATATTTTTTTTATTGACAAAAGTTAGTTGTTAGTTTTTTTGTTAGATGAGAGACACACATGATTATCCTTGACAAACTGAGAAATAAAGGCAAATAGGATAGATGAAAAAGAAATTTCAGATGCCATATATATTGAACATCCCAAACCGTACCATTGTTGCCCACTAAAACTTTGTCATTACCATCATAGGTTGCTTTTGACAATGATTTACTGCATTTGGTGTGTGAGATGATAAGTCCTAGGGATAAGATTTTTGTCGGTGGTGGTGGTCTCAGGTGTAGATGTTTGGTAGGCACAAAATAAGAGTATCAAGTGACTTTTTTTTCATCAAATTATGTGATTGTGTAAAACTATTACCAAATTATATCCTAACAGTTTTCATAACACTTAGTTTGATATATAGTTTTACGAGACCACCTAGTTTGATAAAAATGTCGTATCATGCAGTATTAGTAGCTCATGCGACCAAGACAAAGTATTGTTGACAGAGGGTGTTTAGTTAGATGATTGAGCCATAATAGGACTATCATAGTTGTGATTATCAGATCTAATATAGCAATACCAAGTTTTGTGGCCAAATTTTCCAGACATGGCACCGTGATCTATTCCATCAGCCATTATAATTACCACCAGAAGAATCCCCAAAATTACCTCGAAAACTTGCTTTGTATACATGTCTAAAAACTTTTTTCTTTTATTTGTGAGGCTATCTTGAATTCACAAAAGTAGTGAAAAGTGAAAACATCGCGTCTTTCATCTCATCCTTCAAAAATGGCTTCTACATGGTATATAGAGTCTAGTGGTGAGCTTTCTGCTGCCAGCATATTACCACTTACCTGATGGATGGATAAGGTAAGTGCTGATGGATAAGGTCTTATTGACGTTACATAGCTAAATTTTCTGCTGTCAGGTCTTGGCTTTTAGTTTGATCGTTTGTTGATTTTTTATATATTTTATTTTCATTAGTTCATTTAGAACTTAAAAAAACAACAATATATCTGACATGTAAACTCTTCTCCATACATGTACGTAAACCTCTCTGCACTCCTCGCTTTAACTTATCCTAATCGAGGTTGGGATCCAACTCCTTGATCACTTTGAACCAATGTCAAGTCATTCCTTTCATACATATCTGAGCAAGTTAAAGAATTTGCAATTTCTTAAATTATGAAGTCTTGCACCCTTGGCTTGTAAAATGCTCTAATGGTCTTGATGATGTTCCCAACACTAGTCATCAAGTTGCTTAGCTAGGCTATATGCTCCAATTACCACTCATGTGAAACTTTGCACCAATCTTAGACCGGGATAATTAACACCAAGCTAAAAATGACAAATGTAAAAGGTCCCTCCTTTTCTGTTCCATTCCTTTTTGTAACCCCATTATCACCTTTCTACTCATTTTGGGTTATGTTTGGATAAACAATCCTATCAGAATATACAAGGAGGGATCAACTATATTTGCTTCATTTCGTTTACCTCGTTTGGACGTTGCATTTGCAAGGCTGAGCATGAGTAATTTCCGTGGTCAACTAGAACCACTTCCTTTCCATAAAAAGAAAATTGTCTTCCTTCAATGCTATTTCATATGCCTAACTAATAACAATAATTTGAAGTCCTATACATGTCATTATTTCTTCAATAAATGTTATTAAAATTTTTAAATATTTTACATGAAATCTACTAGAAATAATCAATCAATGGAATTTTTATTTTTTTTGCTGAATGGAAGGGGGAATCAGCCAATGAAGTGGACCGGGTCTTGACAACACAATCACATTATTATCCACCGTGAAACCCGAGTTATTGGTTGTTGGTGACATTAAATTTTCAACACCATCATTTCGTGTTGGTGGAATGAATAAGCATTGTCGTTGCAACTTGCAAGAGTGGGAGGCTGGGAGCCTTCCGTTGCTTCATTTTCAAAACACCCTGACAATAGATTGTGGTGGAGTCAAAGAGAACCCAAAAATTGGGGAGAGAACAAATGCTACCAATTTAATTAAATTTTCAAGGCTTGATACTGTACATACATACATTAGGCTCAGCACAAAATTTGCACATGTGTGCAATGGTGATACATTAAACAACAGCTAGCTATACCAGTCCGAAACATTAAAACCATTACAGCATGAAGGCATAGTTTTACAAATCTGCATCCGTAATGACACCATTGGAGGTATTGTCAATCATCTGTTTGGCAGAAATCACCCTATCCAAAGTCTGGTCTGAAACCGAGATCCCTGTGGTTTCCAAATCTGCAACAACAGCAACAGCTGCATCTAGTTCCCCAAGATCAACGCTGAGAGAGATGATCTCATCATAAAGAGGACTGCAACATGACATGGGGGAAAACGGGGAAACAATAAGCTGAAAAGCAACAGATATGGGATGACAGAAAACAATAGGTTGCCTTCATTTTGCAGTTCTGAATCATAGTGAATAAAAAATGCTGCGTAATCTAAACCAACCCAGTCAAATAGTTATGCCTTTAACCATAGGAATTAAAAAAATAAAGTGTACAGAAGTTAAATACAGCATCTCAATTTTAAACAAAGCAGTAGTACATAATTTTTTCACTTAATCATTCCAAGGTGGAATTATGTGGTCCATTATGCTTTAGCTCCATGGAACCATGATGACTAATTAAGCCCTCCCATCCTTTAAATCTAAAACCCAAATTGGAAAAGAGTTTCTTGAAATGTAAAAAGATAGAGCTAAGGAGTCCCTTGAGGCACTTGTTAAGACTTCAAATTTGGATTTGTATTAATGAAAAGTAAAGCTTTTTAAGTTCACAAATGCATCATTAAACACTTTCTATTTTTCATTTCTTAAAAAGTGTCCTTCGAGCATCCGTTGTCAGGACGCAATGTAAAATAGTGAACTTCTACAAATTAAAGAACGGTAAATTCATATGATTTTGAAGAATGTTATGCTTTATGTACTAAGGATATGACAGTTTTAAGTGCCAAATTTAGAAGGGTAATTCTTTACTCGGAAATCTCAGTTGGTTTAACTTTCTTTCCCCCTGGTCAAGCGCATAAAATGTCTAGATTTTTGTTGACTGGGTTGGGAAACCCGCACTAGAACAAGAGTCTAGCTGTATGAAGAAAATAGTTACCTCCCAAACCTAAAACCAAGACCATGAGTGGTTTGCAAAATTGTCAAGAAAGCTGAAGGTAGAGATGCCCTTATTGCAGCACGCAATATCATGGCACAATCTCCTATAGTTGGTCTCCCTCCCAATTCTATGACCTGTACAATACAACCCAGAATCTCATTCAGCAAAGACATGCATATTACTGAAGAATGTTATGTTAAATATATCCAAAAAGATGAAAATAGTATTGCTATTAAAAAAACTAGGTGCTCTATTGTCCGAAGGCTCCACGCTATGTGCAGATAAGGGAGAGGGATATGGTACGCAGCCTTACCCTTACATATTACTATTAGCTAAAAAATATTTATTGAATGTGCTAGCTCCAAAAATCAGAGGGAGCTTCTAACTTTAAACAAAATAAGTGGAAGTCTCAGCAATATTTACAAGGATGATGAATATATCTCTACTCCATTGTAATATATAAGCCAAATTTCCAAATTGAATGAAATATTACACTATGCCTGAACAGGAATGTACAAGCTGATAGGTAGACAACTAACATCAATGTAGTATTTTTATTTCTTCTCTGATGCAAAACAAAAATAAATATCACTATTCAGAGTATTTATAGATTCATTTGTGACATGCCAAGAATGTTTAATGTCCCATTGAAGGGAGGAACGAATCAACAGCTTAAGAAAACAAGAGGGACAGATCCATGCATCACTCTAAAAGTTGAACTAAGTAAGAAAAAAACAAACTTGTCACCAAAAAGACTGCCAACCGGTATGTTCCAGTAAACTATTTTCACAATTGACAATCAGAAGACATAATCTCAAGAGTATCCCTGACATTTAAGAAATAACAAATGTAAAGTGATATCCTAGATATGCTGGTATTCAGAACATAAATGGAAGAGGTGCTCCAATGAATCTTTCTCACAATATATTTCATAGAAATTCCCTTGGTTTTATGATCTTCAGCCTTCACCTCAAGTGAATGAATAAACTTAGAAATTGGAACTAAAATAATTTACAGATTAAGCAACTTCACCCAAACTCTCAAACTATTGGAACTTCTGGAGACTGACCATCACTAGTAGAAAGGAGAAAAGATACTAAAACAGGGGATACAATATCTCAAAAAAGACAGTTGCCCAATAAAAGCATAAAATATAATAAAATAAAGCACTCTAATTTATTTGTCTATTTGCTACTTAGAAAACCAAAACACGGTCATTAGAACTAACTGATGCCAAATGAAATTACTATTCCAAAGGCATAAAAACATTTTTGCGCAGCATCAAAATTAGTAAACACTAAAAATACTGAGGAATATAAATTTTATAGTGGCATTAAATACACTGTGTTTGAAACCTGTATGAAAATAGATGTCTTAATGTAAGAGCAAATCAATTATGAATACAAGATAATTAACACTATCAAAATCAAAATACAAAATTTAATGTCATTCTATATCCTTTTGGATCTAAGTTTACTTTAAAGTGGAGTGTGATAAAGTATAGTTTTTATTTTGTACATGTGAAGAGGCAGTAGTCATGTTCTCTGTCTACAAGAAACAGAGGAATTTGACCATTTAAAACCATTTCAATAAACAAGCTTGCTGACCAAAAAAAGAAGCAAGTTTGCAGATAAAAGGAAAAAACAGTCAAGGTTTAGCTATTTACCTTCTGCATAACTTTGATTGCCAACTCAACTTCCCATTCCTGTGACCATCTGCGAGGAGGTTTGTTCTTCAGTTCTATCTCCCATGTCCATCCCCAAGCATCTGCTAATGTATACATGTCTGACACATCAAAAATTTTCCGCTTCCTCATTTCCTCAAATGCCTCAAATAGGTCCAGCGGAAGCCAATCATCATCATCATCATCCTGCAAGCAAACAAAATTAGATTCTCAAACAACAGAATTTAATGTTAACAGTGAATACAATTTATGGTCCAGACATGGCTCCCAGCTTCTCATGAATCACTCTCACCAAAAATCTCAGGCTCTATATCAGTTTTGTCAACATTTTAGGATTTTTTGTACGAAAAAACTTGCCTGACTGTCTAAACAGGCAGCAGAATCTCACTATCCCACCCTAATTTACAAAGGAAGACAAGCATACCAAGGAATCATCTATCGTACCTCAACCTGCACTTTGCGAGATCTTTTAAACTTTTTCGATGTGGCAGTAGGTTGATCAATATCTTTCAACAACTGGACTCCAATCATTTGAAGAGGCCTTTTAGCTTCCACTTCTTTCTCCTTTATCCTGTTTACATCTTGGTTCTCTGCTGGTTCTACTTCCTCTTCTGCCTGCTCTGCTTCCTCCTCGTCATCATCCGCTTCATCATCTTCAACCTCTTTTGCAGCATCTTCTATAGCATCAACATCATCCAGAACTTCAGGGACCTCAGATTCAGCGGCATCTGTTGGCATTTCTTGATCACCATTTAAGCCTTCTCCTAAAAAGCGACGTTTCCAGAACTCTGTATTTCCTTCCTCCAGCTTTATACGTGAAATTAGTGCATCCAGCTCTTCATCCACCTGGAATATGAATCACATTTAAGTTTAGGCACTATATATTAAAGATCAAGATGGAGAGAAAAGAAAAAGGTATTTAAATAAAACAAATGAAGAATCAACCTCTTCTTCCTCCTCTTCCACGGGAGGAACCCAAAGGGGCCTACCACGAGATCGATTTATTCTCCTTGCTTTCTGTACA
>PYAF01004995.1:4122188-4138291 GCA_007407185.1 Glycine tomentella | reverse complement strand
ATTGTTTATTATTTTTCATTTTTATATTTTAAAAACTCTTTTTAAATTAAAAGTTAGAAAAAATAATTGAGTGTACAACCTATAAATATTAAATTTAAAAAAAAAACACACTTTTTTTGTGATTTTATCTTTAAAAATAAATAAATTTCTTTAAAACAATTTTACTAAAGTTAAAGTAAGTCTAAAAGACTAAAAAAGCACTTAGTAAAAAAAAATTATTAAAAATAAAGACTGTTAGTGAAAATAATTTTAATAAAATTAAAGTAAGGCTAAAGGATTAAAAAACACTTAATGAAAATAAAAACAAACTTAGTAAAAATAAAGAGTCTTACTAAAGTTAAAACAAACCTAAAAAATAAAAATAAAAATAGTTAAGAAAAATAAAAACTTACTTAGTAAAAATAAAAACAGACAAACACACACGCGAAACCTAACTGGTATTTTTTCTTGCGCAGTCCATAC
Organism: Glycine tomentella; assembly: GCA_007407185.1. NCBI lineage: Eukaryota > Viridiplantae > Streptophyta > Magnoliopsida > Fabales > Fabaceae > Glycine > Glycine tomentella. The sequence continues at coordinate 4,137,829 of PYAF01004995.1, read as the reverse complement.
ACCAGACGCTTCCACTCTTTCAGTAGCCATTGCTTTAGAGAATTTTTTATTAATTAAAACAGAAATGTTAAACGTAAATTGGTTGGTACCAAATTTTTTTCTATTACATCTGGGGTCTTGTAGTTGGGCAAATATTGGATAACTCTCCTCAATAAATACTAGTAGCAGTGGGATGTATCTAAGCTACGCTTCCTTTTCATGAACAAACAAATTAACAATCCCCAATTAACAAATTGCTAGTTGCCACACCAGGTCACTTGTGAGAGACAGAGAGGTACATCCCAACCCTTCCCTGCCTCATTCATATTAAATTAAATGCAAGAAATGCTCTAGTTTGAAACGATTTTTTTTAAGATGTTTGTAGTAGAAATTAATTAATTTGATTATACTCCTCCGTTCCTAATTACAAAAAAATTTCAACTAATTTATGTCTCTCTTTTTAATAATTTAATTAATCACATTAAATATATGTCAATTATTTGTACTATCATTCAAAATTACTCTTTTTTTAATCTTTTTATCCATTTAATTACTTCTTATTAATGTTTGAAGAAAAATAATTAAGAAAAAGAGTATATAATAAAAAAATAATTAATACATCTATAAATTAAAAAAGAGAATCTTATAAAAAGAGGTAAATAATTTTTTTAAAATGATCTTATAATTAGAGAAAAGGGAGAGAGTAAGACACATTCTTTCTCTTCTTTCTAGTTGGTATGTGTTATTTAGTTGCAAACTTGAAAAAGAGATACTAGTAATTATTTCCCCTCACCCGTATGTGTTTTATTGCCTTGCAACACACTCATAAGCTCATAGTTGGCAAATAAAATCCTGATGAAATTTGCCTTTGTGTTATTCAAGTTTAATGCCTTTACTCGTTAGGTCTTGGTGTGGAGCAGCTCTTTTAATTAATTTGGGCCATAGCTGGGCCTCAACGTACCAAACCGTGAAAATGACATGTACATAGAAGAAGGACAGAGCACCGTGCGCAAAATTGCAAAAATGTAGCGGGTAGGAAAAGTTCACAAAGTTTGGTGAGATGTCTATGATTAAATAATGTTTTCCTCCTCCTCATTGTCATTCTTTTTCTCTCGGCCAAATCAGCTGCAATTCTCAACAGGTAATACATTAGACTAATTAGATTATTTTGTATACACTTGAGTTGGATCTTCTTGTGCGTTCTATTTTGAATTCTGAAACGTATTAGAATGTCGAAGCTTTTATAGATCATTGATACTTCAAATTCAGATTGTTTGTTCTAATATGAAATTATTTATAGTATTCTTTTAAACCTATATGGTCCAAGGCTATTTGTTTGAAAGATTAATGCTGGCATGATTAAGTGGTTGAAATTTTGTAACATGTATAGTGTAACTTAGTTACTGTAATTTTAAGTATGAAGAATTGTTTGAAAACTTGATGCTCTGTGCACTATGGTAATGTATGTTTGTTACTTTGTTTAGACTGAAATGTGCATAACACTTGTGGGTGTTAATGTTCAGGATTTACTTTTCTTGTACATTGGAGGGATAACAATTTATCAGCAGTTGTGAATGTGCCTATTGAAAACTAATTATCATTAATCATTCTTGAGAGCTCTGAGTTTTGGCCCTGTACTTGAGGGAGATTTTGTGATAATTTGATTCATTAAATCTACATTTACAGCTGCAAGTTTTGATCCAATAAGATACTTTTGTTGGAGAAGTTTGTTTCTGCTGTATATTTATTGCATGTTTTGAAGTTGAGTGATGAAAGGTATATCAAACTTTGATCAGTGCTTTGATGAAATTGAGTGTTGTTCTCGGTAATAGATATTCTTTTTTTATTGAATTCAATGTATATCAACCTACCTAATTTGTACTCATTATTTTTACCTTTAATTTTATGACACACAGTATAAATTATTTGATCCATTCATTTAGTAATCACACACATTCTATATAGGATTATTTCTTTTCTTCATATAGGAAATGCCTAGTCCTCAATAAAATTGATGGAGAAAGGCATTGCATTCTTGTAACAGCTAGAGATCCTATTCCTAAGAGAATGCTAGTCTCTGTGCCTGAGATTCAAGGAAGATTTATTGGCACAAAATTTCATACTTTAAAGGCTGATTTTTACGAAGTGGCTAAAATGTTTGGTTCGGTAATGTCTTGGAACTCTACTTGTTTCCTAATGGTTTCATTCATAAAACAAGGTTAAATAAAACCATTTTTATTTTTTTAAACTAAATTTCCAAAGTCCTAACATTCTTTCTATCATCTTATCTCTTCCCAGCACCGCCTCTTAAATTGGTTGATTTACCTGGGTTGGATCAACGCATCATGGATGAATCACTGGTAACCTTCCCGAATTGATTCCCACACTTGTTGGTTTTTATTTATTTATTTTTTGTCATTGAACAGTTTTGGGATTCAGATGTTATTTAATGTGGTCCTTGGATAGGTTAGCGAATATGCAGAACATAATGATGCCATTTTGCTAGTAATTGTACCTGCAGCTCGAGAACCTGAAATTGCTTCATCTCGAGCCCTAAAATATGGAGAAGGTAGACTGTTTGCATGGTTCTTTTAAGTATTATTGTTAAATAAAACTTGTGGAATTCTTCTTGAGTACTTGTCTGATTTCCTTCTTTATTAGGTATTAGCTTTGTCATTATTAATTGACTAAATAGGCGAAAACATATTTTCATAGGTACCAGAACCATTGGCATTATTAGTAAAATAGATCAAGCTGCATCAGACCAAAAAGCATTGGCTGGAGTACAAGCTCTCTTGTTGAATTAGGGTCCTGCAAAAACATTGAACATCCCTTGCTTGGATTGCATTGATCGGTCAATCTGTTTCAATAGCTACGGCACAGTCTAGATCTGCTGGTTCTGAAAATTCATTAGAAACTGCATGGAGAGCAGAGAGTGAAAGCCTCAAGTCCATATTGACAGGAGCTCCTCCGAGTAAGCTTGGAAGGATCGCTTTAGTGGATGCCCTGGCAACCAGATTCAAAATCGTATGAAGCTTCGGCTTCCTAACCTTCTTTCTGGGTAAGTTTCATGTAGTGCAATGACATTCTCTCATTAGTTATTTAACTAATTATAAGTATTGTTGTTTTGATTTGGTTCTTGTTTATAATATTTTTTATTATATATTTTTTTATTAGTATTTTTTAATTTTAATTTTTCTTATATATACATATAGAGGATCCCAAGGCAGGGGTGATCGTGTCCTGCTATTTTATTAAGCACACAGCAATGACCTACAAAATTTATCAATCGACAAAAAATAAGAGATATATTTTATTTTCGAAAGTAGGAAAGAATTTCTGAAAACATGCATGAAAATGCTTTAAAGTTTGATTCTGTCAACTTGGGATTCAACAGTCAAGTTTGATGCTAATAAAACATCCTCTTTGTGTATCTTTTTTACTACATCATTTTGGATTTTAAATCCAATCCATATATTTGGATTTGGATTGAATTTTTTAAAATCCAATCCATGCCCAGGCCTGCCTATTGCTTTTCTCCTTACTCTGCTCCTGCTTCAATCTCTTGCAGTTGAATGAAGACTCTGATGATACAGGGGTGCAACAAGTGGTTATGCACAAGTTGGACTCAAAAGTCAAGAGTTGTAGCCTTTTCTTACAACCCATGTTACCCATTTAAGCTTATGTCATTTCTTCGTTCTATCCACACCAGCATTGCTGATTCCTATCAATCTATATTTCATTCCAATCAGCTTCTTAATGGGTTGTCAAAATCTGGCCAAATTGACGATGCCAGAGGATTGTTTGACAAAATGCCTCAAAGGGATGAGTATACATGGAACACCATGATATCTGGTTATGCTAATGTGGGAAGATTGGTTGAAGCAAGAGAGCTTTTTAATGGGTTTTCAAGTAGAAGTTCTATCACTTGGTCCTCCCTCATATCCGGGTATTGTAGATTTGGGCATCAAGCTGAGGCTTTTGATTTGTTTAAGAGGATGAGGTTGGAGGGTCAGAAACCTAGTCAGTACACTTTAGGAAGTATCCTGAGGGGGTGTTCAGCATTGGGTTTGATCCAAAATGGGGAAATGATTCATGGGTATGTGGTGAACAATGGATTTGAATCAAATGTGTATGTTGTCACTGGCCTTGTTGATATGTATGCAAAGTGCAGGCACATTTCAGAAGCTGAGATTCTCTTCAAGGGGTTGGCCTTCAACAAGGGAAATCATGTCCTGTGGACTGCCATGGTTACTGGTTATGCTCAAAATGGTGATGGCCTTAAGGCAATTGAGTTTTTTTGTTACATGCATACAGAAGGGGTTGAGTCTAATCAGTTTACATTTCCTACCATATTGACAGCGTGCTCTTCAGTTTCAGCTCATTGTTTTGGAGAACAGGTGCATGGTTGCATTGTACGGAATGGTTTTGGATGCAATGCATATGTTCAAAGTGCGTTGGTTGATATGTATGTCAAATGTGGAGATTTAGGTAGTGCAAAAAGGGTATTAGAAAATATGGAGGATGATGATGTTGTTTCATGGAACTCCATGATAGTTGGGTGTGTAAGACATGGATTTGAAGAGCAAGCTCTTCTCTTGTTTAAAAAAATGCATGCAAGAAATATGAAGATTGATCATTATACATTTCCATCTGTTCTGAATTGTTGCATAGCAGGTAGAATTGATGGGAAATCTGTGTACTGTTTGGTAATCAAAACTGGATTTGAGAACTATAAGCTTGTTAGCAATGCTCTTGTTGATATGTATGCCAAAACTGGAGACTTGAATTGTGCATATGCTGTGTTTGAAAAGATGTTTGAGAAAGATGTCATCTCATGGACCTCCCTTGTCACAGGTTATAGACAAAACAGCTCCCATGAAGAATCCCTGAAGACTTTTTGTGACATGAGAATTTCAGGGGTAAGTCCAGACCAATTTATTGTTGCCAGCATTTTGAGTGCCTGCGCAGAATTGACTCTTCTGGAATTCGGTAAACAAGTGCATTCAGACTTCATTAAATTAGGTCTAAGATCATCCCTGTCGGTGAATAATTCTCTTGTAACCATGTATGCAAAATGTGGATGCCTGAATGATGCTGATGCAATTTTTGTTTCAATGCATGTTCGGGATGTAATTACTTGGACAGCTCTTATTGTTGGTTATGCACGGAATGGCAAGGGAAGAGACTCCTTAAAATTCTATGATGCTATGGTTTCAAGTGGCACAAAACCAGATTTTATTACATTTATAGGATTATTATTTGCTTGTAGTCATGCTGGTCTTTTGGATGAAGGTCGTACATATTTTCAACAAATGAAAAAGATTTATGGAATAGAACCTGGCCCTGAACACTACGCCTGCATGATTGATCTGTTTGGACGCTTAGGAAAGCTTGATGAGGCAAAAGAAATACTAAATCAAATGGATGTGAAACCTGATGCAACTGTATGGAAGGCACTCCTTGCTGCATGTAGAATGCATGGAAACTTAGAATTGGGAGAGAGAGCAGCTACAAATCTTTTTGAGTTGGAACCCATGAATGCTATGCCTTATGTTATGTTGTCTAACATGTATTTTGCAGCTCGAAAATGGGATGCTGCTGCGAAAATACGAAGGTTGATGAAATCAAAAGGCATAACAAAGGAGCCTGGATGCAGTTGGATTGAGATGAACAGCAGACTGCATACATTCATTTCTGAAGATAGAGGACATCCAAGGGAAGCTGAGATTTATTCCAAGATTGATGAAATTATAAGAAGAATTAAGGAAGTTGGTTATGTTCCAGATATGAATTTTTCATTGCATGATATGGATAGAGAGGGAAAGGAGGTTGGTCTTGCTTATCACAGTGAGAAACTGGCTGTTGCTTTTGGATTACTTGCTTCCCCACCAGGTGCACCAATTCGGATATTTAAGAATCTTAGAGTTTGTGGAGATTGTCATTCTGCCATGAAATATATATCAGGAGTTTTCACTCGTCATATCATATTGAGGGATTCAAACTGTTTTCATCATTTTAAAGAAGGAGAATGTTCATGTGGGGATTACTGGTAAGATTTCTTTTTAATCTTAATACTTGTCTTTCATACAATTTCAAAGGGAATTGATACATGACAGTTTCAAGCTTATAGGGCAGTGTTACACAAAATTTGCTCTGTTTCTGTTGTACTATCGTCAAGCTTAAATTCATTTTTATGATGGTTGAAGTTAGAAATTTTACATGGAGAAATAAACTTTGTTCTAGAATATTAAGATCTAAATGTATACTGACAGGGATTTTGAGACGGAGGAAGCAAAACTAGTTTTATTTTTATTAATTAATTTAATTAAATTAAAATTTGAAGCAAGTTGTACAAAAGATAGGCATTTTTATTTTTCTAATTTCTTGTCTCCGTATGTTCATTATGGGCGGCAAAATGATGAACGACAATATCCTCCACCACTAATAGTTTGTTTCATTAAATATCTTATATTTACAGCGACGAATCTAGCCAATGTAAGACACATTGACACAATGTGTTCCGCCATCCAATGAGGATATTCCTTTCTATATTTAGAAAGTTACTTTTTGGTGTACAATAATCACATTAAAATTCGAACCTATATTCTCATACATATTATCTCAATCCCTACCACTAGGTCGATCCTAATAGTTCATTTAGAGGGTAACTTGTTCAACATCAACATCAACATCATCTTTAATTTAAATTAATTGGGGTTGATAATAAATGAACCAATTTAAAAGACAAATTGCTAAAATTAATTTATCTTTATCAAGTCTGTGGCTGCTTAGTACAACTAAAATGGGTTATAAAAATCATTATATTTTGTATTAAATGAAAGTAACTTCCCTCTTAAGATTTAAAAAATTATTGTTTCCACTCCTAAAATAGAATGGTTAATCCCAAGTGCTTAAATGGAAGAAAATTATCCTTGAATATTTTTAGGTAGGTTAAAATATGCTTTTCATCCTCATCCTACTAAAAAATATGGGTTCAACATCGACCGTTTAACATCGGTAGAAAAATCGATTTTAAAAAAGTGTGGTGACATTTTTTAAATAAAGTGTCATTGTTAACATCGGTTATTTTAGAATCAATGTTGTGCATGTCCCTTAACATCGGTTATTTTAGAATCAATGTTGTGAATGTTAAGTTAACATCATTTTTTTATAAAATCGATGTCAATTATCTCTTAACATCATTTATTTTAAACCGATGTTGTCAATCTTATGTTTCTAATACCCAATCTTATGTCAATCTCTATCGCCCAATGCACTCAAATCCTCGAAGTTTTCATTGTCATCTAAGTTGTTGCCACTGTCATCATTGTTGCCATTTGCAGGTACCCTCAAACCCTCACTGTCGCTCTTGCGCCCCCAATGTTGCGAACTCCACCACATCTGCCACTCCGCCGCTGCCTATATGGGTGTAGGGATTCATGTGTTCTTGATGATGAAATGGGTAGGCTGGTAGGCAATGGTACAGTGCTTTTATTAATGGACCTTGGTGGTGTTTAAAGAAGACAATGATGGGGTTGGGTGACAGGGTCAATGTCAAACAAAGGCTCTGCCACACTATCAGGGCTCTCTTTGTTCAAGATTGGTTTTATTCATTTGTTCACAGGGCATTAAATTGCTTTCTAAATGATCTTCTATGTGGTGTCACCATATTTTCTAGTTACCATTTCTGTTTTTTTTTTTCTTCTTCTTTTTTCTTTTTAGCATAGTATTCCCCCACATGATTGGATATATAGTTTTTGGGTGAGACTAATTCTTGGGCCATCAGCAATGATAAACCTACAACGGAGAACCCATATGTTCTTAATTTGCTTTTAATTATACACTCTATAATATTTAAGAATTCTAACAAACATTATTCTAATAATAATGTTCCCTTACAACATTAAAATAGATCTTATATCTTTATCTTTTAGTTAGTTTTGATAAATAAAGTATTTTTAAAAGTTAGAATTTAATTTTTATATTTTCTACACTTGATAGACATTTTTTTATCGGAAAAAAATTATATATATATATATAAAGAGGATATAAGTGATATCAAACAACAAATACAAATTATAGAGTTTTGGAGAGAAAGAAAAATGATTACAAATTACTCCCTAGCTATGATCAAAATTCAAAGGAGACAATTTTTTTATATCCCTTTTTAATATTGAAAACACATTTTTCTATAGCCCTTGGTCCCGCGTCAAATTCTAATAGAAATGCAAGATTCAGGGATTGACCTATACCATTTTAATTATCTCTACTTTATTATATATACATGCAATCTCCCTCTCACACCAAGTTATCAACCTCTTTGTGACCAAAACAATTATAAAGCTGTTCTCACTGACCAAATAAAACATAATATAGGGAACGGTAGAGTAATAGGGAAGAAAAAGGTTAAGCAACAGAAGCTTAATATATCATGATTCCTTTGACTACTCTTCCATGTCTGAACTACTTTGTTTTTCAACTTTGGACAAGATACAATGGATAATGCTATCTAGTTGCAAGAGTGAGCCTCGTCACTGTCAGAGCCAGATTAGCTGAGGTTGTTCATGTCCCTATTTGTCTGTGCCGACTAGTGAACAGCAAAGCCAGCATTAAGCTTTGGTCCATCAGGGAATCTTTGGAGTTTGGACACTTCATGAAAAAAAGCCTTGCCAAATTACAAGATTTTTGTTGCCATGTTGAGGGATTTGAGTGAGTTGTAATTCATTTGGATTTGGCTGTATCATTCCAAATTGTCCAAGTTTTCCCTTTTGGATGAATCTAATAATATTTTTATTTTTTTATTATCATAACATTAATGTGAAGTATTTATTAATTTTTTTTTATAATAATTTTTGTCAAAAAATCTGATTAATTATTTTTATTGGAGTCTCTCCTATCAATCATATTTCTTTGCATCCATGACTCTCCAATCTGAAATCTTGTTTAACATAATCAAATCCTTACTTTTTTATTTGTATTTTAAAGTAAAATGCAATATTTGTTAAAAGCTAAAATAATCCAAAGCTCCAAATAAGTATAAAGAAAGAAAGGACACGGGACTGTTTTTGATACACGTGCATGATTTGAGACAAAACAAGTGTAAGGCAAACATATGACTAGTTATAATGCATTATATGTACATTATAAAATACAGCTACTATAACATCCCAAACAGTAGCAAAAGGAGGACAGTGTAGAGACCAGATTCTAATAGTATAATGTTAGAGGCAGGCATTTTGCTTTAATTAACTTGTCACCCTTCAGCTCACCAAAATAATTAATACATTTATTAGTCAGCCAAAAGTTGTAAGTCTGATGCTCATTTATGTCAGAAACTAGGTATACAAACTTAGGATTCAGAGTGTGATTGAAAGAACTTGTTTTACGGTTCAAGTGTTTGGAAGAACTGATGAAAACAATATTATATGTCCATAAAATGTTGTTTACTTATATAAATAAACTCTCTAAGGAAACTTATAAAAACAGCTTGCAGCTCGTATGAAACCAATTTAACCATTTTGTTGTCTCTGATCATAAAAATAAGGTTTTATACATTTGTAGATAGATTCCTAAATTATTTGAAATTTTTTAACTAGGTCCCTAAACTAAAAGATTTTGTAATTAAGTTCTCGATACTCTATAATTTTGTAGTTAAGTCCCTGGAGTTATTTTATAACAACTTGAAATCGTAAAAAAAGAAAAAAAAGAACAATTTGTGATGGTTTTACTTACTGCAAGGACCCAATTAAAAAAATTGTAGATCAAAAGCCTAATTACATTTTTTTAGTTTAGAGACTTAAAAATTAAAAAATCTTAGAAAGTTCAGAGTCCTAGTTATATATAAGTACTTATATTATAAATTTATATAAGTGTACTTTTATATTTAATGGTCAACTTGATCAATCTCTAGAATCATTATATCCTAGAACTGTAGAACATGAGTTGTGTGCTTATACGTGGGCAAGTCAGGTCCACATCCAAGATTAAAAGCACCTGGAAGATACAATAACTTCAACAAGCCAAAACAAGGTGTAATTACAGCACTACAGCTCAATTAGTCAAGCAAAGGAGCCACAGTTGAGTTTACCCCTTTAACTAAAAAGCGAAAAGGTTTAGCCCAAAATTTTGAAGGTAAGCTCAACAACGGGTTGGTTCTTATGATCTTCATGTTTTCCATCTCTAGGAGACTGGCTTTGGAGTAGATCGTCACACAGCGACAGTGCCTCGACCAGTTGCTGTAAATCCAACAGATTCTGTGACATACTGTCCCACCATTTTTGGTCATCCTCCGCATTATTTTCTTTATCATCCATCCCTTCATTGTGTTGAGTTTCTACCATGGATGATTCATTTGCAAGGACTTGGCAATCAGCTTGAATTTCATCTAAACAATCCATCAAAGGAGGCTTTGGTATACTGCAAAGCAGAACACAAACAGAATAGGAATAATCAACTTCATTAAGTGGTATTTTCAAATTTCGGTAAACTAAATCATCACAAGTTACACCTAGAAAAAGTAATACCCTAACTGCATAACACATCAAGTATTGGAAGTTTAGTTAAACGGCTAAGTAACATTCAGGGATTAATAAAAATTTAAATTTTTTGATCGGTTCAGTTCAATTGATTAGTAAAAATCTAGAAGAAAATCCTACAAATTTCTCAAGGCAACAAGACAGGGTGCTTTCCAATTTTGACATAATCCAAAGATGTATAAATTTATCCCTCTTTCCAAAACCAATTTGAGTGCTAATTTTTACAATTTTAAGCAAACATAAACATCTTTCCAACAAAGTAAAAATTCTTCAAAAAATGTTTAAAAAGATGAAAGTGAAAGTGTCGTATAATTTCCATGCTTGCAACAACTTTTGAACATGTCAAATGCACATTCAACTTTGGCACTCCCAAGCAAAAACAGCAACCAAATATGTAGTGACCGAATTTTTGTACTTGCGACTGATACTTTCAGTCTCTAATTAGCGACCGAATTAGTATTCAGTCGCTAAGGCTTAGTGTCTTGGGTTTTTGCGACGCAAAGCTTTCGGTCTCTATTTCGGTGCTAGCGCTTTTAGCGACCGAATTTAACAATTTAAAGACCTAATTATGCAATCGCTAAATCATGTTTTTTTTGTAGTGATTTCGCAATTGTAAAATAAAACGGGTGGATAAGGATCACAATTTTTCTAGTGGATATTCGATGTTTCTAAAACTAACTCAGATTCATAAATTTTGAAATCATTGTCATTAAAGTCTTTAAATACCTACTTTGTAACTCTTCTTTTCGGTACAAGTCTTATCTTACCCTTATCCTATTACATGGGTACCAAAAGAGAAAGATAAGGAAAAAATAAAAGAAAAAAGAGAAAATGATAGATATGATAACTGATTTGGTAAAAAATGAAAAAAGAAATAATAAGAAAAATAGAGTAGAAATGATATGGAAGTGAAAGTAAATGTATGATAATGTATATGTGTGGTAATAATTTCTACAAAGTCTGATATCTTTCTTGGGTAGGAACCATTCAGTTACGTCACTTGTGTGAGGGAGGCACCTTCAAACACCGTAGTGCGTCTGAAATCCTTGGGTAGTGTAAGAAAATAAATCAAGGATGCAACTAATTAAGTTATTGCCCGGATAGAGATCTCAGATCAGAGACTTTGTCGACAAGATAAATATGCAATAGTGGACACTCGTTTCTTTCAAAATATAATTACTGGTTGATACTTGGACGAAAATTTAATCAATTTTTTGCCTTAAATAATTTCCATTATCCTCCACTTTCTCTATACGATATCTATACCGTAACTTGAAGAACCAATTAAAGACTTAGGCTAGAATAAAATAAAACCATTGAGGTGTAGCACTAGTTCTGGTCTTCTAAATGCTCAGAAGATTTTAATTAGCCGCCAGGTCTCAAAACAAACATGCTCTAAATCATACACCAGCTCATATTATAAAAGTAATATTTCAAGCACAGGTAGTGGATACGTACAAAGTCGAGTGTACATGGTAATACTGAAAAAATTATCATGACGATGATGTAGGGCATCTTAATCTAATATTTTGACAAGCGTGCAGACATTAAGAATGTGCTTCCACCATCAAATAGTTTACTAATTCTAGAAATGCTAAAATATCTATAGCAATGGCTCTGTGCCCTATAAATAGCTAGCTCTTTACAAAATACAAGTCTCACACACTTAGAATTAAGTTAGTAGCGAGAGGGAGAAAAATGAAGGTTTTTTACTTCTTCGTTGTGCTATTGGCTTTAGCATCCTCCGTTGCCTTTGCTTATGATCCAAGCCCCTTGCAAGACTTTTGTGTGGCTATCAATGATACCATAACTGGTGGTCTATATGGAGGTATATTATATATACACACATAAATTTTTTAGGTACAATATTTTGTGTCAAGAATAATCATCATAAAAGTTTGTTTGTAATTTTATGTGCAGTGTTCGTGAATGGAAAATTCTGCAAGGATCCTAAGTTTGCTTATGCTGATGATTTCTTCTTTCGTGGATTGGGACCCGGAGACACTGCAAACGCACAAGGATCAAAGGTGACAGCTGTCACAGTTAATGAAATATTAGGGCTCAACACACTTGGTATATCCTTAGCACGCATAGATTTTGCACCAAAGGGTTTGAACCCTCCACACACTCACCCTCGAGGGACAGAGATTCTTGTAGTAGTGGAAGGTACCCTCTATGTTGGTTTTGTTGCGTCCAATCAAAACGACAACCGTTTATTCACCAAAGTGTTGAACAAGGGTGATGTGTTTGTGTTTCCCATTGGTCTCATTCACTTCCAGCAGAACATAGGTTATGGAAATGCTGTGGCCATTGCTGGTCTTAGTAGCCAAAACCCTGGAGTTATTACCATTGCAAATGCTGTGTTTGGATCTAAACCTCCTATCTCTGATGAAATTCTCGCCAAAGCTTTTCAAGTGGACAAAGCCGTAATCGACAACCTTCAGAAGCAATTCGGGTACAACAACAAAGTTAATGGGGAACATAATTAAATCGTGATACCATCTGGCTCGGACCATGGATAAATAATTTTATCAATTTCGTTTTCTCAAGCAATTACTGCAATGTTAAATAAAATGCATGTGGCTATTATGCATTGTTGTAAGTCTAATAAAGGACAATAACAGTGGCTAACGTATTTATGTCTATATAAGATCTTATATATCAATACTGATAATGATAAGTAAAAAAAAAATAAAAATACTAAGAGTTCAAGAATTGAAATACCTTCTTTCATATATCTTCCAATTAATTTCTAACACATGAATAGTCCACTTAGGATAGACAATAAACTGAACTAACTTGATGAGACTTTATTTGTCAATTAATTTATTGAAATGTAATTCATTAATCAAATAAGTTTACATTATAACTAAAATTGAATTCATTAAATAAATGAATTAAATTTAAAGTAAATTTATTTTGATTCATTTGATCATGAATCTATTTGTGTGTATGTATATTATTAAATTCATAAAATTAAGTTTTAAATTAATTTTATATTATAAAATATATAACATGACCATAACTTTAAATCAAATTGAATTAATGACTTGAATTAAAACTAGTTCACAAGATTGAATCGACACAAATATATATGAATGGAAGAAAAAACAATTCGATCATATTAAACTTGAATCAAACTTTGAGGGAGAATATCAAATTTTATTTGAGACGAATTAAATTAAGTATAATTGACTCAATTTATTTTCAGCCTTAGCCTTTTTTTTTTTTTATAAAGGTTTTCAGCCTTAGCTAATCCCTATTTGATTGAAGAGCCTTACTATTTGGTACGAAATATAATCATACGAAAGCGACGAAGAGAAACTCGAATCAATCACAGGTTGCACTACCATACATGGTGGTGGCTAAGATAGTATCTTTAATAAAATTTCTCCAAAATACGATTTGCATATATCAGTTTTGTACTGTATATATTTTTCCTTAATTGAAATGAGGAAAGATATAAGAAAAATAAACAAGGAAAGATACCTGATCCATGCTATAACAGTCGATAACTAATTAATCTACATACTTATCCCCTGGACAACACAAATTGTTGAAATACTTTCAAAAATAAAATTCACAGTGGACAACACTAATTGTTGAAACACTTTCAATTAATGAAACTTATAGCGTAAAATGTTCATACTCAAAAGAAATTGAAGTAATTACTAAACTTAAATGGGGTCTCTAAATTATCCTAAGTGAAAATAGAAATAAGTAGCCCTATATATTGTACCAATTTGGTGTAATTAATACTTTCAATCAGTCATGTTAAAGTACATGTATATAGAGAATTATATCGATCGATCAAGTGTGATGAAGTTATTTAACCCCATTTTTGTTTAGAATAAGTTAGACAATCCCAATTTAAATTAACCGTGATTACTAAATTTTAAATTACAGTAATATCTAAACCGTAACAAGGAGCACCAAAGAAACACTTTGGAAAAAAAAAGAAAAAAAATGAAACCATATAATGATGCGTGGCACTAGTTCTTTTAGTCTTCTAGTCTTTCTAGAAAGGGAAATGCTTAGAAAATTTTAGCCGCCTGGTCACATATCTAACAACTCTAAATCATATTCACCAGCTCCCATTATAAAAGTAATTTTCCAAGCACAGATATTGGATACCTACAATTTCAATTGTAGAAGGTATACTGAAAAAAATTTCATGACGTTGATGTGGAATATCTTAATCTAATATTTTGACAAGCATATGTAGTCATTAAGAATGCTTCAACCACCAAATAGTTAACTAATCCTAGAATTGGTAATATATATATATATATATATATATATATATATATATATATATATATCAATGGCTTCGTCCTATAAATAGCTAGCTTCCCATGCTACAAAATACAAGTCTAGCTCTCACACTTAGAATTAAGTTAGTAGCGAGAGAGGGAGAAAATGAAGGTTGTTTATTTCTTCGTTGTGCTATTGGCTTTGGCATCCTCCATTGCCTTTGCTTATGATCCAAGCCCCCTGCAAGACTTTTGTGTGGCTATCAATGATACCAAAACTGGTGGTATGTATGTTCTATATTCTTACTCTTACATAAATTTTGGTTCTAGTATATTTTGTGTCAAAAATAATCGTCATAAAACTAGTTTCTAAGTGATTTGGTTTTTTAATGTGCAGTGTTCGTGAATGGAAAATTTTGTATGGATCCAAAGCTTGCTAAGGCTGAAGATTTCTTTTTTCCTGGATTGGGACTCGGAAACACTTCAAACCCACTTGGCTCAAAGGTGACAGCTGTCACGGTTAATGAAATATTAGGGCTCAACACACTTGGCATATCCTTGGCACGCATAGATTTTGCACCAAAGGGTTTGAACCCTCCACACACTCACCCTCGAGGGACAGAGATAATTGT
Source organism: Glycine tomentella (assembly GCA_007407185.1). Classification (NCBI taxonomy): domain Eukaryota; kingdom Viridiplantae; phylum Streptophyta; class Magnoliopsida; order Fabales; family Fabaceae; genus Glycine; species Glycine tomentella. The sequence continues at coordinate 4,122,427 of PYAF01004995.1, read as the reverse complement.
AGTCTTGGAAGGTACCCTCTATGTTGGCTTTGTTGCGTCTAATCAAAACGACAACCGTTTATTCACCAAAGTGCTGAACAAGGGTGATGTGTTTGTGTTCCCTATTGGGCTCATTCACTTCCAGCAAAACATAGGTTATGGAAATGCTTTGGCCATTGCTGGTCTTAGTAGCCAAAACCCTGGAGTTATTACCATTGCAAATGCTGTGTTTGGATCTAAACCTCCTATCTCTGATGAAG
>PYAF01004995.1:4101532-4119748 GCA_007407185.1 Glycine tomentella | reverse complement strand
CATTTTAAAATATGATCTCTCAAGATTCCTCACCTGCAACATTCAGTGCAGCAACTTAAAGAACTGAACAGGCAACGGAAATACCATAAGATTGTTGTATAGAGGGTTTATATAATTTCTAACTCACCCAGCGGGCCGTGTCAAATAGAGGGCAAGTCATGCGTACAGCTTTAAGCTTATTAGTAAGAGCCTGAAGCTTTGGCCGATTCAGAGCCAATGAGACTGCTCTATCTTCATACTCTTTCATGCTACACGGTTTCACAAAAGTTGAAAATTAAGTAAAAGGCAGGAAGAAGTTTACAAAACTAAGCAAGCAAATCGGGCACTGCCTAATCTTTGAAAGGTTAAATTTGAAAAGTTAGGAGAAGTCTGGCAGAGCAATGAACAAAAAACAAACTGGAAGGTGCTAACCTGCTAACAATCATCTCCTCCCCTAGTCCAGTGGCAAGACAGAGTGACCCAGCAACCCTAGTAGCCATTTTCTCAAGAGGCAGAGTAACCATTGGCAAACCTGCCCATAGTATATCTGTTCCTGTTGTATGTGCATTGCATAAAGGCCTAAAAGAAAACAAAGTCCACTCACATAAGACGAAGAAAAACTACATAAGCGAACAACTGTAAGCAGAACAGGAAGGGGGAGAGGGCCAACTGGATGCGAACAGGAAAATGAATATACAAATAAAAAAATTCAGGTCAGTAATTACGAGTCAAGGAATAAGTCTGCTAAAGAACTCCGTCTGATGTGTTCATTCTTCATTGCAACATCTGTGAAAATAATTTGATCCGGCTGTACCCCTTGTGCAGCAGCATCTGAAAGACATCCAGCACTCAATACAAATAGGATAATAATAACTTGAAAAGAACTATGCGTATTCACAGGGACAATGCCCATTGGAGAACAAATAAAAATGAAACAGATATTACCAATCAGTGTCTAAAAAACATAATCAAATGACAACACATACATGCTCTCAGTCTCATTTCCCCAGCTGCAGGAAATCTGAGGAGCCAGAGTGCACTGTTGGGCACCCGTTTAAGAATATTACACCTAAAATAATACAAGCATTGTCAGACATGTAGAGAATAAGATGCCAAATTTTGGAAAAATAGAAGAAATATGGAACATAATTGAGGGATATTATATTTTATATAAACAAGCAATAAAGAGCATACTGACATTACCATGTATTAAATATTTCAGGATCCATCTTGTAAAGTTGATTGAAGCATGCAAATATAAATTTATCCTCAGGTAGACCATAATCTGATCGTTTGTGTGGGCAGTTTGGATCTAACACATCCTGATTTTTCTGAACAAACAAAACATGCAGGATAAAGACACTCAATGCCAAGCATACAAATACATAAAAAACACAAACAAAATTAAGCCCAAGGTTATGCATTAAAAGTTCAAAAAGATAACCTGTTTATAATCATTTACAAAGTAGCAATGCGGAAGATGTACAATCTTCTCTGAATAAATATTTGCATACCGTAGTGGTGAAACAAACTGCAAGAAAAGTAAAAAGAAATCAGGAAGCACGTAATGAGTTTATAACAAATCATTCTCTCAATTATCTGGAAGCATCAAGTATCTAACCTCATCAGTGACTAAGTAGTCTATGTAAGTAGCCCCGGTTGTTCCAGGGAATCCCATATATGAAACTTGAATTGGTGCAGGTTGCATAGCAAATATCTCATTTCTGGCACCCTGAAAAATAATGAGGTGAAATCCAAGCATAAAATTTACCAGGCCATGATACAATTACGGTTTCAAACAACGGGGGAAAAGTCACTCGCAAGACTATAGTAAACAAGTAAAATAGAAGCATAAAACGAACTTTGATATAACAAAATTGAATTAATTATGAAGCTTAAATACTAGAAAGAACATAAAAGAATTACTCCATACCTTTGTATAACCATTTAGGTTGACAAGGATATGTATCTTATCCTCATTAATCAGTTTTGCTATTGCATCCGATGACATGGCAGATACATCCACAAAGTGCTCTGCTTCAGACTGAATACGTTGCCTCCATTCAGTACCATCATTAGCACTCAAGGCATAGCAGAACACCTACTTAAATAGATTACCATGAGAACAGAAGAAATAAAATTTGCAAGACAAATAGGTTTAATGAAACCACATTAAATACCTCAACATTCTTCCTGTTGTGCATACCAAAAACAGATCCCATGAGATGTGACAAGGGATGATTACCAAAGTCACTACTAACATAACTGCAACCCAAAAGTTTCCCAAGCTTAAAAATATAACAAAACTTTGATACAGATAAAACAGAAGTAAAGAGGGATAAAACTATTTAGAGATTTAGCTACAAAATTGACATACCCAACCCTTAGTCTTTCATATCCTCCCTCGCGCTTGATTGGAATAGGAGCAGGATGGTTGAATGGAGGAAGAGCAAAACGAGATGCAATTACCGTGCAGTGTGCAGCATATTTACGGCTGCAAAAAAGAGAATGGGAAGGATATAATATACTATAGAATAGAACATGTCATATATTTCTTTTAATTGGTTGTGCATCCTATAAACAGTAATATTCATACCTAATTTCCAGAGCAAGCATTGGGTCAAGTGGATATGCTATTGCATGGAATGGCTGGACACTAGGAAGAACAGACATCTGAAAGACAGAAAGGATAATTGAAGGATATTCAAACAAGTATGTTTGTACCATATCATTATATCTTTAATAGAAGAAAAGCAAATGGAGTATTCATTGCTACTGACATTAATCTGCCTCCTGATTATCGCTTCAACTTCCTTGAACATTTTATCACGATCCTCCCAACAGCATACACACTGCAATATGACAAAAGATTATATACACAATGATGCCAAATGAAATTACAAACTACACTAAATAATTTTAAAAGAACTACCAACACTTGATCATGAACTAGCAGAGCAAAGCGTTGTGATAACCAGACAACGGAGAAATGACATTTAAATACATTTCACACCAACAGAGAGAAATTAACACCGTAATTTCTTTTTAGGTTGTGGGAACGGGCAGAGCATCATCACAAGGCATTGAAGGCAATGCTAAAGATAAAAGTAAACAACAATGAGAAAGAACATTGTTGCATTATAACATATAGAGCATCATTTAAATCATGACTTCAATCAATTTTACTGGAAAGCATATCCAAACCCAAGTTAATTATATAATCCAATGAGCTTTAACAACAGAAGGCTATACTTATTATTCATTCCAATCACATGACATGACCAGCAACATCTCTGAGGCCAATCAAAGCAATAGCCACTTAACCATATCCGGGGTGCATTGGGATAGAAGATAATGAATTCATGTAACACATAAGCAACAGGATTATATCAAAAGATACTCTGCCAAAATCACTGAAAATAATAAATAATAAATATTATAATAAAGAATGGACTAAACCTGGAGTGTATGAAGGAGATTGCAAGTTGCTTCAGGGAAGTCTGGACGAAGAATCAATGCTTGTTTATAGCTCTTCACAGCAGCCTCTACATGTCCACTGAAATAGGTGACATAATTTAGATTAGCTTACAGATATGACCACATATCTAGAGATCACATTGTTTACCCAAGTCACACAAAGGTTCTGCAAGGGCAATGGGACAATATGATGTCTACAAAACACAAGAAACTTAACTAATAATGCAGTCAACTAGAGTAAAAAAAAAAATAAGAAAAATAATTCCTAAAAGATGGATGCTAGTTCCAGGCTCAAATTGAATATCAGACTAAAGGATACCTATATTTCAAGCTTGTGCTGCTAAGAATGTAGTTTGCCTTATTTTCTAAAGTTAAGAGTATTATGCTGTGGGCTTCACCACCATGAAGCAAAACTAAAAATTAGCACACCTATCTTTATAAGCAGAAGCCAAATTAGCATGGGCTTCAGCCATGGTGGGTCTGACAGCAATTGCCCGTATGTAATCCTGGATAGCATCACTAACTCTACCAATCTCCTTATACGTATTGCCTCTATTAACTAGCCCATCCGCTGCCAAGGGATCAATGCGGAGGACCTCGTTGTAGCACGATATGGCATCTACATAATTCCCCTGCAATAATTTGTCCACAAAAGCATAAAATATTAGTAATGATATATTTTATCAACAATATTTTTGTAAAAGCTTCTGATCCTTACAGCCCCCCTCAAGCCTACATAGACTTAACCCAACTAATGCATTAACAATTAACACATACAAACACTGTATCCATGATTATTTCACATCAGAGCTACCTGCTGCTTATAGATAATGGCAAGGTTGTTATAAGGAGCAGACAATCCAGTTGTTACATTCAGTGTAGCTTTATAATATTGAGCAGCAGCAGCTACCATGTTCCTGCATTCAACCAAGAAAACTCATATTCTAACATGTACCACACAAATTACTACCATTAACATGATGATACAAGGGACCACATACCATTCCATGTATATATTTCCAAGATTAGTCAATGCTTGTGGATGGTTGGGCTGTAACGTAAGGCATTGCTTCATCACACAAAAAATGTACGTTGAGTAGGGATTTTATTGGCATTGAAGCCTAATGACTAAAATATATGTATTGTAAGGCCACAGGATAAGGAAAGAACATACATTATAGCACTGGATGGCTTCCTCCACTCTGCCAACATCTTTTAGAGCATTACCCTATAAGAAAATCAAATAAAATAATTATATAATTGCACATAAAATTGCATGTTCAGGTTTTAAAAACCAATTATGACACAAGAAGAAACCAACCAAGTTATTGTAAGCTTCCAAAAACCTGGGGTCACATGCAACAGCTTGTTTATAGTGTAGAATTGCCATGTCCAGTTGACCTTGCTCATAATATATACTGGCCAAATTACCTGTTCATCATTTGAAGTGATTAGTATAAATTAGGTTTACTATACCGGTAATTGTAAAGCAGCATAATTTGAATAAATGAAAAGTAAATTTGGAGTTTGCCAATGGGCAATAGTTATCTGCGTATAGGACACATTTATTCACTGTTTTACAATTTTCAAAATGATATTTTACATGAACAGCAAGATATATAAACCAATTATGCTACAATATATCAATGGCCATTCGTAACATGTCATTGATAGTGATTTTAGAACTAGATAGATAGTCCACCAATTACGCAAATATCAATTGTGCAATGGTTATACAACTGATTATAAAAAGAGTTTAAGATCTTCATTAATATTCAAAGTCTTTGCACTGATCTTGTACCAAGAAAATAAATTAGCAGCAAACAGATAAAGAAATAAAACAACAGAACCCACCATAAGCCATGCCATAGTTTGGTCGTGTCTGAAGAGCATGTTGATAGCATGCAATAGCTTCTTGAGGCATCCCTAAAGCCTGATATAGGGAGAATAAAGAAAACTTTCAGGTTTCCTACAAAAACAATTAAAGTACTAGTCCTATCCAACCAATCATGCTAAACACCATACCTTGTATACATTCCCAAGGTTCAGATATGCATCAGGGAAGGAAGGTTTTAGTTTCACTGCTTCCTGAAATATTTTTCAAAAATAAAAATAAGAGAATATATAATGACAGAATAGTGTGAGCAGCATCAGAGTCAATTCTAAATATAAATATATCAGGATTTCACGAGCATGAAGCAAACAGCACAAATTTAAGGACGACAAATGCACAGCACATATGCATGATATATCAAAACTTACAGGAGTCCCTCTTACAGGCAAACATCATTTAGTAATGAGAAACGAAACATCACAAGCAAATTCAACAAAATTAATCAGACAATCTGATGCACCACTGACATCTATCACAAGTTTAAGAATTTCACTCGAGCATGTAATAGTAGAAAAGAGACATACCTTGTAATACTGAAGGGCTCTGTTGAAATCACCAGACTCCATGAACAGACCAGCAAGATTTGACCATGCAATAGCGAATGTAGGTTGAATGCGCAATGCCTCAAGGTAACAACTGTATGCCTGCAAAAAATGTTAGATTCTGACTATTTGCAGTCTTGGAGATGGAAGTTACAACAAGAGCAACCATCATCTGAGTCCTGGCTTGAAGACAACAACTTGATATCTGTATCGAACTGTGTATTTGAACACAGTTCCCATGCACGAATTACTTAAATCAGTAACTAAATTGTAAAGAAAAGATGTAGGGTACAAAATACAAAGCACTGAAGGAGCCCTCCAGGTTTCGAGGCCAGCTCTCAGCCATTTTACCTACTTTTATGTGGCTATACAGAAAATGGAAGTTGAGTATGACCAGCATAATATCCAATGCTGTCACTCATTCTGGGGAATCCAGTAGATAAGCATCTCAAACTAGAAGCCACATTAGGGTAAAGAAACTATAATGGCTCTGACAGCACGATGCGGTACACCAAGATCTGGTTAAGTAGCATTATGGCAGAAAAGGTCTTAAAAAGGTCAAATCTCTCACATAAAATAACTAATCCAACAGGATGGAATATCACTCGTACTTGCTAATCAAGTAGAGCATAGTCTAAGACTTGGAAGCCCACTTCCACTTTAGAGAAACTATACTGGCTAAAGCAGTAGAAAAGTGGTACAACAAATCCAATTTCAGAGATGTCCCACTGTGGCAGAAAGGTCATTAAGAAAAGACTAATCTCCTAGGCAGTAAGAATTGGTAGTCAAAAAACAAAATTATAGGTCGTAGAAAAACCTCAAAACTCAAAAGAATATCACTTAAACAGTTAAACAAGATAATACATTATCAAATGTTAGGACTTACTTCTTGCACCAAGCCTTGAGCTTTCATAAGATTACCCAAGTTGCTATGGGCATCAACCTGTAGTAGTACAGTAGAAAACAATCACATAAACCACATGATAAAACAGAATTTAGAACAAAGTAAAAGATTACACACTATGCTTTCTGAATAACTACTACTTAGCATGAGAAGCTATTGTCATCAAACAATAAGCAAATAATACCATTAGAGGATTTATAGCAAGTGCTTGACGACAACACTGGGCTGCTTCAGTGAGTCTTCCTTTACGCATGTATGCACTAGCTAGATTTGACCATGCATCAGCAAAATTGGGACGGAGCTACAGAAGCAAAATCAATAAGAGACAATGGGTTAAATAAACCAATCAAGGATTGCACAAAAACATACAATAAAGTACATAAGGAAAAATTGCATCAAATGGAAGGGGAAATGACTAACCACTGAAAGATAAAACTTTAACATAAATAACAGAGCATCATTCTTATAATAAGAACGAGCACCAGAGAATTTTATGGTGAAGCTGATATGGCTGTTGGACACAGATAATGGGAATTTTGGTTGAGAAACATGGGTACCGAACAGGGGAGGGGGAGGAGGAGGAGGAGTAGTAATAATAATAATAATAATAATAATAATAATAATAATAATACTAATAATAATAATAATAATAATAATATAATACAAAATAAAAGAAAAGTAAAACAAAGCAACAAAAAGCTCATAAAACATTCACAAAACAAACTATAGTTATTAGTCAAGAATTGCATACAGACCTCGATGGCAATCAAGTAGTAGCGAATTGCAAGGTCAATGTTTCCTTTCTCCTGCACAAAATAAAGCTCTATTAATTCTGGAAAATGTATGAAATTCGCCTACTGCACACAAAAAATAATATAACAGGCTCCATCACAGTCATACAGGATTAGCGGCGGCTACTAACCTTCCATGCATTTGCCATATTCCCGTAACACTCAGCAAAGTGTGGCTCAATCCTCAGTGCTTCTTCATTTTTTGCAACACACATATCAAAATCATGCAACTGCCAGTACAAAAAAGAACAAGAAATTAGCACCGAGGGTTATAAACAAAACATCCAACAAATGACAGACTAATCAACTACAATAAAAGAAGAACAAACCTGATAATAAACTGCACCCAGAAGTAGTAAGTTGTCAGTACGGAGAGGATTTCTCTCATAGACAGTGTTGCTGTGTTCTAGGGCTTGCTTATAATTGCCAGTCTTGTACATTTGATGTGCAAGAGACAAGTGCACATCTTCATCAACTGCATCACAGAGAATTTTTTCAAATCTAAGTACAAATTATTTCATGAAATGCTAAGGATACATACAAATGATTCAATCGAAAATTTGTGACTTTTCTTCAAGTGCTCACACACTTTACCAACTAAAAGAAAACACAAAGGCCAAGCAACTACGAATAGGCTATCCTTGCTCACCAAAACAAGCCACGAGATTAAATAACAGATTGAAAAATTAATACAAAAATATTCCCAATTAAAAATCCCCTAATAAAAACCCTAATTATGAAATAGATGAAGCCAGAGCAAAATTAAAACTTATTTCCAATGTAATTGGTGCTAAAGAAGTGTAAAACCTCCTGAACAATCCGCCACCAGCTGAATTAAATACATCAAGAGCAACCAATAAAATGACGCACTGAACCGAAAACAGAAACCATAAACACAGAGCAAGGAAAAACAAAAAAAAGTTGCAACACAAAATCAATAATGAACTGGATTTACAGTTAATAGAGATTAAAGGGAAGAAGAAGAAAAAAAACCTTCACTAGAATCATGACCGCGCAACGGCAGAAGAGTGAGCGACGCGGGTTCCTGCTTGACGGAGAATGGCTCGACGCGATCCGCGGTGAACTGCTGCCGAGAGTGTCGGCGGAGCCGGGAAGCTGCGGCTGGTGGTGGTAGGGGTGGTGGTGGCGGTGGTGGTCGCCCTGCACGGAGATCATGGTTCCGGCGGAGAGGTGCGGCGAGGAAGATCAGAGCCGAATCAGAGGCCGCGGAAGACGACGATCATTAAAACGCGCGCGATCGGAACGAGATCGCGTGAGATGAAGTGATGGAGAGAGAAGATTGCTCGAAAAATCCAAACCCTAAGTGAGAAATTTCTCGAGTGTTTCTTCTTCTTTTTCTCCTCTTTTGGGGCTTCGCTTCGTTTCTGTTAAAACTATGGAAAAGATGCACGACGGAGAAGTCTTATAGGTGATGAGGGTCTCGATCTGGAGTGATCTTGGCCGTTGATGTCAGACAGCAAGAAAAGGCCACCGTTCGGTAAAGGAAGATCTCATTATACGCTGACACGTAAGTGCTGATATTTTAATATTGTGATTTTGTTATCTTTCTTTTTTCCCTACGACAAACCATGATGGATTTTTTTCACCTTCTCCATGCTTTTTTAAATAAAAAACAAAGTAAATTTAACTAAAAAATATACTCTTTAATCAATATATTAAGAAATAAGAAGTAAAAATATATTTTTTATTTAATACATTTTTTAAATCTTTATGTTGAGTCCTGATTAAAGATATGAATAATATAACTTTTATAAGGTAAGAACAATTTCTACTTTTATTATCGGTTTGATAGAGAAAAAAGGAGTAAAAATGAAAAAAAAATGAAATTTGAATTGAAAGAAAATTAAAGGAAAAATTGTTTTTTTGTTTCTAGAAGTTTTTTTTTCTTTTTTTTTTCATTTTCTCTTCAACTAAACAAAAAAAAAGTACATTGTTATGTCTATTTTCTTTTTTTTCTATCAAACATGCCATTAAAATTGGTTCTGTGGATTTGAATTATAACTTAGATCAAAATGTTGAAATAAATTATTGATTATCCATGCTTAATTTAAAATGTGAAGAAATATGTTAAAACTCTTTATTGATCATTATATCTAAACATAATCTTAAAAAAGTTCTCACTCTTTCATATTGTGTTTGGATATTCCGTAGTTATTGTAACTAATTAATAATAATTAGAATGATGGTAATAATAAATATAACAATGGAGAGGAGTTACAATGGTTATTGGAATGACAACAGAAAAATGGATAATTTGTAGTAATAAGAAATATTGAAAGTATTAAAAATAATGATGATAACAAAGACACTAGAGATAGAAAGAATAATATATAACAATGGTTAACTAGTAGTAGTATTAGTAGCTATGATAACAATGCTCATGGTAATAATAACAACAATAACAATAATTGTTGATAGCAATAATAACGAAAGCATTTTTTTTAAAAACCCCCCAGGTAATAATTGATGTGATAGTAATAATAAAAATAATGGTAGTGGTTATGAAAATTTGCCCTAGATCTCCTTTTATCTCACTTTTTTTTTTTTTTGTATATATAGCACTATTTTCACATAGGGTGACACTTGAGGAAGCTTCTCACATGTCCTCCATCCTAAAGGAGTCGGAAATAGCTTTGGGCCAACAAATCAGAACTCTCATGTAGCCTAAATATTCCTAGGCCCAGACAACATGAGTTATAGATGTTTCTTGGTGTTAAAGAAATGGAGAGTTCCATGACTTACCTAGGCCTCCCTATTGGTAACAACAGGTAAAAAAAACCCAAAATTCCTAATTTGTTAGAGAAAAGGTCTATAGAAGAAGCTAAAGGGGTGGAAAGAGAGTTTTTTGTCTTCAATGGGGAGAGAAGTTCATATTAAGGCAGTAGTTAAAAGATTTGCAAACATTTTTTTTACTAAAAAAACAGTTGAAGTTTCCAAAATAATCTGTCCCAAACATTTGAAATAGTTAAATTCAGTTAAAGCATATACAAGTGAATGGAAATTTTAGCGGGGCAAGTTATGATAAAATGATATCTGAAATATTACGTGTACAAGTGTGTTTATACGAGTAACATTACTTAGTGTTAGTTGGATTTCTTGTCGTTCATGCCAAAGGTTAATGACTTGTCGTCACACTTATAATACAAATTAATTCAAATTCAATAAAAAAGAAGAAGAGCATACTTGAATTTCGACGAGAAGAATTATGGGTGCTTCTTATAGTGGCAGTTGTACAATAATACAATCACGTTAATACTGCTTAGTGGAGGTGGAAGCATTGTACTAATGCAAATGAAAGGCGTGAAACATCACAAGCCAGAGGAGTTTGCATTTGTAACAGGTGATCCTTGTTGCATGAACCACTGTTCCAAATGTGATATTTAGGACCTATCAACAAAAGTCAAGAGCATCATTAAGTTGAATTGGCCACCTTATCCTTTTCACACTGGTCGAAGCACGTGACGATATTCGTACATGATTTGATAAGGATGACAATTTTTATCTATCGCTAATCAATGGTATTGGTTGGCATGAGAACAATAGAGTTAAGCAAAATGTTTTGACCAAAGAATGAATATGTTAACTATCATTTAATGACCACATCTTCACTGTATATCACTGTAACAACCGAAGCAGGATTAAATATGTTATGTGATAACACCACGTGTAACATATTAATACTAACTCATCACGTGTCTAACCAGCATAGACCAATATGTGTTGACTACATGATTAGAGGTGGGGAAGGCATGCAGAACAAAATTAGTTTCCTACTTCTTAGAAATTGATAATTAGGTTTAAGCTTGAAAATGATTTCAAAGGTTACTTATTGTTTAGGACAAGTGCAAGATAGTATATTTGTTAAGTACGTAGCAGTAGTAATTAGTAAATGCATCACTCCAAAAATGTTTTGGTAGGGAAGAAGCTGCCAGCAAGGTTAGGCCGGTTTCTGCAATATCATATGTTTGCTTTCTACAGAGTGCTTTGTTGGTGTGTTAAGGGCAGGAAAACCAATGGACGACACTATTGACATATACGTATTTGGAAAAAGTTGTACCAGTCCATTATCTGTTTGGATTACCTTAATCTTGGATTGTAACTCATAATACAATTTTATGAAGGTAGGAAATGCTTGGGATTTATGACTTATGATGCAGAAGATAAATCAAAGTGTATTTGGAATATGCATCAATAAAATGTATGCTGCAAATCTGCAATACTGTAATATTGGGAATTGCAATAGGCACGGGACCACTGTACGGTGTAAGCAGTTTCAGAAATGGGAAAAGTTAAGGTATGGCACTTACCAAAACAACAGGAACAGTAAACTGTGAGCATTTTATTAGTAAGAAATGATATTTTACATGAGTGTAATGCATTTGTTACATGGTCTAAGAGATGGATATCCTAAACAACAATGCCACATTTAAAAGGACTTGTCATTTGTCACAGTCGAGTGTTTCTTGAAGACCAGTGTAACTAAATGAAGATAGTACCAAGTCAAGATGCTTAAATGTAAATGGGTAATCTTTCAAGTCTTCTTGGTATCTTGGGATTTAACAGGATTGAAGTTAAGATGGAATTCAGAAAATAAATGATATTTTTTTTATTGACAAAAGTTAGTTGTTAGTTTTTTTGTTAGATGAGAGAAAACACATGATTATCCTTGACAAACTGAGAAATAAAGGCAAATAGGATAGATTAAAAAGAAATTTCAGATGCCATATATATTGAACATCCCAAACCGTACCATTGTTGCCCACTAAAACTGTCATTACCATCATAGGTTGCTTTTGATCATGATTTACTGCATTTGGTGTGTGAGATGATAAGTCCTAGGGATAAGATTTTTGTTGATGGTGGTGTGTCAGGTGTGGATGTTTGGTAGGCACAAAATAAGAGTATCAAGTGACTTTTTTATATTAAATTATGTGATTTCGTAAAACTATTACCAAATTATATCCTAATAGTTTTCATAACACTTAGTTTGATATATAGTTTTACGAGACCACCTAGTTTGATAAAAATGTCGTCGTATCATGCAGGATTAGTAGCTCATGCGACCAAGACAAAGTATTGTTGATAGAGGGTGTTGAGTTAGATGATTGAGCCACAATAGGACTATCATAGTTGTGATTATCAGATCTAATATAGCAATACCAAGTTTTGTGGCTAAATTTTCCAGACATGGCACCGTGATCTATTCCATCAGCCATTATTTCTGCCACCAAATCTACTCCATCAGCCATTATAATTACCACCAGAAGAATCCCCAAAATTACCTCGAGAACTTGCGTTGTATTCATGTCTAGAAACATTTTTCTTTTATTTGTAAGGCTATCTTGAATTTACAAAAGTAGTGAAAAGTGAAAACATCGTGTCTTTCATCTCATCCTTCAAAAATGGCTTCTACATGGTATAGAGTCTAGTGGTGAGGTTTCTGCTGCCAGCATATTACCACTTACTTGATGGAGGGATAAGGTAGGTGCTGATGGATAAGGCCTTATTGATGTTACATAGCTAAATTTTCTGCTGTCAGGTCTTGGCTTTTAGTTTGATCGTTTGTTGATTTTTTATAGATTTTATTTTCATTAGTTCATTTAGAACTTTAAAAAACAATATATCTGACATGTAAACTCTTCTCCATACATGTACGTAAACCTCTCTGCACTCCTCGCTTTAACTTATCCTAATCGAGGTTGGGATCCAAGTCCTTGATCACTTTGAACCAATGTCAAGTCATTCCTTTCATACATATCTGAGCAAGTTAAAGAATTTGCAATTTCTTAAATTATGAAGTCTTGCACCCTTGGCTTGCAAATACTCTAATGGACTCGATGATGTTCCCAACACTAGTCATCAAGTTGCTTAGCTAGGCTATATGCTCCAATTACACTCATGTGACAGTTTGCACCAATCTTAGACAGGGATAATTAACACCCAAGCTAAAAATGACGAATGTAAAAGGTCCCTCCTTTTCTGTTCCATTCCTTTTTGTAACCCCATTATCACCTTTCTACTCATTTTGGGTTATGTTTGGATAAACAATCCTATCAGAATATACAAGGAGGGATCAACTATATTTGCTTCATTTCGCTTACCTCGTTTGGACGTTGCATTTCCAAGGCTGAGCATGAGTAATTTCCGTGGTCAACTAGAACCCCTTCCTTTCCATAAAAAGAAAACTGTCTTCCTTCAATGCTATTTCATATGCCTAACTAATAACTATAATTGAAGTCCTATACATGTCATTAATTTCTTCAATAAATGTTATTAAAATTTTTAAATATTTTACATGAAATATACTAGAAATAATCAATCAATGGATTTTTTTTTTTTTTTGCTGAATGGAAGGGGGAATCAGCCAATGAAGTGGACCGGGTCTTGACAACAGAATCACATTATTATCCACCGTGAAACCCGAGTTATTGGTTGTTGGTGAACAGCATCATTTCGTGTTGGTGGAATTGATAAGCATTGTCGTTGCAACTTGCAAGAGTGGGAGGCTGGGAGCCTTCCGTTGCTTCATTTTCAAAACAACCTGACCAAAACAATAGATTGTGGTGGAGTCAAAGAGAACCCAAAAATTGGGGAGAGAACAAATGCTACCAATTTAAGTAAATTTTTAAGGCTTGATACTGTACATACATGCATTAGGCTCAGCACAGAATTTGCACGTGTGTGCAATGGTGATACATTAAACAACTGCTAGCTATTCCAGTCTGAAACATTAAAACCATTACAGCATGAAGGCATAGTTTTACAATCCTGCATCCGTAATGACACCATTGGAGGTATTGTCAATCATCTGTTTGGCAGAAATCACCCTATCCAAAGTCTGGTCTGAAACCGAGATCCCTGTGGTTTCCAAATCTGCAACAACAGCAACAGCTGCATCTAGTTCCCCAAGATCAACGCTGAGAGAGATGATCTCATCATAAAGAGGACTGCAACATGACATGGGGGAAAACGGGGAAACAATAAGCTGAAAAGCAACAGATATGGGATGACAGAAAACAAAAGGTTGCCTTCATTTTGCAGTTCTTAATCACAGTGAATAAAATGCTGCGTAATCTAAACCAACCCAGTCAAACAGTTATGCCTTTAACCATAGGAATTAAAAAAACAAAGGGTACAGAAGTTAAATACAGCATCTCAATTTTAAACAAAGCAGTAGTACATATTTTTTTCACTTAATCATTCCAAGGTGGAATTATGTGGTCCATTATGCTTTAGCTCCATAGGAACCATGATGACTAATTAAGCCCTCCCATCCTTTAAATCTAAAACCCCAAATTGGAAAAGAGTTTCTTGAAATGTTAGAAGATAGAGCTAAGGAGTCCCTTGAGGCACTTGTTAAGAATTCAAATTTGGATAGTATTAATGAAAAGGAAAGCTTTTTAAGTTCACAAATGCATCATTAAACACTTTCTATTTTTCATTGCTTAAAAAGTGTCCTTCGAGCATCCGTTGTCAGGACCCAATGTAAAATAGTGAACTTCTACAAATTAAAGAAGAACGGTAAATTCATATGATTTTGAAGAATGTTATGTTTTATGTACTAAGGATATGACAGTTTTAAGTGCCAAATTTAGGAGGGTAATTCTTTACTCGGAAATCTCGGTTTAACTTTCTTTCCCCCTGGTCAAGCACATAAAATGTCTAGATTTTTGTTGACAGGGTTGAGAAACCCACACTAGAACAAGAGTCTAGCTGTATGAAGAAAATAGTTACCTCCCAAACTTAAAACCAAGACCATGAGTGGTTTGCAAAATTGTCAAGAAAGCTGAAGGTAGAGGTGCCCTTATAGCTGCACGCAATATCATGGCACAATCTCCTATAGTTGGTCTCCCTCCCAATTCTATGACCTGTACAATACAACCCAGAATCTCATTCAGCAAAGACATGCATATTACTGAAGAATGTTGTTATGCTAAATATATCCAAAAAGACAAAAATAGTATTGCTATTAGCTAAAAAATATTTATTGAATGTGCTAGCTACAAAAATCAGAGGGAGCTTCTAACTTTAAAAAAAAAAAATAGTGGAAGTCTCAGCAATATTTACAAGGATGATGAATATATCTCTACTCCATTGTAATATATAAGCCAAATTTCCAAATGGAATGAAATATTACACTATGCCTGAACAGGAATGTACAAGCAGATAGGTAGACAACTAATATCAATGTAGTATTTTTATTTCTTCTCTGATGCAAAACAAAAATAAATATCACTATTCAGAGTATTTATAGATTCATTTGTGACATGCCAAGAATGTTTAATGTCCCATTGAAGGGAGGAACAAATCAACAGCTTAAGAAAACAAGAGTAACAGATCCATGCATCACTCTAAAAATTGAACTAAGTAAGAAAAAAAAAAACTTGTCACCAAAAAGACTGCCAACCATTATGTTCCAGTAAACTATTTTCACAATTGACAACCAGAAGACATAATCTCAAGAGTATCCATTACATTTAAGAAATAACAAATGTAAAGTGATATCCTAGATATGCTGGTATTCAGAACATAAATGGAAGAGGTGCTCCAATGAATCTTGCTCACAATATATTTCATAGAAATTCCCTTGGTTTTATGATCTTTCAGCCTTCACCTCAAGTGAATGAATAAACTTAGAAATTGGAACTAAAATAATTTACAGATTAAGCAACTTCACCCAAACTCTCAAACTATTGAACTTCTGGAGACTGACCATCACTAGTAGAAAGGAGAAAAGATACTAAAACAGGGGATACAATATCTCAAAAAAGACAGTTGCCCAATAAAAGCATAAAATATAATAAATAAGGCACTCTAATTTATTTGTCTATTTGCTACTTAGAAAACCAAAACACGGTCATTAGAACTAACTGATGCCAAATGAAATTACTATTCCAAAGGCATAAAAACATTTTTGCTCAGCATCAAAATTAGAAAACACTAAAAATACTGAGGAATATAAATTTTATAGTGGCATCAAATACAGTGTTTGAAACCTGTATGAGAATAGATGTCTTAATATAAGAGCAAATCAATTATGAATACAAGATAATTAACACTATCAAAATCAAAATACAAAATTTAATGTCATTCTATATCCTTTTGGATCTAAGTTTACTTTAAAGTGGAGTGTTTTTTTTTTTTTTTTGATCAGCAAAGATAATATGTATATATATATATATAAGAGAATGAATAGTACAAGTAGTACCATTACAAAAAACACCTAAAACCCCAGACAAACCTATGACAGCCTAATACATGAAATAACATGGGTTAAGATGTCAAAAGTCAGGGTGGGATTTTGGTCGCCCCAAAAAACAGGGGAATCTAAGAAGTATACCCCCCCCTAAAAACAAAAGCCTCTCTCAGGTTACTAGACCAAAAATGAAAGTATAGTTTTTATTTTGTACATGTGAAGAGGCAGTAGTCATGTTCTCTGTCTACAAGAAACAGAGGAATTTGACCATTTAAAACCATTTCAACAAACACGCTGGCTGACCAAAAAAAGAAGCAAGTTTGCAGATAAAAGGAAAAAACAGTCAAGGTTTAGCTATTTACCTTCTGCATAACTTTGATTGCCAACTCAACTTCCCATTCCTGTGACCATCTACGAGGAGGTTTGTTCTTCAGTTCTATCTCCCATGTCCATCCCCAAGCATCTGCTAATGTATACATGTCTGACACATCAAAAATTTTCCGCTTCCTCATTTCCTCAAATGCCTCAAATAGGTCCAGCGGAAGCCAATCATCATCATCATCCTCCTGCAAGCAAACAAAATTAGATTCTCAAACAACAGAATGTTCAGAATTTAATGTTAACAGTGAATGCAATTTATGGTCCAGACATCTCTCAGCTTCTCATGAATCACTCTCACCAAAAATCTCAGGCTCCTATATCAGTTTTGTCAACATTTTAGGATTTTTTGTATGAAAAAACTTGCCTGACTGTCTAAACAGGCAGCAGAATCTCACTATCCCACCCTAATTTACAAAGGAAAAGAAGCATACCAAGGAATCATATATCGTACCTCAACCTGCACTTTGCGAGATCTTTTAAACTTTTTCGATGTGGCAGTAGGTTGATCAGTATCTTTCAACAACTGGACTCCAATCATTTGAAGAGGCCTTTTAGCTTCAACTTCTTTCTCCTTTATCCTGTTTACATCTTGGTTCTCTGCTGGTTCTACTTCCTCTTCTGCCTGCTCTGCTTCCTCCTCGTCATCATCCGCTTCATCATCTTCAACCTCTTTTGCAGCATCTTCTATAGCATCAACGTCATCCAGAACTTCAGGGACCTCTGATTCAGCTGCATCTGTTGGCATTTCTTGATCACCATTTAAGCCTTCTCCTAAAAAGCGACGTTTCCAGAACTCTGTATTTCCTTCCTCCAGCTTTATACGTGAAATTAATGCATCCAGCTCTTCATCCACCTGGAATATGAATCACATTTAAGTTTAGGCACTATATATTAAAGATCAAGATGGAGAGAAAAGAAAAAGGTATTTAAATAAAACAAATGAAGAATCAACCTCTTCTTCCTCCTCTTCCACGGGAGGAACCCAAAGGGGCCTACCACGAGATCGATTTATTCTCCTTGCTTTCTGTACA
>PYAF01004995.1:4053512-4079407 GCA_007407185.1 Glycine tomentella | reverse complement strand
GTTGTGAAGATGAGTTGTTGAAAGAATTTATTGGTTGCTTTTAAGAGTTGGACTTGAATATGTAGGAAGCTTGTGAATTGCAGTGGTTGAACCCTTAATATGCCCTTAGTCATTGACATGATGGCAGCTAGAAGTAGAATAATCTTAATATGCCCTTAATCTACTTGTGTCATACTTCCAATTAACATAATTTTGTGTAGCATGCGCTCCTATGATAATGTAATTGCAAGGCTGAAACTTTGAAAGCTCTTTTGAGAACTTGTTATTGCAGCTAGCTGACATAGCTCGCTCTTTTGAAAAATTTGATGCTCTTAGAACAGTTACTTGTGGTTTCCATTGGTTACACAGTTTTCTTGAAATTTTGTCAATATGATCATAGTTTTGTTAATATTTAGCAAGACATCTAAATTCATTTAGTATGGCTTGAAAGCATGTGAACATGCTTTGTATGTCCACATTTTCATCCAAATATTTGTTTGATTGAATATAAGAAGTAAATTTGGAAAGTAAAGGATGAAGCTTTCCAAGTTATGTAGATTTGAGTGTCCAACACCTTTTGACAGAGTGTTGACACTTGTATGATATGAACGGATTGTTATGTCTGAAATACACTATGCGGATGTAGATTATGGCTAGGATGAGAGGAGGAGTGTGTCGGCCTGTTGGCCGAAGTCCTGATGATTCCAAGATTACACATGGGAGAGGTCATGAGCATCATGCCCCTGAGTGGCGTAGGCCCACTGCATCAGCACGTCGTCGTAGGGCGGGTGTTGCTATTGATGATGTTCCTGTCGTGCAGGAAGCTGACGTGGAGACGGCTGATCCGGTCACCGAGGAGGGTTATCCAGTCATCGAGGATATGGACCCAGTGTATGAATCTTTCCCTGGAGGGCCGGAAGATTCATCTGTGCTTACCAGGTTTCGCGATCATGTGGCTCTACGCGTGTGGGCCGGAGAGGTACTCACATGTTGAATTACATTGTCGAACAACATAATGTATTTGATTATCCATTAATGTTTAACCTTAAATAATATGTGAAATGCAGGATCGTGCAGAGTTGAAGCTTGCTTCCCATGGCCGTAAGGTCATTAAATTTGGGAAGCCTGTAGCTGAGATAAAGGGCTTTGTGGCTACCACTGGCCTTTGTCCATTGATTGGATGCTCAGTGGAGACAGGTGATAGGGGGTTGCTATCCGCATTTGTTTAGCGGTGGCACCCTGAGACATGTTCCTTTCACTTGCCTGTGGGCGAGATGACGTTGACACTTGACGACGTCTCATCACTGCTGCATCTCCATGTTATGGGGACATTTGACTCATTCGAGCAGTTGGAGGTCGGCGAGGCGATGACATTGTTGGTGGAGCTACTTGATGTCATTGTGGAGGAGGCTGCAGCAAAGACATCCCAGTGTCATGGGGCTTATGTCAGACTATCATGGCTCCGGGACACATATTATGCGAAGGTCGAGGCGAGGCAGTGGATTTTGGCCGCCAGGGCATATCTACTTCACCTTGTTGGCTGCACATTGTTCGCCAACAAGAGTGCCACACATATAGTCGTGGTATTCTTGGAGGCGTTTCGAGACTTCGACCGTTCTGCGGGATTCGCCTGGGGTGCGGCTGCTCTGATCCACATGTATCAAAACCTGAGCTACGCATGTCAGTGACCATCACGGGAAGCATCTTGCAGGATACATCACTCTTTTACAGGTAATGATATCGTTTGATGTGTATAATTACAAAACCTTCTTTTATGTGTTTTGTTTCCATTATTTGCTGATTTACATGCATTTAAATTTTTAGTGCTGGATATATAAGCATTTTCCTACTATAGGAAATGTTCTTGCTGACGAGCACTACGACGAGAGGCAGCCTCGATCCTGCAGGTGAACGAGTGCAAAGGCCTTACCGGTGGCAACCTATCATAGACGTATAGATAGGTTGACACAGTCTGATATTTGTTGGACACCGTACGTTCAGCATCGGCCACACAGGGAGTTTCAGTCCATCAGTTTATTCTCCGGTTTCTTGAGATGGGGCCCTCACGTGACTAGGTATCTACCTGAGAGGGTGCTTAGGCAGTTTGGCCAATGTCAGCATATTCCACCCCAGCATGTGGGAGATGTTCCTTTTTTTGAAGACATTGAAGACAGGTGGGTTCACTTTGCAGAGCACATGGTGGACATCGGAGACTTGGTTGATTATCCAGGTCACTGTGGTCCTGCATACCTGGGGTGGTTCTTTCGCATTTCCCATCCATTCATGACCTCATCTGGGTATGAGGAGGCGACTTCCCAGATTCCACCAGTGCCTCAACGTGCACCGTCCCATACCCATTCCCATGGTCCTTCTAATGCAGCCACAGATGGACATGGTCCTTCTTCTCAGCCACCCACTGATGGACATGGCTGAGACCACTTCATGCCTTGGTATTTATTGTTTATTTCATAAGTATTTAACGTTACATTTCACATGTTTTATTTGTTAACCAAATTCTATTGTTTATTTGTAGCATGCGTGCCAGCGTGTTGCAGAGGGCCTCCAGCATATGCTTGACATGAGGATGGTGACAGACGGCACAGATGCATACTCCATGATAAAGCAGCTGCTACACCATGTTCGAGGCGTGATTGAGGATGGGCTTGTCTACACCCGAGGTAGACGGAGTTTCCGACCACAGAGGAGGCGTCTTGATTAGCTTAGTCTTTGATATATATATTTTATTGTACATTGATTATTGGATATCAAATAACATGTTTCAGTTGTATATATTTGACCTCGATTGACATATGAGTTATTGACAGTTATTGGACATTGATTGATATATATTTTGTTCGATATTAAAGTATAGTTCATGATGTTGCACTTAGTTTGTTGTTTACTTACTAAAGACACACAACATGATTTTAATGATTCACATGCATTAAGCAACTAAAGGCATACATTTCAATTGTCAATTGAGTCTCTAAACATTTACCAAATCAACATATTTTGTGCGTAACTTCATCAATTTGGTATACAAATGCATTCGATCAACGTAATGGTAAGGCCACTGCTGAGCTTCGGTTGTATAATTACTAGCCCACAAACATGCCGTCAACGGTAATGGACAATTGTCGACCAGAGTAACCTGTTTCAAATAAATTGTTACACAAATCATCAATCTGATAAATTAAATTTGAAGCATGCATCCGAATTAATTACTTAGTGTCTTACCTTAACAAAATGGTTTCCAAACACATGCCCAATGCACAAAACTCGATGAACCCGTGGATCTGTAGGAGGTTGGCCCTTCAGAGGAAAAAAGGTCATACTTTGCTGTCGTGACAGGGATACTAGGATGACATTATACCTTGATGCAATGACATGCCCCATGTCTGTGTATATCCATCCACTTCTCCATCGTTACCTGCACATCATTTTTTAATAAAACATGCATTACAAATATAACAGATTGGCAAATAATGTTAAATAAAATAAAAACGAATTTTCACCTTGGACAACCCATCAACTAATAGGGACCGCTTTAACATTTCAAACCTATGTATCCCACCAAACAACGCAATGTATTGATCGGTCCATTGTGCAAGTTCCTTAAGGAGATGATTGCGCACTAATGACCAAGCCTCTTCACCGTAACCTAATAAGGAGGCAATAACTCGATATCCGCAATTTTCATCAGCTTTGACATCAGTAATGTCAACAATAAATTTGTGTATAAATGAATGAAATTGATCGAGCATAGGAACCATCTGATTCCTCATTAGAACATCAGATGAGGAGTTGCATTGTATGGGAGTAGAGCAACAGTTCTGCACAGAATGTAACTCATCGACATACTCGAAGTAAGACGGGTCCCTTCTTGTCGAACGTTCGTGCTTGGAGATGTTTTTCTTTTGAGCACCTTTAGTTTTGACCTTAGCAGCTGGAGGACACATGGAATTCTTATCAGGAAACGCTATTTCTTTAAGCTTTGACTTTAGTGTTATTTTTTCACACAAATCAAGCTTATCAAAACGATTAGATATGGCTTCCATCTCATCTGTTATGGTAACTTGGTTTTCATCTTCACCATTATACGAAAAGTTTAATCTCCGCCAAAACACATGAACGCTGTTAATTGGAATGCTTGCAAGAACATACTTAGATAACTCACATGCACAAGGCAAATCATACGTTGTTCTAAGCACACATCCACAACGAGACGGGTTTTTCCCCGCATAATGCACCCTCTCATACTCAGCAGCAATTTGATTTAATGCATATCTGGACACCATGTCAATGAGTCTCTTGTATAAGGTCACTTTAAAAACATGTCCAACCACATGTGCACTTCTTTCCAAAGATGCCTTGATTTCAGTATGTTGCAAGGTTATCATATTGTTCATCGCATCCCAAATCGTGCATAAATCACCAAGACTATTCTGCAGCAACCTCTTCAAGGTCTAATGGGCAGACTCAACCCTGCAATTTACAATATTATCAATTAATTTTCAAGACTTTAAACATGTGCGATTGAAAATTAAAGACACTGAATGTCACCTGTTTGTTGTTGTGTTCCCAAAATGCATTACTTTGTTTGTCCAAGCTGT
Organism: Glycine tomentella; assembly: GCA_007407185.1. Lineage (NCBI taxonomy): Eukaryota > Viridiplantae > Streptophyta > Magnoliopsida > Fabales > Fabaceae > Glycine > Glycine tomentella. The sequence continues at coordinate 4,074,815 of PYAF01004995.1, read as the reverse complement.
CACAAATTTTTCTTTGTGAGGAGTCAACCAGGTATCCTTTACGTAATCAACGAACGTTGGCCACGGACCACATGCAACCTCAAACTTCAAAACATAATCATCAAATTCATTATCCTTAGCACAATCGACAACACTTCCCCATGCTTTCATCACATAATCCCATGCATTCTGCTGTCGAATATAAGTTTTGCATTTCGCCTTCACATTCTTGTCAATGTGAAACCTGCACAACAAATTGGTTGCATCTGAAAAAACGGTCTCGACTGCACTCATCAATGCTAAATCTCTGTCTGTAATAATGACCTTAGGGAAAAATTCACTCTTCAGAAAAATCCCTCTAAACCGTTCAAGGGCCCACACAACATTGTTCGCACGTTCTGCCTCTAAATATGCAAATGCAACAGAGAATGTCAACCCAGTTGGTGTGACACCAATAATGTCAAGCAAAGGTAGCCTATACCTGTTTGTTTTGTAAGTGATGTCTATCAAGAACACCATGTGATATGCATTGCTCAATTGCACTGCATCCGGATGTGCCCAAAACAAGTCACACACAACATTTTCATCCTTCAATCGATGCCAATGGATATACATGTCACGCTCAAGAAGCTTCATTAGCTATTGCATTTCAGTATTAGCGCCTCTTGTACGCGCCCAGTATGCATATCTTGCATTGTAAATTTGTTTCAAACTTGTTACATTATCTACATTATGCTCCTTCAATGTTAGTAAAATATTTTTGGGCTTCACCATCACCCTAGTCATATCAGCAACAATGTTTTTCTCCTCATCAGTCATTCGACCAGCATATGGGTGTCCACAAAATGAGTTGGTCAATGCATGATTATGATTACCACATATTACCTTCACCATCCACCCTTCACTTCGCGCGATTGGTTGCTGGTGTGAAACCTTCCATGCTCTATACTTTCCACTTCTTTCACAACCAATTAAGACAAATGACGTTCTTCCTATTTTTCCTATCTTGGTGTCACTCCTCATGATAACAGCCACAAAACCATTCTCAGACGCCACAGAACGAGCCCACTTCAATACGGCATCACGCGATTCAAACACCTACACAAAAGAATAATTCTTATGTAATGTTTCAAACATACTCATTTAACAACTTTAACTACATTCCTATTCTTTATGTTTAAGTCATCAACATAATCACCTCATTTGTTTGGAACGCTGCAGAACAATCAATAAAACAGTCATTGTCCTCAACGTCAGCAGGGTCTGCTCCAATGTCTTCATTCATGTAAATATCTTCATCCATTATACTCTCGTACATCCATTCATCGCTGTCCATTCTGACAAAACAAAAAACAATTGACCATACCTTGTAAAAACACATACATGCTAAATAATAACCTTTACTAACATTATAATCCAACACAAAAATCATATTCATTAAACATTTAATACAAAAGCTTGACTGAATTGGGACAAGCCATTTGTCTTAAGTAACTATTCCTCACTTACAAACTAATTTTGAACTTATATATTATACAATCTAATGCAAGCAGCTTATATTCCTCTTTCATTAATCACTAGACTTCATGTCATGCTAAATTGAATCCATGTCATACACAATACATTAATTATTCATAATAACACACAATCAGTATCATCCTATGCAAGGGTAAACTGACTTAATGACATTGACAATACTGCTGGCCAAAAAACTGTGCACAACGCATGCCCGACACACCATGTGAAACGGTCAAATGACACATGCCTGACACACCATGTGCAACGGTAAAATGACATTGACAATAGTATGACAACTCTTATAATTCATAGCTGATACACCATGTCACGAGTAAATGTTAGTCGAAATTGACAACACCATGCACTATATTGATAAAAGACAAATTTCAATAATGACATGCTACATGGTGTATCTGATAAAATACAAATTTCAATATTGACATGCTATCAGATACACAACTACCCAACTATAAATAACATGGACACCCTACATGCTTTGTCATTCTTCCACATAACATACATCTGCAAAATAAAATCAATCAATACTATGGCATTCTTAGGAGAAACCAGTACTCAGACCATTGCTAACTCCAAATTAGCATTCTTTTTTCCAAATGGATCAATCAAACACGACGAAATTGGTGTTTCTTTTCAATGTCCTATTCCAGTGCCAATGCGAGTTCCTGATGAGTGTTCTTTTCAGGCACTTAAGACCAGGATTCACAACACACTTCTACTAACCTATGACCAATTTGTTGATGAAATGTACTATCGACAACCATCTATACATGTAGGTCAACAATTTTTTTTTCATTCTCTGCAACTGACAAATGATGACGATGTTTGCACAATGTTAATGTCCAGTGAGAAAATGTCAGCTATTGGTCCTATAGAAATTTGTTGTACAATCAACAGAACAACCGACGGTATACTAAACTTACTTCAATCTACAATTGGCCAAACACATGATGCAATGCTATCTTACAACGGCAAATGGGATAGAGCATGACAAAGCGGTTATGGTCTGGGTTATTCTTTCACTGGAATAAATCCAAAACGGTTTCAAATACCCTCAAGATGCAACATTCAAACACTCAAGGATGTCATCAAGCAAGTTGCACCTGTTGGGGTTCCTCCTTATGGATTCACAACTCACAGGTGGTAAGAAAATTATTTTTTTGACAACCATCCCACTACACTTATTTAGACAACACAATCCAATATCACATAAAAGAGTTGATAAGCGATGAAGATGTGTTAAAGGTCTTAGCCGAATCCAACTACTGAAAACATTTTGGTCCAATAGAAATCCTTGCTATTTTTAACAAGCCAGTTACCCAACAGGCCTAATCAACCGATCAACATGGGTATACAATGGATGCAAATGTTTCGCATAATGCTCACTAGAATGATACAAATGGAAGAAAAACACATCCACTGCACAACATCTTTGAAACAATGATCACTTTGCTTATTTTCGCATTTCAAATGTTATTGTTACAACTTTATGCTATGTTAGTTTATTAACTAGTGTTCTGTCATGTTTATCGATTGGTTAGCATTTTGTCATGCTTATATCTCCTTCTCTGTCGTATGAATTACACATGCTTTTAATTTTAAATACAATATTCCATTATTTATGCTCAATTTTACGCTCAATTTCAGCATTCTAAAATTAATTTCCTTTTTTAAAAGTTTTTTTTTATATTTTTTGACCATACGGATTATACAATCCATAAATAACATACGGACTGTGCAATCCATATAGACTATACGGATTGGTTAATTCGTGCAGTGTATACCGATTGGGTAATCCGTAGGATTCATACGGATTACGCAATCCGTAGGATTCATACGGATTACGCAATCCGTATACACTGCACGGATTAACCAATTCGTATAGTCTATACGGATTGCACATTGCCTTACGGATTACCCAATCCGTACGGGAACTTCGAGCTCACCTGAAACCGCGCTTTCTCTCCGGCGACACCAAACCAAAAATGGAGTCAACTGCAGCTCCTCCACCTCCAAAATAGCTCCAAATGTGCAACAACAACCTCGACAATGCCGATTCCAAGGAATGCCAAGCTCAAAGAATGGATCGAAGAAATGTGCGCAGCAGCTCAGAGTTCTATCTCCTTTACTTTACTTTACTTGTTTATATATTTTTTACATTCATTAAGGTCATTTTGGGTATTAAGCAAAAGTTAAATGGTGTATGAAAAAAGGTAATGGTGTATGAAGCACACCCCCTATCAAATTATTTCACTAACCTAAGAAGTGGATTTGTCAAATGTGTGCAAGTTATCGCAAATGTTATCTTGTAATATAGAAGAAAGATTATACTAGTAAGTGGTTTTTATTTTTATTTTTATCCTTAAGAATGGAATATAAATATTAGAGATTTATAAAATTTATGGATCATATTCAACCAATTAAGCTAGAGCTTAATTTAATAGATGATTGGAACAACAATGTTTGCTTGTGTTTTCTACTATGTGCGCTGCAACTCGTTGATTTTGATTAGAGTTGTTCTGTCAGCCAATAATTTAGTTCATTGAAGTTATTAAAATTTATTTCACGTTAATTTTCATTAATGTATACAAAACATGGTTATTTAATTACAGAAAAATGCGACGATGAAATAAATAATGAAGTATATGCATTGTGGACGAGCTGAATAAAATTATAGTATCTCAAAATAGCGTTAACGATAGCTACCAGTGGAAGTCATGAGGCCAATTGTTGGTGGCTGCTTAAGTTTTCAGAATTTGCTTTCCTTCTCCGTTAAAGTATATGAGTGATGGTTGGTGTGTTGTGTGAGATCAAGCCAGTAGCCACGTCTCATCTGAAGGGAGAATTTTGAAAGCATTTGAATACCATCTCACACACGTATAATTAGGTGCCGTTTGTCTGGTAATGATTACATATATATCTTAATTTTACCAGAAGTAATTATTCGAGCGAAATAAAACTGTTATATATAGTATAAAAAATTCTTTAAATGTTTAACATATATATTCATAACCCGAACTCTAAATCACTAATCCCTCAATTCTAAAACTACAGATGTTTCAGGTTAGTATACATCCATTAAAAAATATTAATTGATAAATTTTAGATTAAAATATTTCTTTTTAATCATGTTGTTAGAATTACCATTAACCATAAATATTTAGATAATGGAAAGTTTAGAGATAATATGAGGTGGATATTCTCATTGATGAATAATTAGTTATTAATGTCTATTCTGGATAACAAAAAGTATTCAATGCATTAATAATTATAAATAAGAATAGTTAAAAAGAAAGTTGTGGATTTAATCATAGATCTGCAAAACATCTAAAAATTTGAAACACACAAAATCAAAATATTTATAATTTTAAAATGGATGAAGTAATTAAATTGAAACAATCTCTCACAAAGTTAATTTACTGTTCGGGGATAATAATTTGGCGCTGCTAGCTGATCTATCTCAGTTCTCAACACTGATAAACAGGAAGTCGATCACATTCATTACCCATATGCATTAATTCCTAAATTAATCGCTTTGCCTTTAAAGCGATCGAGCTCACTTCATTTTCACTTCAAATCTAAACATTAATTAGTTAAGTGAAATGACATTTATTTCTCTTTTTATATTTATAAATAAATAAAAGGATTAATTATCGCGATATAAAAAAGAACTAAATATCTAAAATGGTTCAAAATATTTAACGTTACGTTAATTCTTCACCAAATAAAAGAACTCACGTTCATCCCTAAAACAGATAAAAATATAATTAAATTATAGTAGTATTAGTTTTTTTTTCTTCTGTGGAATACACGTTAGTTTCTGAAAACCATAAATATGTTTAAGATTTTAAAAAATAAATAGGGAAGTTTTATATGTTTAAGAATTTATATCGGGACTTCAATATTTTTCAGAGATCAAATCGATTCTTCATTCGAAATCAAATTAAGATAGATAGAAAAAAGGAGATAAAAATAAGAAACTACAGATGTGCATGTGCTTGTGCACGTGATCGTTAACATTTTACTTTAAATTAATTAAGGCACCAATTCCACTCTTTGTTCGTTGAAAATTTATTTCTGCTTAATTCCTACATTTGTTTCTTATTTTTTTTATTGGTAGAACATTTTGTTTCTTATTGAATCAATTTAAAATTTAAAGCAAAATTTAGTTTGATACACAGTGCATGAACATGGAGAATTTAATCAATATTCCTTCGTACTAAATACTCCCATCAAGATATGCATTAAGCAGATCTTTTCGTTCTCTACTCCCATCAATGTACAGGTAGGTAGAAAGATTCGTTATTAATGATTTCTTAACGTAATTAAGCCACACTCCCCCTTTTGGGTTGATATATGAATTTTTTTTTGGATGTAATTCTGTTTGAATTGGATAAAGTATTGTTTATTTTTCTGGTAACTAATAGATAAAAACAGAAAAACTAGCTAAATAAATGAGGTAGACTACTAATTTCTGGCTTCTGTATACAATGTATATGTCAATTATGTGTATGAATTTGTGATAATGATAACGCAAATTGGAACCATATATCCTGTTTGGAACCATTTCTGGCTAGTGTATACAATATATATCACTGCTTTTGAATGATAAACTATGAATAGATGTTAATTACTGTGGTATTGATTGAAATAAAGAAAAAACCTATGACCTTGGATTGTGTATGTTTTGGCCTAATAGGGAGAAAACGGAACTAAAGTAGGTTTGATTAATTAGGATGAGTTAGTGATTTTATGAGGAGTCTTATGTATTATGGAATTGTACGTTAATATGAATGAGGTAGTGACCTATTGTTCTTTGAACCGTACGTGATAAGTAATTTTTCAAGTTTAGTAATGAGAACAAGTAGTCATTAGGAAATAGAAAATATTGACTAATATAAGTAAGAAATCTACATGATGGATAACTTAGGAACTAAATTAAAGAAAATAAAGTTAGTCATTAGGAAAATTAAATATACAATCTCATTTTAAGAACTAAGAAATGGAATTAATATATGATAAGATTAACTTAGACGCTAAGAGTTAGTGAGTATTAATTGTTATTGATCCATTGAGTCTAAGACAAATAAAAAGTAGCCACTAATAAGAACTTAAATTCCACAACAAAATATGTTTGATTTTATAAGAGAAATAAAATAGGGTATAATGGAAAACTAAGCTAATTTGATTCGTTTCCTTCTCTTGGTCCTTGAAGTGAAATTCTATAATGAAATGTTACTTTAACATATAATTATGTTTTATTAATTGCATATATTACAAGTGTAACTATAATGGAATGTCACGTGAGCCACATGCATTACATCGACTAATGACATGGACCACAAAGGTACTTTAGCATATAAAAAATATATATATATTGAGACGTTTATTACTAGTGTGACTATATCAAAATGTAAGAACAGTGTCTCAAAATCTATAAAATAAAATTACTTTTTTGAGATGGAAAATTTTTCTACCACAAAATTTTGTCTCAATTTTATTTTTTCCTTGTAGTGTCATGTAATCATTGATTATTATGTACATTGTTTAATCTTTTAAAAAGTATAGTAAAGGCATTTGCTTAGCTGTCATACATCAAATATATCTAACTAATAATCAAATTTATTTTGTAATAATATTTATAAGAAAAAAAATAAATTCTCATACAAAAGTTAAATTATTTTAAAATTATATCACATGAATGACTGTGCCTTTTGCACATAGACCTTACCCTATTTTTGGTTAGGAAGGAAAAAAATAGAAGGAAGAAAAATTTTAAAATTTGAATCGAAAGGAAAATGGAAGGAAGGAAAAATTTAAATTTTTGTAACTAAAAAATAACTTTTTTTTCCATTTTCTCTCCAAATAAAAAGAAGAAAATGTTTCATTAATTATATTTTCTTTCCTTCCGATTTCTTTTCTTCTATTTTCTCTCCGAACAAACAGACCCTAAATATCCACATACAACTTGCAGAGAAACTTCTGCAATATTCTGACTACGTCTTTTCTTTGTTTTCCATTTAGTTATTCTATATCTAATTACATACCGTAATTGTTTGATTTAGGAGATAAGTTAATAGAAACTAAATATTTATTATACTAAAATGTAAAAATATTTTTTATAACTTTTTAAGTGATTGAAAATATTTGTTTAACCAAGGGACCCTTATAATTTAAATCACGTTCCATAATTAGTCATGTCAAAGATAGCTAGTCGTTCAAGAAATCAAACCTGTCAATATATAGCAAGCTCCATATTTGCTTAGTTAAATAGCACGAGTATGTGTTTTTTTTTTTTTTTTTGAAAGTCACGATGTGTTTTCTTGAATAGTGAATATTTTGTCCTTTTTTCCCTTCAAGGAGACACAGGCCAAGTTGGCCAAATGTATATTTGATAAGATATAGTAATAATTAAAGAATTTAATATCATAGATTGATTTTACATTAGTATTTTAATAATTATTTTAAAAGTTAATAACTTTTTGATTAGATGATTGTTTTAAAAAAATTATACACAATTTTTTCTCATAATTAAATTGATTGGTATATTCGCATAGGATTATCATGAGGGGAAAAAAAATTAAAACACCAGCCAAAGAATTTATGATCACGCTATATAAGCTAGATGTTCCTCTAATATGTTTCTTAATGTGTGCGAATTAGAAATCTAGCATGTTGACTCAACATATACTTTTCATAAAGGAAAAAAAAAGAAGAGAAATTGATATATATGATATTTGGAGACACATGAAAGAAAGAGAAAGAAAAAAATGAGGTAAAAATGAGATGAAAAACAAACTGAATATATGTTAATAATAATAACCTATGTTCTTCTTCAAAAAATCATACTTCGAAATTGTATAGTCTTAATTAATTTTCGATGCACATTGGTTAAGAAATCAATAAGTAGAAAGATTTTTAGACAGGACTGCATTAGAAATCACATTAAAATGCAGTAAAAATATTAGTACCCTAAGAATAATTATTAAAATTTTCATTTTTGATAAATATAAAAATAGAGTTATACGTAATGTTAAAATGGATTGAAATCACGTTATTTCGTATTAATATGTAATAATTTTTCGTGTTAGTTTTTTTTTTCGACAATCAAATATTTATATAGATAAAAAGGTATTGGTAATACCGTATATTGACAATAAGAGTAAATGTATTATCGTGTTAGAGTATCTTTAGTGGTAGATCTCAAATTGGGATCTTAGACCATTTTTTGATGGACCCCGTATCGCCATGTAGGATTGAAGATCTTTTAAGATCTGTAACATTTTTTCCTTTATTGGTAGATTCCAAATTGAGATCTTAGATAATTTTAATGGATTCCACATGGACTCCACTTTTAAATATTTAAAATTTAATTAAATTAATTAAGTAATTAATTTTAATTAATAAAATATGAAAAAAATATATGAATATTAATAAAGCATATAATTAATTTTAACTTTTAATTTCATTTTATTTTTATTTTTTCATTTTTTTTCGTCCTGTCACATAAAAAATTTTTTTTTTTTTTAATTTCGTACATATCTTCATGATTCTTGTGGAAGATCTGGATCTCCACGTGGAAATCTGTTTTTTTTCTTTAGTGGTGGATCTTGGAAAAGAGAGATCTTCAGCTTAGGATCCCTCCCCAAGATCCCCCATTAAAGTTACTCTTAGTGGAACTAATGCTTATTTGAAAACGAGTAAATTTTAAAATTATTTTTTTTTTAGAAAACTCTTTGAAGAAACGTATAAAATTAAATACTTACTTTTTCAGAATAAACTGATTTAAGAAGCATTGGACTCTACGTTATGCGTTCACATAAATTTGGATACACCTACGTACGTCGATCTAGGCGATGAAATTGAAAAGTAGGGCTGCCCCACGTGGAAAAACCAAAAGGTTAAAAGCACACACCTCTCCACCAATTGAGTGCTATTTAATTTGTCAGGGTTTAAAAAAAAGGTTGAGCAAAGGAATGGAGAGACTGTGAAGGAAAGCAAACGAGTGGGAGGGAAGGTGTGCTTCAAGGGAAATATTAATGGCAAAGTGTATGGTGGCAGATACACATTGAAGAAGTGCAATAAAAGGGAGATTGTTTCAGTTGGGTAGGTCTGAGTTTTTATAATGCTTTCATTAAGTTTTCAACATTGTGAAAGCTAACCAAAACAAATCACGCACCCTTCCTCTCTCTAACCCACAAACTTGATCTCTCCTTTGGTTGAAGGTTTTTTGTTCAATCACAAACAACACCAGAAATTAATCTCCAAACTGCATGTGTGGTGCTTCATCATCAGCACATAAATCTAAAGCAGGCAATCATGATCTTGATGCTGAAGGAGAAAAGGGTCTCTGAGCTGCAGCAGCAGCTTAATTGATCTCAACCACTCCCTTCCTCACCATTAATACTATTAAATAGAGAGAGCCTTCCTTATTTTCTTTTTTCTCTTAACAAGTCGTTTTCCAACTTTCTTTTCTTTGTGCTATTTGCTTTGCTAGTAATGGTTTCCTAGCTAGCCTTAGCGTTTTTGTTTTTGCTCATTTTCTTTCTTGGCGCTGAAAGAGATATGGGTATTATTATCGGGAGAAAGAGAAGGTGCTCCTGTTCAACTCCTCGTGAGGACCATCATCTTGTCCTTCTCACTTTCTTTGTTGCCATACTTCTACAAAGGGCTGTGGTTGAATCCACTACGCTAAATTACACGAGGCATAGGCATACCAGTACCCTTAGACTTGAAAGGATTAGTAAGCGCTTGAACAAGATCAATAAGCCTCCTGTGCTCACCATAGAGGTAATATTATTGTTACCATTAATGTTATATTTGTACTATATATAGTTTTTAGCGTACGCTGATCAGTGGTTGAGGTTTTAAATGGCCACATAAATGTTGATTTTTTCCTTCTTTATTATATGTAACAGTAAGTATTCTTTGCTGTCGGATTGTATTGCAGAGTCCCGATGGAGATCTTATAGATTGCGTTCACAAAAGAAAACAACTGGCTTTAGATCACCCCCTTTTAAAGAATCACAAGATCCAGGTATAGGTGTACAACAACCTAGCTCTAGCTTTGCTTTCCTTACACTTTACTCATGGCCCAAAAAATGTTGTTTGATGATGGATGTAATAGAAAATGCCAACGGAGATGCCAAAAGGGATGAAAGTGAAGAGAGAAGAGGATGATATGGAAAAGGTGAGAGTGAGAGAGGAGGCATGGCAAATGTGGCACCTAAATGGGACACGGTGTCCTAAGGGAACGGTTCCCATACGGCGTAGCACAGTGCATGATGTGATGAGAGCAAAGTCTTTGTATGACTTTGGGAAGAAACGCTCACGAGTTGATTCCCTCTCTCGCCGCAACGATGCACCCGATATTCTCAGCGGCAATGGCCATGAGGTGCGTACCTATAATATTTCATACCTAGCTAGCTTCAAAGTTCTAACACATTATTACACCTTCCCGATGAATATAATGCTAATAATCAATTTCTGCCTCCAGATGAAATTAAAACAAATTGTGCCTCTCTGAGTTGAATATTGGCTGCTACTAAATACCACAACTCATTGCATCCAAGCTTCATTTCAACTATATAAATAAATACTGCATCAATTGTTTGTTCCAAACCTTTTTTTAATTCATGGGAAAGCCGACTAAATATATATGTATAATTTGTACTCTTTAGTATTAGAATTATATATATCAGTCTGTATCATCTCTTCTCTATTATCAACGAAGAGAATGTTTCTAAAGTAATACTTTGTTTTATTTAAATTCTATAAACTTACCTATTATGCAATCTTACTTTGAAGTACTGTCCTAATATACCATATTAATTAGGGATACCATTGTTTTACATCTTACAGTGATTTATAAATATATTTTTTTTAAATAAAGATTAACAGATAATGATAAATCATGTGTGCAAAGATCGAAATGGTATAATTTTTTACCCAACAAAAATGTAACTTTCACAACTAGATCTAGTAGATGTTGCTAGCTGTAACTGACAATAGCGAATTAATCCTTTTAAATATTACTTAATTTTAAGATTGAAAGCTATCAAGATTGCTTTGTTTGTACTTCAACCTATGTTATCTTTTTCGTATTGTAATTCATTAATTCTCAACCTCTATTATGAATAAAAAAAAGGCTTTTGCATTAGCATTAGTAGTTGTTGTTTTTTATGCAAAGAGACTTTGCTTTTTTCTATTAATTATAAATTTGCGGTATGCAGCATGCGATCGCATATACGGGATCATCGCAAGAGATGTACGGGGCAAAGGCCACAATAAACATATGGGATCCATCAATTCAAGTAATCAACGAGTTTAGTCTATCGCAACTTTGGATCCTTTCAGGATCCTTCGATGGCACCGATCTTAATAGCATCGAAGCTGGATGGCAGGTACTCCTTCCAATTCCAACACTCTCAAATAGATCCCTTCTCTGTTAAGGGCCTGTTTGAGAAAAAAAAATTAGAAAAAAAGAATTTATTAATTAATTTATAGAAATTATCTAATCTTTTAAAAAAATAATGAGAGATTTTATAAATTAACTAATTAAGAGTTCAATTTAATTTATAAAGAAATTCATCTCATTTTTTAATTTTTTTCCTTCTTAAACATACTTTTAAAAAAACTTGTCCAAACAAGCCGTATGTATATCATGATGATTTATAATAATACAAGTTGACAAAAAATATTTAATTATATGTTTAATGTTAGAAAGTGAATGAATACCCATAAAAATAATTAGATAAAAATTTAATGCAAGACAGCGGCGAGTTTCAATCTCCATTCACGTAGCCATTTTTTATTATTATTATAGACTTCATTTTCAGTTGGTTCCTTGAAGTAACCGAACATGTCTTGAATTAATTAGAATGCATGTGATACACGTACGGCACATTACATTGCACACTCAATGTGCGTGAAGGAACAGAAAACTCTAATTTTATAAAATAGTATCTGAAGCTTTGATCATTCTACTAGTCAGGTCAGTCCGGAGCTCTATGGTGACAGCAGACCAAGATTGTTCACTTATTGGACGGTTAGTACTTCTTTCTTTTTCCTCCTCCTCAAAAATATATATATGTATCCCCTTGCCTCTCTTACAACACAAAAGCTAGCTTCAACAAGAAGAAATACTACAATGTTTTTATTTTATGAACTTGAATCTTCTCATAATGTTCAGTAACATGACGTACAAGTTTTAGAGAGTGAAAGACAATTTTTTATTTATCAAATTTAATTAATGAGTCATACAATATTACTATATTTCGGTAAATCCTTATTTGATAAAGTCTTTTTTTTTTAAAAGGACTTTGTCTTATTAATAAAACTATGCATATATCATATTATTCAATAACATAACAGTACAAGGAAAACAAATAGAGCTCATTTTCCTTGTGTGTATGTTGTTTAAATTATGTTTAATTAAATATGGGTGAGTTTGATGACATTAATTACTTCAGTGGTCCTTAATTAGTCTAGCCGGGGTTACAATCAAGAGACATCAAAGATTGGCTTTAGGAACTTATTATGACCTACTTAACCTTCAGTTGACATGAATTATTTGGGTTGTGACTTGGGACTGATTTTTTACAACAAAAAAGCGAAGATGTAGTGAAAAATATATAGTAAATGGACCTAGCTGCTCCGAATTAATATACTACATTTCTGAGTTGAGTTTTTTCTTCTTTTCTGGTAGAATTAATGTATCATGTAGAATGGCAAGTTAGACGGTTAATTGGTAATAATCAGTTTCCAACTTAATTTACCCAAAAGAAAAAGAAAAGGCTAGATGGAGGAAAGTGTAATCCACGAATTTCAATCTTACTCAAAAAAATAAACCAATTAATCGCCACCCTAATCCAACTTATTGCTTTGTCTCAAGGGCTAATTAGTCAGTCGGTATAACTACATTATATTGCTGATCCCAAAAATCCATATTATACGGCCCACTCATCATTTTTTTAAACATAATAATGGTATTCATGGTATTATTATTCTTATTTAATTTGATCTAAAATTCAAATTTTGATGATATCCTCCAAATTTAATCTATAGATAAAACTGAGTTCACTTAATTTGTTGACATAATTGTTTATGACTAAATCATAAAACTAAAGAAACATAAAACTAAAATCAATTAATGTATTTTTTATAGTATATATTTCAAGATAATTTTTTTTATAGTTAATATATCATGTTTTGTAAAATAATATCCTTTAAGTTAAACATTTAAAACACTTAGTCAAGTTGAGACGACATAAAATATGATCTCTACTCTTCCAAATACACTTAGTCTAAGTCATCAATTAGTGTTAGTCTGGGTAGGGTTAGTGAAACAGAAGTGCAATTAAATAAGTTGCAGAAGTGTGATCCTTTTATAAATATCTGAAGGTTTTATGGCGATGCAGAGTGACTCGTACCGGGCAACCGGATGTTACAACCTTCTTTGTGCTGGCTTTATTCAAACCAATAGCAGAATAGCCATTGGAGCTGCCATTTCTCCTATCTCCTCTTATGATGGCAACCAATATGACATCACAATCCTCATTTGGAAGGTCAGTAGTTCTCCCTCATGCAAATTCATGAATGTGCATTCATACATGTCAAAGGCAAATGAAGGATTAAATAAAAGGTTTAATAATCATGTACGTATTATAGTCGTCATACAGATGATGATTTTTGATGAGTGGATAATGTTGTACATAACCTATTTTTTCTAAATATAAAAATGTTTTGTATGAAAAGATTATTGTGACATTTTGTTGTTGTTGTCGTGAATATGAATTAGGATCCAAAAGTGGGAAATTGGTGGATGAGTTTTGGTGACAACACATTGGTAGGGTATTGGCCGGCAGAGCTATTCACACACTTAGCAGACCACGCCACGATGGTGGAGTGGGGAGGAGAGGTTGTGAATTCACGGACCAACGGCCAACACACCTTTACCCAAATGGGCTCTGGGCACTTCGCAGAGGATGGTTTCGGAAAAGCAAGCTACTTCCGGAACCTTCAGATCGTAGACACGGATAACAGTCTGAGTTCTGTGCAGAGTATCTCAACCTTAGCCGAAAACACAAACTGTTACGACATTAAGAGCTACTACAGCAACGAATGGGGCACCTACTTCTACTATGGTGGGCCTGGGAACAATCCACAGTGCCCATGATTATAAACCTCTATAACGTATATATCAGATGTACTTCAGTTTCAAATTAGTCCATCTCTAAATACAAAACAAAAAGAAGAAGAAAATAGTCCATCTCAATTAATATCTTTTCTGTTACATTCTTTATTTGTACGTAATTATAGAATTAATATTGTGCTATTTCCATTATTGTTTCTACCACTTCCACTATTTATTTTTTTGTTTCGATCGATGAAAGGGCCGGGAGAGGAAACTGAGTTGTAATTAAGTCAACAATAATAAGGAATTTGCAGATTTGAATGGCTCAATATGATGTCTGAATTTTTAAGCATGCTTTTGATTTCTTTTTATTTTAATATTTTTTTCGTAATATATATATATATATATATATAGAGAGAGAGAGAGAGAGAGAGAGAGTGCTAATATACACACTTTTTAGTTAGAATGCATTAGTATTATACACCAAAAATTTTAGACAAAATTTCTAATTAATTCTTTTCTTCTCTTAAAATTTAATTATTTAAGGGGATATTGTAGTGAAGAATGCTTCTTTTGAACATTCTTCTGGGTAAAATTTGCATGTGACTCACGAATAGAGTGTGACGAACATTATTTAGTAGATCATGGATCACCTACTGGTACGTAAGTGGTGACATGTGAAACACTAGCAACAAACTACGGGTGAAATTTAGGTAACGTTGCGATTCTGGTTACCAAGTTAACGTGTGTATAATGACAACAACAAAGCTGAAACTGAAGACTTGAAAATATTACTTAATTTCTTCCTCCACTCACTAACCCAACCTTAGTAAGTTAGTAGAACTACATCTAAACAATCGACAAACACAATTATAAAACTTGAAATAATTATAGATAGTTGAGTCTTCATGTAAATTAAATTTATAAATTTGTCTTTAATTATTATTGGTTTTGAGATATTATTAGCACATGTTAAAAAGTTTTAGAAATATTAGTGAAACTTATACAGTTTTTACAAATAATAATAAAATTGTTGAAAACAATATATTGAGTAATTAATGGGTTATTAAAAATGCATCTATACAATTTTTTCCCCACACTGATTACCATTAGGGAGATTGAGCGGGCTGGAATAGTGGCGGAATGGGCCAGTCCGTTACCTGATCTTAGAAGAAAGTAGTCCGGTCCAATTAGACACATTGGTGCTTGTGTGTAAGAGATAAAAAAAACATATTAGTTACTTTCATGTTGAGATAAAACAATATGCATTGGTTTTTATTTCTCACCAACGTTGTGACAAAATATGAATCAGATTCCTACCCCGTAATATTTCATATTTACTTGCGAGAATTAATCTTGAAGTGTACAAATAAGTATTGGAAGCACATTGAATCTCAAAACCGCAAAACAAATATATTTTTTATGAAGTTTCCATAGTTAGGCTGTAAAATTTTCATGTACAATAGTACTATTTAAATATTAAATCTTACTTCTTTTCTCAATGTATTTTGTGATAGGCTGTAATATTTCTTTTATGATAATATTATAAATTATTTATTATTTTCATTGAGAAAAATTTATGGATCCGTCACAACTCACAAGCTTCAAATATAATATTTTTCAAAGACCTTCACTAATAAAGATATTTATTTTATCAAAAGAAAATTTTGAATAATGATATACTATATATATATATATATATATATATATATATATATTAGATTTTCACTATATCACAAGAAGATTAGCAAAATCATAACCTGCAAAATGCATTTAGGGCCTGTTTGGATGTTAGCTTCTCTAGAAGTACTTCTAGAAGAGAAAAGTAAGGAGAAAAAGATGAAATGAGTTTTTCTATAAGTAAAAATAAGCTCTCCATTAACTAATTTGTAGATGTCATCTCATCTTTCAGAGAAGCTACATTGGTGAGCTTCTACAAATTAGCTAATAGAGAGCTTATTTTTACTTATGGAAAAGCTCATCTCATCTTTTTACTCTTATTTTCTTTTTCTAGAAGTGCTTCTAGAAAAGCTTATCCAAACAGACCCTTAGTATAATATATCACTATATCAACTAATCAGTATACAATTACAAATAAGTTATTTTGCAGCAGGATACAAACTAACGTGACCAAACTAGTTGTAGAATTCAAAGATCCAAACCAAGAAACATTTAAAAAATGTAGATTACGTACGTCGAAGACATTTCCTTAATTAATGTTGACCGGGCTTTTTACTTGATGCATGATCGTCTATGGTTTTGACTAGGCTTGGCCATATATAGATAGCTATGTGCAGATACGAAAGTAGAGAGGTAGAAAACCATAGATAAACCTATTCCTTGATGAAGTAGCTAGCTAGAGCATGTCACACTTGTGGTGCACTGGTGGGTGAGGGAGTGGTACTAGCAGGCTCAATTTTACGCATCATCAATCCTACTCCCCTGCTTGACCCATCTTCATCATCATCATATGCATATGCAAACCCACCATGCCTCGTCAAATCCATCCCCGCAGTCTCATCATCCCTCGAAATTCTCAACAGTTTCATCTTATGAAGCCCATAGAACAACGGCGCCATGGTCGCCGTCACCCACCCGCACACCACCACTATCTGAATCACCTGCGCCGCCAGCAACCTCCCACCGCCACCCATCAACGCCCCGAACGGCCTTCCAACGCCGTAAATCTCCTCCACGTACACTCTCTTCGCAAACAATCCCGTGAAGAACACTCCCCACGCGCCACACCCGCCGTGAAGCTGCGCCGCCTCCAGCGGATCATCGTACTCCACCTTCGCAGCAAGCTTATTAAGCCCAATCAAGACCCACGCCGCCACAAACCCGCACACAATCGCGGCCCACGGTTCTACTACGGCACAGCCCGATGTAATCGCAGCGAACCCGCCAAGCAGGCCGTTACACACGTCAATCACGTTCCAGTGGCCCACCAATAATCGCTTGCTGAACAAAGTTGTCAGAGCCGCAGTGCTCCCAGCCAATGTCGTCGTGACAGCTGTCCTCCCTATCGCGCTCCATTGACCATAGTACCCTCCACTCCCATACCCCTTCGCTATAGTGATAAACGAACCAGGGTTGAACCCGTACCACCCGAACCACAACAAAAACGAACCAAGCACAACTAAAGACGCGCTGTGGCCACGCAAAGCCACGGACCGGCCCGTTCGGTCGAACCGGCCGATTCTCGGGCCTTCGATTAAAGCCCCCCACAGGCCCGCTATCCCGCCAACCATGTGAACAACGCCTGAGCCCGCAAAGTCGATGACTCCAGACCCGAACAAAACATTTCCGTCGCTACGAACCGCGCTGGCCCAACCGTCTAAGGACCAGAACCAATGCGAAACGATGGGGTAAACGAAACCGGTTAAGAAAGAAGAGTAGATGAGGTAAGCCACGAACTGTGTTCTCTCGGCGATGGAGCCGCTGGTGATTCCGGCGGCGGCAATGGCGAAGGCCCACTGGTAGAGGAAGAAGCTGTAGTCGCCGAAGGGAGAGGCACCCATCGGGAATTCTCGGAGGCCGAAGAAGTGGCGGCCGATGAAGCCGTTGGAGGGGGAGCCGAAGGCGAATGCGAAGCCGAAGAGGTAGTAGGAGAGACCGCCGGCGGCGGCGTCGAGGACGTTGGTGAGCATGATGTTCATGGTGTTCTTGGCTCTGACAGAGCCGGCGCAGAGCATGGCGAAGCCGAGCTGCATGGCGAAGACGAGATACGCTGAAAACAGAAGGTAGGTGTTGTCGACGGCATAGGTGGTGTCGGCGAGCCTCTTGGAAATGGAATCGAATTGGGCGCAGAGGTAGTTTGCGGCGGCGGTGTCGTTGAAGATTGGTGCTAGGTGGTTGGAGGAGCAAGAGAGAGAAGCCATGCTTGTTAGAGTGAGAGTATAGAATAGATAAGTCATGGCTGGCGCCAATGATTTTTATAGTTAGAATTGATGAGGGCCACATGCTGTTATTTTATCTCTTGGAGTTCAGCTATTAGGTTAGTGGTTTTGAGAGCTTTAGAGGGAATCTTCCAATTTAAATGAATTATAAATCATATGCGCGAATAGATCCTCCTCAAATATTGTGTTGCAATCTTACACATTCAGTTCGGGATTCGTTGGCTTCTCCTCAACCTTACTTAACTCATACTCATCTCCAATGTAGTATCTTAGAAGGAGTTTTTTATCTGATCTGACATCTTATTTTACTTTTTCTCTTTTCTAAAATGTTTAAATTTAAGTTGAACATCTTCTATAAATAACTACATCTTAAAAAAAATTCACCAAAATTTAATAAAAAATCATATAAACTTCTAACACCTAGGAGCTCTTATTTAGACATGTTTCCTCTCCTTTTTTTTCTAGCTCACTCACTCCACTATAACTTTTCTTGTTCGCCTTTCTTAGTCTTTGACCGTTATATACATATAACGAGATAACATTTTTTCCTATTCAAAGTAATTCAAGATAAAAAATTAAACAATAACATTTTACAAGAACTAAAATAAAATAAAATCAAAATACAGAAACAAAACATTAAATTACATTAAAAAATATATCTAAGTCTTTATTTAATAATAAAAAGTGGCTTATCTACATTTCAAAATCTATTTTTTCTCCTTAAGTTTTCAATTTATTAATAGTTTCAAATTAATTTAAACTTTAAATATACAGTTTTAAAATATTAAATATTTAAAGAAATTGCCACCTGTAATAAGTATATTTATGTCGAACAATATTTGTTCTGGTGATCGAAGGATATTTATCGCCTCCTACTAAAAAGAACCTCTAGATACAACCCATGTTTATCAATAATCTTATAGCACAGTTTTGCGACAGTCAGTAATCTTTCTCCGGTAATTCCTAGCCATTCTTTTGTCACATCTGTTCATTCCGACTTACTTTTCTTGTTTGCTCTTTAATTGGCATGCTATCCTGTCACAATTTCGTGCCCTAAAATTGGGACCTCCATATTCCCCCTAACAAGCCAAAGCCATGTTGATAGGTGCATGGAGAGTTACAAGTCCAATATGAACCCCATGTCCCTTATATTTTATATATATTCCGATATTTTGAAGAAGGGACGAGAGAGGATTTTTCCTATTTTTTTTAATTATTATTGTTGTTTAAGCATGTTGATCTCCATATACAAACTAGATGTAATTATTATTTATTCTGAATCATAGTTTAACTTAAAAGATCCAGCTCAAATGTAATTTAGTTTAAAAGATAGTAACCAAATAATAGTATGACGAACTAACTGTCATCCTTAATGATTCTTACTCGTGTTAAAGAAGCTTCGAGATAAAAAAATTTAAAATTAATTTTTTTCCTCTTATTTATTTTTTAAATGTTTGATTTAGTTCAGTAATTCTTTTTGGGTTTAATTTGATCCTCTAATTTTTAAAATCAATTCAATTTAATCTCACTGTCTAAATTAATTTGAATGACTATATCGTCTAAATTTGGTCATACCTTCTAAATGTGTATTTTGTAGCAGTTTAAAATGATTGCTAAGTAATTTTAAGCAGTTTAAAATGTGTTTAAGTAATTTTTTAACTCCTTTGACTCAATTTAGATGACAAAATAAAATTTAAATAATTTTAAAAATTAGATGATCAAATTGAATTCTCAAAAAATTAGAAAATCAAATAGAATTTTAAAAAAAATTAGAGGATTAATAAACTAATTTAACATTTTTTTATACATATGAAAAAGAAGACTTACTTATTACTTTAGTCTCCAAATTATTTAATTTAGTTCCCAAATTTTTAAAAAATTTAATTTAGTCCTTAACTTTTTTTAAATGTACCTATTTAATCATTTGAAGGCGAACTTTGACACAACGATAAAATTGTGTCTTAGTGACTTGTTAGTCATGAGCAATGACGAAGCTGCCTTGAAACCAGCGGGGTCCATGACACTATCTAAAAAATAAAATTTGTAGTTATTGAGTGGAAATTTTTTTTAATAATTGTATATATATATATATAATTAATTAGGATTAAAAATAAAATTTTACACCACCTAAAAGTAAAAGCCGGCTCCGTCACTAGTCATGAGTTCAAATATGAAAATAGACTTTTTTGTATATGTAAAAATAAGGTTGTATACAATATCTCTCTCCCTTATTTCTGGAAAATAGGATATGTTGTACCTATTTAATCATTTTTATCCAATTAATATGATTTCGTTAGAAGTGTAAATTTTGGTGATTTTTAGTTGTAAATTGTGAAAATTTTTAACTGCAACTATATTTATTATTGTTTTTGTTTCGTTCTGGAAGAACGGAAATGTCCGACGAGTGTCGCTGAAGGTGTTGCTATAGGATCGGACTCTCCCCTGCTGATCTATGGTGGTGAGACCAGCGACTGAAGAGAAGATCGCACTGACACGGGAGCAATTGGGGTGCTGTGTGTGCCGTGCGAATGGAAAGGGAGAGTCAGAAAAGTGTCCCTTGTGAATGTCTGGAGGGTTGTATTTATATTGAATGATGGGCCTTGGACCTCAGCTCATAAATGACCTATTTACAGACAGAATAATAGGAGATAATGACCAGATATGGTTGCCGGAATTACGTACCTGATTGATGAGATATGATTGATTTTCAAATATTTGAATTGATTTAGCAGATTCCTTTTTCCTTTATCCTGA
>PYAF01004995.1:4039974-4051852 GCA_007407185.1 Glycine tomentella | reverse complement strand
AAAAGAGAGAGTTAATTAATTTTGTACTTATTTTAATTAATGACTAACTATTCTTTTAAAGAAAAATATGTGAATGACTTAATACGAAAGAGAAATATGCAACCTTTTTTTAATGGTTCTTTCTCTCAAATAAAAAAATTATATTTTTTAGTTCCTTAAATTTTCTGACGGAAAAACTAAAAATATATTTTTTTAATTTGGGAAACTAAAATTTTATTTGAAGGATTAAAAAATAAATCTCATAATTTTAAGAGATTAAAAATATAATTAAGTCTTCTAAGAAATTAAGTTAATATAAATGATAAAAATTGGTTAAATTAGTTTTTTAGTTGACACTAATTTAGTTCTTTAAAAAATTATTTTTTATTTTATAGGAATAGAATTGGCGGTGTACATCTTTCAAGAATTAATACGATTGACCTTAAATGTGTGTTACCAAAATGTTTCACTCTTTTAAAATATGGGCAATTTGTGTGTGTATAAAAGAGCCTAACATATTCACACAGAAAAAAAAAAAAAGAAAAATAGCGCCTAACATAAGAGTAAATGTATTTTTCATACCCGTTTGTGAGTAGGAAAACGAATCAAAGGAAAAAAATATTAATGAGGGAGAACGTAAAAGATATATTGTCTCCGTCCGATTGTAATTGTGGTTTAAGAGATAAGAATTTATTTTAAAAATAATTGTTATTTTAGTTTTTTTAATATAACATTAATTTGTTTTCTTATATTCCTTATATTAATGGTGTACAATAAAATTTATAAATAAATAAATAATAATATAAGGATAATTTTATAAAATTATTATTCTCTTTAATCTTTATATATATATATATATATATATATATTAACATAAAACAATTTGCTCTGATCGCACCGGTTGCCCTTATTATATTGTTCATATATATGACACCAAGATATGGGTACTTCCAATATTCCAACTCGAATCACGTATTAGTTATCCAAATTTCCAATATATGAACACCAAGACATGGACTATAGAATTTAGACAGTAGATTAGGTTCACCAGTGAACTTTCTCAACACATACAAAATACAATTGAAGGATATATATCAACACTGTAAAAGATTTATATCTTTATCCAATCTCAATTTAATATATATATATATATAACAAATTTGTTAACTTTTATGACAATTATTTTAAAAATCATATTAACAATAATTTATAATTGGACAATAATATAAAAATATTTTACAGTGAAAATGCATTACCATTAAACTTTTCTTTTATTAAACCAAAACCTCCTTTCTAGTTAAATAAAACTAAATGTCAAGCTATAAACGTTCTCGTGAGATATAAGTACTAAAGAATGTTATTATTTAATACTAATATATTATATCAATTTTTCACTGTACTTGACATATAGTATAGTCATTAACACGGTTTGAATATAGAGGAGGAGGCTAGACTCCCAATAAGTGGTGAGCATTGAGTAAGATTACTTTTGACGAGAAATACTTGTGGAAATAAAATAAAAATATATAACATAATTATTTTATGTTAATTTAAAATTGAGTTTAATCAAAGTTGGTTCAAGTATAAAGCAGGACAAGTTCTTATTTTAGGCCTCTCAATGATAAAAAAATTTAAGTATTAATATTTGAGTTTAATAAATAAATGTTGCTAGTATGATTTTACGTTATCAACTAATTAAAAATCAACGTATATTACCATGGACTCATGACAACAAAGGACAAATTGACTGGTGGTACATAGGGAAACAGAAATTATAGAATACGTAATTAAGCAGGCTTCCCAGGTCTAGACAAATTCATAAACCTCAACACAAGTATTTCTTAGTTTGGCAAACAAAAAAATAACAATGTAACAAATGGTATTCTGTTTACTTACCCAGAACAAAAAGCAGAAGTCGTTGAGTACATATACTACTCCACGTTAGAAAATTGGCAGGAAAGATGAAAGAAAATCAACCTAATCTAGATAGAGCCAAGTTGAACAAAAGTATTGCTACTATGTTCATTGTTTTACAACCATGTGATGGGTTAGATACTTTACTATAATAATATACAATTATTACTCACAAACGTAGACCGTGCATCTACTCCATTTACAAGCAAAACTTAGGGAAGGGCACACCTAGAACTCAATCTTTATTTTTCTTTGATTTGAGCTGTAACCAAGTAGAACAAGTCCCACCGAGGTAAATGCAGACAAGAACGTTGAGGAGTAGAAAATAGCAAGCAATGCTACCTTTAAAGACTTTCAGCCGAACATTTAGTGAGGATCAGAAACCAGTAGTCAATAGGAACAAGAGAAGTGATGCAAGTGAGAAGTTTTGTCAAAGCACCTTAGCAAGCCCCAAAGCATTGTCATTTGCATACTGCAATGAACTGTCAGGAACGTTTTGAACTCCCTGCACTATTTGCCAACAAAGAATCCCATGTTCCAAATTTAAACAAGAATTGAGTTTTCCTTGTCTCCATCCTCTTATAAAAGTCAAGTTTAACTTGGAAAACTTACCCAAAAACAAATCCAATTACAACCCCAATATTGGCCTTATCTGGTGTTACTTCAACCTGCAATTCTCCAAACTGCAATTGGCAACCATGTTACTAATTTTGCATTTCCAAAGTAATAGTTTCTTATTACATAAAACTTGCCAATGCCAGAGACAGAATAATTACAGACTTTCAGCACCCTAGTTTCCTCTTTTGGTTCTTCAACTATCACTGCTGACGTTGAACTAGCAGTCAGAACTCTACCAGCTGCAATCATTGCTTTTGCAATCTATGAAGGTTAAACATTGCAACATATCAGTATTAATAAGATAAAAATCACTATTGACATAGATTCTGTGTATTTATGTAATTGTTTAGCCATTTTTTGTGTAGAGGTGACCTAATTAGATTCCTACTAGTGTGTTTTGTTGATGTCCTGAGACTAGCTAATCTTTGGCCAAGCTTTTATGGTGTTCTATTCTCCTTATAAGTAGAAGCTTCTTCAATTAGCTTCAATTGACCATATTTTTGTTCTTTAAAAAAGGTTACTTGTATTGTTAAGAGTTTATCTAAAACTGTGTTTGTCCTGACTTCTTTTGAAAAGGCAAGCCCAAAAATAGCTATTTCAAATGCTACCTAGTAATCACACTTTAAGCTATTAAGTAAATATAACACCTATAAAGTTATTTAAGTGAAGTACTTTATGGTTCCCCAGTTCCTCTTTTGGTCCTAATAATAGCTTGATGTAATGATATCCTAAATTTGTTTCAATACATTATATGTTTTCAAAGAGAAAAATAATTTTGAAAAGAAATTAAAATCACATCACGATATAGCAACAAACAAGAAAAAAGCAGAACCATTCATTCTGAACGGATGTCAGTTGGTTATTCCCAAAAAAATTCAAGCATTTTCTCATTACATCAAATTATAACGGAAGCTAGAGAACCACCAGCACGGATGGAGTAGAGTAAATACCTTTTGCGGCTCACCTTGGCCATACTGTCCCATTGATTGAAACCTTCTTCCAGCAGATACCAAACGCTTTCCAAGTGCTAAGCAACATAAAGAACAAAGACATCTTCAAGCTAAAATCCTTTATAATTTTAGGGGAGGGGGTTGTTTGGAGGAAGTGTTGTATTAAAAGCTCATGGATTACTCTCTCATCGGTTTACCTGATTTGGCATAACCCGTCAACTTGGCCTCAATCAAAGGGAGCTTTTTCACTAAAGAGTGCGAGGTTGATGTGTCAGCAAGTTCCCATGCTCGAGAGAGATTCAGTAAAGTCTCTCCCAACTCTTGGCCACACTGAGAAAGTATATTCATTTCCATTAAACAAATATATCCATTATACTATTTCAAAATGGAAAATACAGCAGACACACATAGTAGAGAAATCTCTAGGAGACAATCAATGGATTAGCTCTAGGTTACATGCATGCGAAGCTCAAATGAAATGCTTCAAAATAACATCCACCAATATATTGATTATGATGAACATAATAAAAAGCTAAGAAGGCCAGGTCAACCATTAGCATTATAAGTTGTAATACTCAATGTTAAATTGAATCTGAATTGTGATTGCAAATTGTAGCTAGTAATAATTAATAAGTACCAATCTCATCTAAAACAGGTCCGTTTGAAAGGTCGAACGCGGCGTCGTTTAGCTTCACAAAATTGAGAAACATACATGATTCAGAGCAAAGAAGCATCTTTAATTTGCTATTGATTAACAATGGAAACGATTGCATGATAATGCTGAGAACGGACACAGCAAAGCATTGCACGGAACTTACGTCTAATCGAAGATCATGGGGAAGCTTTGCAGAGTAATCGGAAGGAAGATCAAAACTGTCCTGCAGCGTAAACGCACATGAACTCTTCAATCACAAAATTAACAATAATAATAATAATAAAAAAAAGTAATATATTGTATTTCATATGAAATTTGGAACCCACCCAGAAGGTTTAAAGAACAGAGCGTTAAATTTAAAACATGGGAAATGAAAGACTTACAGCAATTTCTTGGAGAAGTGTTTGAGGGTCAGGTTCTATGGATTTGGGCGAGTCGGACTCAGTTAGAGCAAAACGCACAACTAGAGGATTGGGAAGATAAACGGTATTAGTAGAAGAAACAGGAGTGGCTAATTTGAGTGAGGTTAGGGAAGCAAATTTATGGGTGTAATGGTGGGATATAGGAGTAGCCGAGTAGGTGCTATCGAAGACCAGAATTGAAGCGAAGCTGAAGCCATTGGTTTCCTCCCAACTTGGATTCGTGTCAGCCACTGAAATTCCCATAGAAAATTTTAAATTAGCATGTGACTTATCTATTAGTGGATAATGGGTCTTTATTTTTGTTTTTCAGTAAACTCAACGGTTGTATTTGGGATGTTTATATTTACAGTTTAATGGTCACTGTTAGTCATGTTTAATTATAATGAATTATAATTAAATGATGATATAAATTTTTTTATATTATTAATTTATAAATATTTTTCTCTTACATTTAACTAAATTACTATCATCTCTAATCTCTAATAATTAAAAAAACATAAAATAAAGACAATTTTTCATTTTTACTAGAGAGAGTATAATCAAATTCAATTTATCCATGACTATAGGTATATACAGCCAGCAATAATGTGGTCTAAACAAGTTATCTAAAAAAAAACGTGTTCTAAACAAATTGGTATTATTAAGTAAGGGTATTTTTAGTTGTAAATTTTAAATTGAGATCTTAGATTATTTTTCAGTAAATTCAGTATTACATAGGATTGAAGATTTCTTTTATTTTATTTTTTAGTAATAAATTTCATTTTAAAATCTTAAAAAAAAATGAAAAAAAAATATACAATATACAAAATTTAAAGATTCTTATATAATAACTTATTTTTCATATTAAAAATATCTTTATCCCTTTTATTAAAAAATGAGATTTTGAACTCAAAATCTTTATTCAAAATCTTATATTAAAATTACTCAAAGGATAGAGATAAATGCAAGTGATAATTGATGGATGTGCTACGCAATGGAAACCAGCAGTGTAGCCATTCTGCTTATACATGGGAGAAAGTGGAGAATGGCTACAATTCACCAGAGATTGCCAGATTAGCCTGTAGCTGACACATACAAAGTACAGACTCATTGCACGAATAAAAGACAAAAATTACGGATGCTCCTTGTTAACTCCATCCTTGCGCAAATCTGGACTTCAACGCCGCACTGATGAAGAACGGATGGAAAGTCAAAATCCATACTCTTACCGAGAAAGTTATCGCATAAAAAGTGATGTATATGTAAAATGATACTGATTTATAATGGGGTCAATTGATTTTAATGAGACTGAGAAATTAGTGTATGAAAGTTAAAAGTTCCACTGCATAATCGGAGTCCCTTAGAAAGACAAAGCAAACAGACCGGCTGAACTAAATTACACCAGATAACGATGCAATAATTTGGGCTCTTCGAGTACTTCTAAAACATGAGACCCAAGACAAACAAATCATCAAAGATACGGCTCAATCCTGCTATCATCGTGATCCAAGTGTTTTCTGTTTGTCATTTGTTTTTGCTTCCTTTGCAACAAAAAAATAATGCAGTAGGAAGAAAAAAGGAAAACATATATGATGCAGCAGCAATCCACCAATCAAGGTCCAACGTCTTGAGAAGTTCATATGCAAGACAGCAACATTTAAACTATTTTTTAATTGCCAGTCTAATATGAAACAAGTTCCATTCTAAGTTGAAAATTAAACCATGTCTTAAAATGACCGTAATCAATACCCTTAAATTGAAAAAATACAATAAAGAATAAATAAAATCCTGCTCATAACACGAGTGAATTAAAATCCCGCGTTTGTGCTACTTTAAAAGTAAGCCAACTTGCAATGTAAAATACAGATTTGCTATAATTTCTCACCCTAACAACAATGCATGTTAGTATATTTCTACAAAACAGAACAGATTCCAGCTTGATGAAGTATTCTAGTCAGCTTGCAGCCTTTGCAACCTTTCTTTGCTCAATTTGACCAGTTAACGGGCACTGCATCTCTGTCCAACTCACTGGAACCATAGTTGCACCTAAACAGAGAATGTACAACACATTTGAGGCAAATGTTGATTCAATAAGGTATATTCTAGGAAAAGACAAAATGATATGTAATACATCATTCCACAATGTGTCATAGTTACATATGCTTAAATGAAACAAACCATTTCAATATTGCCCAGCATTGATGAAAATCCCTATCTGATAGGTGCTCAGCCGATGAAAGTGTACAACTTATAATGTAACTATAAGATTTCATTTCAGCACTAGCTATAAGAAAGATGAATCAGCAATAAGCACGTAAAACAAACTGGAACAATTAATGTGAAAAGGCACTTAAAGCTTAACAGCTAAACTTCAAGCTGTGTTCACCAGACTAAAGTTGAAGTAGAATCTAAAACATATATAATATCTTCTCTAATGGGGTCCTTTCATTCATAGCTAATTCAACTTCCAATAAAAATCATCACAAGCCCAAAGCCCTATCAAGGTCAAACCTACCCACATCACTAATGACTAACCTATTTCCACATACACAATGATAATTGTTACCGTGCTTAACAACTATTGCAGGCTGACAATTTGATTCAATTTACTCATATCTGGGACACATTGTAGGGAACATCCAAATAATTCTCATAAAATTTAAATATGTATTTATCCCCTTGGGCGTTAGTAATACTAGACCTATCATCCAAGATAGAATATTCCATGAAGAATCCAAGGAGAAACATGCAGACTTAGAGGGAGCTTCCTGCAAACCCAAATGCACTTTTTGTTCTTATTGTCTCCCTTCCCAAGGAAAAAACTAAAGTCCCTGAATAGCCAGAAAAAGGGAAAAATAGATATCTTCCACATAATAAACTTGAGTAATACACAGAAACCCATGTAAAGAAGCAATCACATAAGTCACTAACATTAACATACTAGAGGGAACTAGCAACAAACTACAACCACAACCACTTATAAGGGTTTAACTCCCAGAATATTAGCAAAATCTCACCAGCAATGCTTTCTGCAGAAACAACACCAAGTTCATTCTTTGCAGTAGATAGAAAGTATGCCCGTGCATCTCCAAGAGAAAGCTAACAAAAACAGATTGAGTTAAGGTGGAAATTTTGATTCAAGAGCATTATGGAAATTTTGAAATCAACTTATCAAAACACTTAAGAAAGTAATAATACCACAAGAGCTCTAACAATGTCACCGGGATGAAAAGACAAGTGCATGTCAACTTTATCTATCTCAGTTGCTCTAACATCTTGCTGCCTGTCATCAAAATAAGAATTAGAAATTATAAACACTCAAAACATTTTTAAACATAAAACTCCTATTCAAACAAAACGATAGTCATGACATAGAGTTAACCATGCATATATAAAGTAAATCCAACCACAAGATAACGAAACTCTAAGCATACAAGACCTAGAATGACTACATTACAATTCCTTCAATCATTGGCTTCCTTTTCGTTCCTCCAATGTAATTGCTAAAGTCAAGTCACTCTAAAGCTACAAATGATAACTTGGAAGGTATAAGAATAGCATACCTAATGATGCCAGTGAATTTTTCTCGAACAGACTTTGGTCCAACACACATAATATCAGCTGAAGCGGACCGAGCCATCACTTTGGTGACCTAACAAAGAAGCAAAAAACATGTGGTTCAAGCCAAAGAAAGAGTAAGGAAAAGACCACGCGTAGCCATAGGTATATACCCGGGCAATGACGACAGATCCAGGCTGTGGAACAGGTCCATGGGCCTTGTGACCAGTTACTTCAACAGTCGGTCTCTGCATATGATTTCAGTTGAGCTTCAAATTAAACTAAGAAACAAAGCAGATAAGTTGTTTGATGGAGTCATTAGGGATGAGCAGTTAGTAAACAAACCCTACCTGGTCAGAAGAGTCCGGCGAGGGAGGTATGGTGCGGCGGAAGCCGGTTAGGGAGGCGTAAACGGTGTTGTTGTGAAGCGCCGCGTATGCTCCTCTTCCAGCTTTGATGTGGCTGGTTCTACCCAACACTTCCCCCGGTGTTACCATCACTGTTTCTTTTTCTTCTTCCATTAACGACGTTCTTCGCCGCTCCCAACACAAGTAGTACCACCCTTCCACTTCTTGGGCTAAGCCACTCCAAAATTAGGCATTTGCTTCCTACACCAGTAATTTTTCTAATACACCCAAGATATACAGTGCAATACCAATTTTGCCCTTCTTGTAATCCAAAAGCAATCCGTAAAGGTTCATACGGATTCATAATCCGTAAGAACCTTACGGATTCGCAATCCGTAAGGCTCTTACGGATTCGCAATCCGTAAGGCTCTTACGGATTCACAATCCGTAAGAACCTTTGTTTCGCCTTACGGATTACGAATCCGTAAGGTCTTACAGATTCGCAATCCGTAGTCTTACGGATTCGTAATCCGTAAGAACCTTTGTTTCGCCTTACGGATTACGAATCCGTAAGGTTCTTACGGATTATGAATCCGTATGAACCTTTACGGATTGCTTTTGGATTACGAGAAGGGCAAAATTGGTATTGCACTGTATATGCTGGGTGTATTAGAAAAATTATTGGTGTAGGAAGCAAATGCCCCAAAATTATTCATGGACCGGCCCCTTTTTAATTTAATACAATCAAATAATTTCTTCTAATTCGCGTTATTTCATTATTATTCTTTTAGGTTTAAATAAATGTTTAATTGCTTTTTAGCCGGGATAACAATAAATAGGTCGGGATTGGATAAGCAATCACAGAAAATACTAATGAATGACCGTTCAGTAAAAAATTTAAAAAATACCGTCTAGGTCATGTGTATAATTTTTAATTAGTAAAAAAAAATCACATAATTTGTGTATTTTATTTTGATTATTTATTACTTAAAAAATTGGTTATTTATGATTATATCTGTGTGGCTTAATTAATATTTTTGGTCCTCATAAAATACACATCTTTTGTTTTTAATCTTATCTTTTTTTAACAAATATTAGTTATTAGTATTTTTAATAAAACATGATCTTTTTCCTCTTTTATTTTTTTCTGACCAATTTTATATCTTCTAATCCCATATTTTGTTTCCATTCGATCTTGTAATATCAACTTTTTTTTTTCATTTTGATCTGTATCATCACTTAATTTTTGTTAAGTACAGATGTGTGGCTCATGGAAGGTCACATCACCAATTAACAGTGGCCAATTATAGTCAGAGGCTAAAACAAAGAAGAAGAAAATTATTATTGGCAGCGTTTCAAAAAATATATATTATAGGAACAACTTCAAAAAATTATAAAGACTAAAACTAAAATATAAATAGAGAAATTGATCTTTTACGTGAAGATGAATATAATATATAGAGAGAAAAGCAAACATTGATAATGCCTATATTTTTCCTTAGGGAAGGGAAAGAGGATGATTAATGCCTATACCAATGTATAATGTGTTTGATTTTTCGTTTTGAACTGATTCTCTGTGTTTTACTTACATGTGATTTTCGGAAGTTAATGATTTTAACTTTAACATGCCAAACATGATTCTTCTATTTTCGGCGTGTTTTGAAACAATACTAGCAGAGTTTTCTGCGAATCACATCGCAAGTGAACAAAAACTAACTAATAACATGAATTAAAATTTAAAACAATAAAATCTGATATTGCATGAACTAATTTAAGTATAAAAAAAAGCTACAGGAACTAAAAAAACACGTGTATCTTACAAGAACCAAAATGTTAATTATAGTTAAGAATCGGTCAAACTCGTTTGACCACAGCAAGAAATATTTATTTTGAGGAAATTAAGTTCAGAGTACTTCCGCTATGTCGTGTTTTTCCCGTTTCCAATTCGTAGAATCGAAATCAAGTGGACATGTAAAAGAAAGAAAACAGCACAGACCATTAAATTTTCAATATTGCTCCTTGAATTTTCCCATTCTGAAAGCATCCATCCGAAAGGCAACCCTAGTAAAAAGACAAAACGCATTTCTCATCCTAGACCTAGCTAGAGGCATCCCATAGTTGAAATTAAAGACAATTTTATACACGTACTGGCAAATAACAAATAAGCTCAATGATGCATATAGATAGGAAAATGCTAGCTAACTAGTTTCTCTTAAAGAATATTAATTAAAAAACTCAAGATAAAAATATTTTTGTTTAAAAACAAAAAAATTATATTATATATGATTTTTTTATGTTTTTCTATATGATTTACACATAAATATATATTTTTTAATTTATTAACTAATAATCTAAAGAACCAGTTAAAAAGACCGACGTAGATATGGGGTATCCTTTATTCGGCGCTAAGGGTCAAATTAGACATCAGCGGTGCAAATATGGGTCAGCACATTGAGCATCGATTCGTAATCAATAAAGAAGACGTCGCGCGAAACATTTGCCTCGTATAATTTTGCACATGTTATGCTTGAGATTTTTAAGGTCGTGGTTGTGGAATCACATGCAAAAAGATCAAAGCTAAAGGAGGAGCATCGTTATTTGTTACACAGTTCCAAAGCATCTAGTTCGGATAAACTCCAACGATAGCTACTATAGCTAGGATTCACATGTCAACGAACCTCACCTCCTTAATTTTTCTATCAACCAAATTACTCCGGGTACTGCTATTGGATTTCCGATAAAATAAGGCAAGCCCCAAGCTTTTCCTTGCATGAGGGTAAATAACAGGAATAATAAATGGTCTAAAATTTAAAGCTGACCAGTCAAAGAAAGCATTCGCAGCATGGAAAATGCATGCATCCTGAAACACAAGGTGCAAATGCATGCTCCTTCTTTCTTTCCTAGCTAGTTATACATTTTTTAATCAAATATACAGAGGCAAGGAGAACTTTGAACATTGAATTAACAAGAAATATTAATATTAACCCTAACATATATTCGTTAATTTGAAAATCTATCTCTCACAAAACCAATAGTAAGTAGTAACTAGCCTTTATTAGAATTTCTTTTCCTAACGAATATTAAGCACAATAAACAATACAAAAAAAAAAAATCAAATATTCCTTAGCTCTATCATCGTTCATCACAATCATTCAGAGGATGGTGTAGTGGAAGAAGACTCGAACTTGTAATGCTTGTCCACTGCAATGGATACGTCCCACGTGCAACTAAGTCCCTTGGGTATGGTGACAAGGTCCCCTGTAACACCCCCGTGTATACCCGGTGTATTAACATTGTATAATCATCAGATTAGCGCTTAATCAAGATAATTAAAACCTTTTTAATAAAACAAGTTTATACTGCGGAAGCATGAAAACCAAACCATCTTTCTTGATAACATTATGTATGGAGACAAAACCCACAACAAGCATAACCATGCTCCCTGCTCAACCAAAT
>PYAF01004995.1:3999547-4013511 GCA_007407185.1 Glycine tomentella | reverse complement strand
AAATAAACGGTGAATATGTGTTGAAATAACCGTTTTAGTTAAGTTGAATAATTAGTGATATATGATCGGGTTAAAGGCAATTGAACTAGTTGAATTAACTTATACAGAGTCTTAGAGAGACTCTAAGGCCTTGGTTAGGCTGAGATAGATCCTGCTGAGGGTCTGTGAGTCACCTATGAAGTGGTTAGTTCTAATAACCTTAAGATAGTTGATTGAGAGGGTTATAGAAAGGAATTATGTTTTCCTTTCATTAAACGGTTGAGAACCATTGTTAGGTGTTTTGTATGGTGTTATTGATGATTGATTGTGTTGTATGCCTGTATATAGGGTGGGACACCGAGAGTGTCAGTGGCGGAGACCACAGTCCAGGGATTGGACAGCAGAGCACTGCCGTGCCAGGTAAGCTCTTCGTTATTGGAGTGTTTCCCACTACTTGGGTTCCCCCATACTCCGAGATGGAGTGATGGGTGCATATATGATTTACATGCATTGAATTGGTTGTTACAGCTTTCTTCATGATGATATGTATGCATGTATCTGTGCTTTGTGTATGGTTGCCTTTCAGATAGATCTTCTGGCCAGTAGATAGATATGGATCTCCCTAGAAGTAGAGCGCAACTTCTAGTTTGGTTTGCTCCATAGGAAGAGATTCCTTAAGACCAAGAGATAGGTGGTCTCATGATGTAGCAGCCTATTCTCGGAGGTACCATATGGCGTGCATCCTTGTGTAGGGGTAGCTCCCGTTGGATGACACAGGTGTGAGTTCCGGCCTCACACTGTGGACTGAGAGGGTCCACG
This sequence comes from Glycine tomentella, assembly GCA_007407185.1. Lineage (NCBI taxonomy): Eukaryota > Viridiplantae > Streptophyta > Magnoliopsida > Fabales > Fabaceae > Glycine > Glycine tomentella. Next base: position 4,012,713 of record PYAF01004995.1, on the reverse strand, counting down.
ATGACTTACTGGGTACTGAGATGGTCCCAGGGGACTGAGATGGTCCTGGATACTTATGATGTACACATTAGAGCTTGTGTGTGCCTATGTGTTGTTGTGATGATGTTGTGATGCCTATTAATGTATTGTGATCATGGAAGTGAGCCAGGGTGAAAGAGAAGCTCCAAGAACCCTGAGCTTACTGAGATTTTTATCTCACCCCGTGTGTGGAAATTACATTTTTTTTTCAGGTTGTACAGCTGACAGGGATGAGAGACCCCATGGTGAGAGGCCCTAGTAGGGGACATACATATATAGCTGCTTAGAGCAGCGTTTTGAGAGCTTGGCTGCTCACTGTTGTGTGCAAACATATATATATGATATGCGTTATTATTTTGTACCCTGTGGGGAAAATTGGATATCTTTGTATATATTGAATTTCTGTATATGGTGTACCCTCATATGAGGATTTGATAGGTGATACTAGGGCACTGATGCCTACTTTTTGTGGATACAGTTAAAGTATTTTGTTGTGGAATGTACATATAATCTATGTATAGGCATGTGGATAATCTGTGGTTATTAACCTCCTGGTATATTGCATGTGTGGATATTATAGTTTTATCTGTCATTGTTTTACGTCATCTGGATCACTAAGGCTGTTGTGGTAATCTGACTTTCGTTTGATTTACTGTCTATACGTACCATACATAATGAATCAAGAAATATGGTTTTGAAATCGTTTCCGCGGCTTTTTTAATTAAAAGTAATTATGCGTTCATCTGATTAAGTAATATGTTAATACACCGGATGCATACGGGGTGTTACAAAAACTAACATTAAAAGGATTTGAGTATGAAGTTGTTATTTTTTTTAGTGAAGCGTATACAAGATATTTTTCCTTGCTCTAGATTTGATTTACCTACCAAAATGAAGCTGCTGAACCTTTTAAAAAAAATGAAATTTATGAAGAATATCAAATTCTAAATCTTTTAATTACCCCTCATCACATGATTGAATTAAATGCTAACAAAATTAAGAAAGGCTGTACTAGCTAGTTTTATATTTATGGTTTGAAAATTTTGAACAAAATTGTGTAATTGGGCAAGAACAAAGGCTTGAGTAATAAGAATAAAATGCAAGCGATATTACGGTGATATATTGTGTAGAGTATTTATTTATATAGTTTGTAATAACGGGATTGCCAGAATGTGAAGTGACCAGCCAATCAGCATGTGTTCCTAATATACAATGTTCACCATTGTTTTAATCAGTGTTCTTCTTGTTGGATTTCATAACCTATTAAACAACTGATTGATAGCATAGGCTAAACAACTGCAGCATTTAAATATGGCACCATTTTCTTTCCGTGCTGCTACTGGTTTTATCCACAAGAACATTAACCTCACATAGCTCCAGCATTGAAATTCGTATATATTAGTAGTAAGCCAAAGCCATAAAAGTTTAAAAAAAAAATAAAAAAATGTGTCAAATAATGATAATGATAATAATTATAGAAAAGAACCTCGTGTGAATCAGTTAACAGAGTTCAAGATTTTCTCGTCAAAGAAAATACGAATCCTAATAAATTATAACCTACTATGCACTAATGAACTCAGTTCCAAAACATAATTAAAAAACTTAGACTCATGGGATAAACTGCTCATGTGGCATAAGGCTACGAAAATGATGAGAGGAACCTAATTAACTCAATCTGTATTGGGGTCACCTATGCTACGTATGAGCAACAAAACAAAGAAGAAGAAAAATTGGTTATGAGTATTTGTGAAGGGAGAAAACTTAAGAAGGAAGAAAAGGGATGTGGATGCATGGATGAATCTAGACACACTTCCTCTCTCTTCTCTTAATTCTTCGGCTCAATTGTTTACTATATCTCTGTTAGCATTTCCAATTCTCAGAAACTAGAACTACTCCATCCAGTTGCAATTTCCCTTCCAAAGACTTAAATAGGTTCACAGCTGTTGTATTCAGTTGTAGCTTAGACTTAATAATTAAGCTATTAATGAATGCAGTTCTGAAATTTTCTTAAATCAACTAAAATATTATAACAAACATTTATTCAATTAACTTTTGGTGAAAGATGTTTCTTGTCTGATTCTGTATTTTCATTTCTTTTCTCCCTTGGAAATGAAAGAATATACATACCATCTTTGCTTGAACTTTGCCCCATGTCAATCTGATCTTGCCATGGCCACTTCAAATTAGAAGATGAGGAACACTGCTGTGGAATTGAAAATGCATATGAGCTTGTGCTGGCAAACTGCTTCTTACATGATGAAGAATCAGCTGTGGAGCAAATGTCTTGGTCAATGCTTGACATGCCAGTATCTTTGTTATGATTTTGAGAGTTATCGTGGTTCTGCCCGTCCTCTACCATACGTTTTGGCCTCTTCCACGTAGGTGGTTCATTTTTGGAATCCTGAAGTGCTGGCACCTTTTGATCATTAGCTGAAATAGTAGGAGATGGAGCCTTTCCCAGAACGACAACTTTTCGAGTGTCCAAATTTTCAACAGTGTTTGAGTTGTCTACAACAACTTCATCCCTTTGTTCAGAGCCAGCAGCTTTTGCGGCTGCTTCAGATTCCCACATCTTGCATATGGCTTCAGTGTGTCTTTCTCTGGCCAAATCTAGATCAATTATTGGCTTGGGATAATTTTGACCCAGCTCAACTCCTGCTGCTCTAAGCACAGGAAGCTGTGCGACCCAAGGATGATGGATCCACTCAGTTGGCATTCTTGCCAACTCAGGTAGCCATTGCCTCACATATTTACCTTCTGGATCAAAGTTAACCCCCTGAATCTGTCACCAAAATTAGAGATGTGAGACTGCTAACTTTTATTTTGATTATTTTTCTATTGTCTGAACAGGTAGAATTTACTCTTGTAGATGTAATATAGCCAATGAAGGAGGCTAATAGGTCCTTTTTCTTTCTTTTCTTTTTTTGAGGGGACGAACAAGTAATAACAGCCTCAGTTAAATATGCATATTGGAAAAAGGTCTCTTTCAACTACTATAAATCTTCTTTGAAATACTAATCTACAGAGTTTTAAAGTAAAATATCAAAATACAAATATATTGGCATGCCCTACACTAATACATGAAATAGAACTTCAAATTACCTATGTTAGACAGAAACGAGATATACTTCGGTTGTTGGAGCATTATTCCTTTTAAAAATTGTAAAAGAAATATGAACAGATAAACTTCACCAGGTATAAAATGAATTGAAGAAAACATGAAAAAGTAAGTCTCTTATGCAGTGTTACCATTAAGTTTAGTATAATCAAACTCCTTAGATCTCAAAAAATGGCACGAGTACAGAGGAAGGTAAGGAAACAAAAGAATGTTTTGGCTGCAGTAAAATCAAATGCTATAACAGGTAATGATATTTTATACACGTTATGTTGATTAATAAACTTTAAAATGTATAGAAATTCAAATTAATTAAATTATGGAATATAAAATAATCACATCTGAGGGATACCAAGCAAACTTTAAATCCTTTGAATGAAGGAAAACATGACAAACCTCAGGATTGTCCAAGCGCTCAAGCTCATAGCCATCTGGTAAGCTTCCTGAGATATACTGCCAACCCAAGATATCACTTTCAAGGTCAGCATCCAGAAGTGTGTCCCAGAAATATTTCATTCCCCATTTCCATCGTGTTGCCTAAAGTTATCTCATTCCGGCATCAACCAAAGGAAAGCCACTCCTACCTTGTCTCCAAGTTTAATATCAGGATCAGGATTCCAAGGAAAAAACTTTAAGTGCCCCAGAAGTGCTCTCTCATGGGTGAAGGGAAAGTTGAAACAAAGATAGCGCGAGTACTTCCTAAGTCCAATGGCCCTGAGGAAAAGATTTAGACTCTCTTCACCAACACTCTTGCCTTCATTTGTCCATAATATTTGCTTCATACGTATCACTTGACAAACTTTCCTCACACTCAATTCTCCAAAATGAAGATATGGGGACAAGAGTGAGGTGGAGTCTCCACCAACCTTCAGCCTTTTCTTGAGTAGTGAATTAGATGCTGCTCCACAAATTCTGTTAAAGCCTTGTCAGCATTTCTCCAACCTAGCGAGTAGCGACCATGACAGTCCTAGTAATGCGTTGCTTGGTTTTTCTGATTCATTTTCAAGATCAAGTTCCTCAGTGAACATTCCTCAACTTTTCCTGTCATCCAAAGGAAGAGAAACAATTTCTCACGTGTTTTTTGTGTCCATATGTACACAATTCGGTATGTAGACAGGTTGATATAAAGACAGAAGAAGTTCCTTTCTAGTTTTTAACCTCTAGCAGTAACCCGATATCAACAATCATTGAGAAATGAGAAACAATCCATGCAAAGTAACATGCATTGTTGTTAATATAGTTGATACATGCCCCTTTTCGAGTAAGGGAGAACTCCATAGAAATTAGAAGGAAAAAAGGAAGTAGAAACAAAATTCTGAATTCATTCTTCTCGCTTGCTCAAAGCAATACAATAGGTTTATATAGCCACATATTACCCACACCTAGCTGCGACATATGCACCTAATAGCAATCCAAAAGCCACTATTAAAATAATAGGTTAATATCGTCCTCTTTAACATCTGTTATAATGAAAACCATGTTACAAAATATGCGGTGGTATTTTTTAAATAAAATATCATTGTTAACATCGATTTTGAGGAAAATTGATGTTAACAGAACAATTTTAACATCGATTATTCTGATGTTAACAGAACAATTCTAACATCAGTTATTTAAAGAACCGATGTTGTCTAAATAATCACAACGTGCGCTTTTCTTCAGAGTACTTTGCCCTCACCTTTTGTCTTCCCGAACATAGCTAAAATCCTTGCTCCCAGTCCCTCTCTCTCTTTCCCCGCATTCCATTCCATTGGGCTTTTCATTCTTTAGTCTTCTATTCGCTTCGATGGCTACTATCGTTCTCAGAAATTTGGGGGACACCTTAATGTGTGACCAAATTCAAACAAAGAACAATAAAAACCCTAATGGTCCCATTATTCATTTCATTCACTCACTTTCTTATTGTTAAGTTTTTTCTCCTCTCTCTCTGCTCCCCCGTTTCTGTTTTTCCATTCACCATCATGTAAGCTTTATCTTTTGTTTTTTTTTTCTCTTTATTTATTTTCCACTTTCATTTTTTTATTTCCAATTTTGTGGGTTTATTATTAGAAGGATCCAGAAAAAGAATGCATCAGGAAGAGAAGCAGGGAGTGATAATAGTGGGAGCAGGCCCTTGGGGCTCTCCGCCGCAACATGCTTCACGAATTGTTACTAATAGGAGAGAGAGAGAGAGAGCGATGAGAAGAATTCTGGTGAGAATAACTCGTTTCCCTAACTCGGCCGAGTCCGCACCAGCGAGTCATCATGGTGAATCCCCCATCCCGAGCTCCCTCCGACGACTTCCTCGAGCAAATCCTTGGCCGACGCCTCTCCAATGATGCTTCAGCTCAACCCCGGCGACGCCGCCACCCTCCTCGCCTCCTTCCACCCGCCGCCCTACCAGCTGGACCTCAGCTTGAACCAAGGTAAGGGACCCTTCCTCACGCCTGAGGACGTTTCTAGAAGCGGCAAGCGCTTCCGCGACGACGTCGTTGATACCAGACCTAAGAACATAATTTTATCATTTTATCATTTTTTTTGTTTCCTTTCTTGCTCTTTTGGGATGTGATAATGTGTTATTGATCTATTTCTTGAGTTCGATTTTTTACGCTGGAGGATCACACCTTCCGTACATGTGCGATGGGTAGCTCGGGATGTCGGGGTTGTCCATGATCCCTGGATCGGAGATCACCGTGTAGACCATCGGCACCGAGGGGACTAACGCGGTGGATCTGAATCAGCAGAGGCAGAGCGAGAGCAAGTTCTGGTCTGCAGCGTCTTATGTGGGGTTTAATGGATTTGAATCACCGCTCTTCTTCTCTACAGCTTATACCAACAGGTTCCCTTGCTTTCTGCCTCCTCGTGCTAGATCTGCTTTTTGTTCCTTTCATTTATTAATGGAATTCAAATGGAAAATGTTATTGCTAATTGATTCAAGTAATTTATGAGTAATGTCAAATGTTAGATGATCCTTTGTTGTTGTCAATTGCCTAGCATTGAAGCATTTACTGTTGATCTATGTCTATGTTTTATAACTCGATGAAATTGTTGCCTGCAAAATTAAGTAGTTGGATAAGGCTTGGTAGTTGTTCAGTTGTTGTTGTTGCCTCTGGGCTTTCCAGTGGATAAACCTATGTTTGGATGAAATGCGTATGATCAGGATTGGAAAATTGCTATTTCAGGTTAGTGTAGGACCTTGTAACATCCCAGAACCCACTACATGGAAAATTGTAGAGCATAGCAAATGGGCCAGGTTTGTTTGCTTAAAACACACTTGCTATTTTTTACTTTTTGGTTGCTGTTATTATAAAATATACGTATGCATTTTGTGTACCATTAAGGTTTTACCATGCTTGAACTTGCATGCAGATGTTTTGTCATTAATACTGCACTGTCTTTTATCAATGTTATTTTTATAATAATACTCGTAATATGCACTATTTCACTCCTATTCTCATTTTATTGAGAATATTATTGAAACTATAACTCTGTTGTAGAACCTATCGTACACGTGCAAATGAATGTGAGTGTTATTAAGGCTATAAGCTATATATAATACTAACTCCTGTTCTTGCTATGGTGTTTTTCTCAAATGGTATTTCTAAGTTTTGTCTCTGCTAGTACTTATGATGTTGGCTTGTAGTGACCTTTAATTGTTGTATGCTTATATTCCATGTATTATATTCAAATTAACTTTATAGGTAAGTACTGAGTGATAATAATTTTAAAAAAAATCTATTTCTCTGGCAAATAAAATTTGGGATATTTTATAATTGCCACATTGTGTTCTTACTAGCTTTCACCCTGGTAGAATCCAAAATAACAGAGACAATAAAGATAGAAATAATGTGAGGTTTTGGTACACTTTATATGTAATATATAAGGAAAAATATATTTTAAAACTTTTTATATTTTAATGTGTATTATATATCTCTTTCACCTCCTTTTTATCTTGCTGTTTTTTTATACCACTTATTTATAATTGCCACATTGTGTTCTTACTACCTTTCACCCTAGTAGAATCCAAAATAACAGAGCCAATAAAAATATAAATAATGAGAGGTTTTGGTACACTATGTATTTAATATATAAGGAAAAATATATTTTAAAAGTTTTTATATTTTTATATGTCTATTATCTCTTTCACCTTCGCTTTAAATAATTTTCTTTCTATCTTACTATTTTTCATACCACTTATTACAATAAAAAATAAAAAATTCTCTCCTTATATTCATCCACCCTATGTGAACATTCAACATTTTTCAAGGAACAATAATACCAAGTCCCATTCTCACCAGTTTCCCATGCATTGCAGGAATACGTATGGTATGTGACATGTCACATGCATTTTTTTAATAAGAGATACATAGGTTTTATGGTTTTTAAACACACATCATTAGTTCCCTTTCTCTTTTTCTTTCTTTCTTTATTCAGTTTTTTTTTTTTTACTTCTCAAAATAAAAATGCATTAAAGGTTTGTTAAGTTCCCTTCAATCATGTACTGAATGTGTCTATCCTGGCTTGGTTAGAGGATTAAAGTAAATAAAATGGACAAAATGTTAGGTAAAGTACCAATAATTTAAGGTACAAAGACTAACTATAATCAAGAAAGTAGCTTAAACTATTTGAGTCCTTTAGTAGGCGTGCCTCAATTGCTATTGACCTTACTTATATAGCTTAAATATAATGTTAATGATTTTTATCTGGTACAAAGACTAACTATAATCAAGATTTAATTACATTAACCTTACTTATATTATAATTTATGCAGCATTTGGCTTACAAGTATGCTAAGAGAGGTGCTTGCTTGGCACTTGCCAAGAGGGAGACTGTACTACGGTAAGTGACTGATAGAGCATGTGATTGTGGATCTTCTTTGTATCATTTGAATTGTTATTCTATTATAAACCTAAAGGAGACTTGATAGAATAAATTATATTTTTATCAAGTGTTGTATATTAATTATTGATATAAGAAAATACCAAGAATATTGTTAATAGAAATGCATTAAAAATTTTATTTAATATTTTAATGTCTTTTAAAATTACAGGAAAAGAAATAAAGAGCATATGTCATATTTTTTTATTAAAAAATTACTTTCTACATGGGTTATGCAATAAATGATATAGAAAATGACTATACAACATCGGTTACAATTCAACATCGGTTTTTATAAAAACCAATGTTGATTTTACATATTTTATTTTTTTTCGTTGATTTCTAGTTAGACAACATTGATTTTTTTTTTAAAAATCGATGTTATATAGTTATGTTAACATTGATTTTCAAAAATTAATGTTAACATTGTTGGTAGTTTTAACATTTATTAAAAATCGATGTTAAAAGTTCAAAATAACCGATGTAAAAAGTCTTTTTTCTAGTAGTGAGCACAAAACAGTTTCCTAACAATTCATAAGAAACCCATTCTAGAACATATTCCCTATTTATAATAAAAGAAACTAATAACATTTCTTTTGGGCTGGCAATAGGAATTGGGCCGTATCAATAGTCATATCATACCTTCACTGGAATTAATTGCCATGGAGGAACAACTGAAACAATATCCATTTGCATGTGTAAGCATTTCTTCCAAAAAGCATTGAAGGTACTAAAAGCACGTCCACTCTCGCCATAGACTTCCCATGGCTCATACAACAGATCTCCATTGTAGCTTCGCACAAATATGCCCTGTTCCACTAGTTTTTCTTTGATGTTGTGATCACGGACAAGGAAACCAGATCCGATAGAATAATTAGGGTAAGAAATATGGATCAGCTAACTAGCATTGAACTGTGAAACGCTTGTTCACATGGCTTGTGTAAGAGGAGTTGCTGGAACTGTTCTTTTTACTAATTATTATTTGAAATTTCAGTATTTATATATTGACCCTGACCTGCACGACCGTGTTCATTGTGCAAATATCGTAAAATTATTTGAACCGTGAAGAAGAGTTTTGAGGAGTTTTCATGGAATGAGTACATCTTAATTAAACTTCATGTTGTGGACCGTTATATGAAGGAAAGTCTTTTACATGCTCGTCTTCACTTCTTAGGTCAGTGCTCGAGGGATAAACATTAACATAAAATGGAAGTTACATACAACCGTAAGCCTATAATATGAATATCATTAGGATTCAATTTATTACATACTTGTTACTAATCAGAAATTTTTTTATGGTTGTAAAAAAAAGTAGAATTTTTTTTAAGAATAAAGAACATTAAATCTAATGCCAATTACTACACCCATAAGACTTACCGAAAATTGTCATTTATGAGAACACAAACCAACTATAATCGAGTAACGAAATTAAAATAAAAAGTTAAGATTAAAATATTTTAAATTCAAATTAAAATTTCATTTAATCATAAAATTTTTAAAAAATTTATCAAACAAAAAATCAAATATTTTAAAGATTTAATTTATATCAAGATAGTGACTATATAATCACATTCATTACCGCAGTCACTACTATCATGATTGTTGTCATCATCAAAGTTGTCGTCACTAACATGATTGTCATCAGTGGTGGTGGCGGCAATGACAGTCATGTTGGTGACAACAACAGTAGTCATGACGACGATCACGATGTGACGGCAACGAAATCAATGACGATCATGTTGGTGACGACAACGGTGATGATAGTGACAATTATGGTGATGGTGATTATGATAATAATCTTGACATAAATAAATTTTTTAAAATATTTGACTTTCTATTTGTTAAATTTTAAAAAGATTTTATTGTTAAATGATGTTTTAATTTAAAATTAAAATATTTTAATCTTAACTTTTTATTTTAATTTAACGAATGAAAATAATTATTTTCATTCTCACATAAAAAGATCATAAGATACAACTCATATATAAAAAAAATATGAATTTTCACAAAATGAGTATAATATATATATATATATATATATATATATATTATATACTCATGTTGTAAATAATTCATATTTCTTATTTATATACCTCAGTCATATATCATATCTTATGTCAATCGCTTAACCAGTTAACACCTGCATTTCTGATTCGTATTGTAGTTGATGGAAGTCCGTTCCATAATGAACCGGGTTCAATAATGCTGGTATCAAAAAGCTTAACCAGTTAACAAACCCTTCCAACCAACGACCAACAACCAACAACCAACAACCAACAGTGCTATGCGCCTGTTGATTCCAATGACCTTCTTATTTTTTTCTCACAAGTACTTATAAAAAAATTATCGAAATAAAATATATGTCTAAGACACCTGTCCCTGTTACTCTGCCACAACTGGTGAAGGTGAGATGTGTTCCACATCCACCTTTCTCTTACAGTCAAACGCCAATAGTGAATTTAAGAATTTTAATTTTTATGAATAACTCTCATTAAATATGCTTTTATATATATATATATATATATATATATATATATATAATACAATGCTGGATTGAATGGTTAATACTTAATAATCACTCAAATTTAAGTTATTCCAAAATTTGTTATATTATTTGTATAATGAATTTTATAATGTTACTTTTATAATTTTTTTTCTGTGATATCATTTATCTTTCCTCCCTTTTTATCTCTTTCATGATTGCAAAAGAAAAACTGTAAAAATTTGTTGTGTTAAAATAATTTCTCTTTAAATTATGTCTTTGCATAATATTTATACACTTTTATTATTTGAAAATTAAATACTTGCTCTTGCATCCGTAACATCATATACATTTCTTTCTATATACGTACGTTTTAAAAATACTTCTAAAAAGCTCCACTTTTAATTCAATGTTTCTTTGTACACCAAAGCATTTTCCATATTTCTCAATTGATTGTGTTACAACCCCCAAGTATATAACAGGAAGCAAGTCATAAAAAAAAAAAAGGGAAGCCATGAAGCATTAATCCACTCAAACCCATTTAAGATATGTGTTAATTAAGCGGTAAAAAAAAGATAGATACGTGTTAATTAACGCAATGGTTTAGCGCGCCCTAATTAAGTCAACGAAAGAGTTGGATGCTGAAAGCTTTGGATTGTTCGAAGTTGCTCTTACGATCAGCATTTCCCTAAAACAACTGTCTCTGTTTCTTTGGCAATAAAATATAGCTTAGTAGCTTACTCGTATCCTGATTATATATAAAGTTTTTGTGCTGTATTGCTCCACTTTTAATGCATTAACGGTTACTACCTTAATGTCAAACCATCATAGGGTTCCTTTCCTTATCCACTAGATTACGTATATCCTGTCATGATCAAATTAACAGTAGAAAGATGCACGTGATTGGTGTAGTTGTTCCAGTTATTGTCTCTAATTAAGTACGGTATAAAATTATTGGATCGGTTTGTTTAAATTTTAAAAATTAATTTTAAGAAAATAATTTTTAAAGAAGTGATTTGTTAAGAAATAAATATAATTTGTTTATTAAAAGATAGAATTATCTTTTTTAAAAAATTAGACAAACACATATAAAGTAGAAAAGAAAAACTTAAACAAACGGAATCTTAATCAATTTTTTAAACGTGACATCAGTCATATGATATGTGTCATTTTTAAGTTAGTTAGAATATGACTTAAATTTCGTAACATTTTATGATTAATTGACAATATAAAAATTATTTACAAGCATATCAGTTAAGTTTTTTAGAATAACTATTTTAAAAAATATACAAACTATGATTCTAATTAACTGGTGATATGATTTTTTTTTATTATTTTTCGTTTGTTGTATATATTGATAGAAATAAACTTAATTCTTAACCGTTAGTATGTGATTATTTTTTAGTAATTTTAATATTAATATCCTTTCTTTTTCTAAAATACATATAATTTTTTATTTATAAGTTGTTGATTTAAATAATATTGAACCTCTTTCTTTAAATAAGGTATTAGATTTGAATCTTATAAATGAAAAGATAAAAATTGATCAACAACAAAATTAATATATACTTTACACTAATAAAATATTTTTTCATAAAAATAAGTAATTTTGGACGATCCAATTGATTGAAATGATTTACTCAGGCGCCATCTTTGACACATAAATAAATGCATAATAGAATGCTATATGCATGTTTTTAAGTTCATGTAAATGGAAGCTTTAAAGTCAACGAGGCATTTTAATAATGCCTCTCCTTACTAAAAACTTTATTATTCGTTCCCCATTGCATCTTTCTTGGAGATTAATCTTATTTGAGACATTATTATACACTAAATGTTTCTGTATCAATGAATATTTAAATCCTGGTTCAAAAATATTCGTCATTACTTTTTTTCTTTTTACAGCAATTTTGATCATTACTTAAAGCTTCAAAAAATATTTATCATTAATTTAAAATAATTATGAAATGATAAATGCTTTTATTGTAGGATATATTTTCATTAGCATTTTTTAAACATGATTTCCTCAATGACTAGTTTTCGTCTCAAAATTTGGTTAGTCGTTATTGGCGGATTCTTTTCTTTCAATTACATTTTTTTTTATTCATAAGATTCAAATTTAAAACTTTACTTAAAATGATTGAATCTGGTACCACTTAGACCAATAAATTATTAATTATTAATATGATTTTATATATACAATTTCAAAGACAAGAATGTATATATTACTATATAGATTATTTATTTTAAAAAATTATAAAGAAAATGAATTTTCATTTACTGATCAGAACTCCACAACAAGCACACACAAAAAAATACTATTGAAATGGTTATATAGTTTTAAATATCATTAAAAATGATTTTAGAGCGATGAGAGATATGCTTTTATTTTGGAGTCCATTTGAATAATTTTTAGAATATAAAACCATGTTTACCTTTTATTTTAACATCAAAATTAAAAACTCTGAGTGAGAATGAATTGAAAGATAGTATACTTACCTTTAAAAAATGAATCTATAGTGACTATTTTAATATTGATATTTTGATTTTTAAAATTGAAAGTATTAAAAGAAGTGTTAATAAAAAATATTATATCCTATTAAAATATTAAACTATAACATATAGATTATATAATTTTTAAATATATGGTTTGCTTTATTGTGAAAGATTGACAATGTCAGTATAACTATCTAA
>PYAF01004995.1:3965474-3999447 GCA_007407185.1 Glycine tomentella | reverse complement strand
TTACCTTTAAAAAATGAATCTATAGTGACTATTTTAATATTGATATTTTGATTTTTAAAATTGAAAGTATTAAAAGAAGTGTTAATAAAAAATATTATATCCTATTAAAATATTAAACTATAACATATAGATTATATAATTTTTAAATATATGGTTTGCTTTATTGTGAAAGATTGACAATGTCAGTATAACTATCTAAGAAATTTTTTAAAATTAAATTTTTTAAAATCCCAATTGATATTAATTATGTTTTAAAATAGATTCAATAAATTAGTTATATCATTGATGTAGTCAGAGTGATATATAAGAATTATTAAATTTAAATATATAAATAATTTGCAATCTCATAAATGAGTTATATTAGATTATATCTTGAAAAAAATATTTTCTAATTAAGATTTAAATTGTTTAGACATAAGTCTATTTAAATATATTGTTTAAACGTGTTTTTAGTTTCTATAATATATATAAAATTTTATGTTGTGCCTTCGGGAACATCCGATAAAATTTTATGTTATTCATTTTAAAAAAATAAAAAGAGTTCATTTATTATTAAATTTTTTAGCAATAGCTTTTATCGATACATACTTAACTAGATGTCGTTGACATCTGTGTCAACTTATCATGGGATGAAATGTTATTTTATATAATTTTCATTTTAGTTCCTGTAAACATGTTTAATTTTTATTGTCAAGATTTTGGGGAGAGAGACCAAATTATTTTCCAAGTTTTATCCTTCGCATATATATATACGAAGAGATGTAAATCATTTATTATTTTTTAGCGTAAGAAATATCTTTATAATATTATATCGTTCCTTTTTTAATTTTGGTTTACCAAACAAGTGAAAAGAGAATTAAACTTTTTTTTATCTATTATACTTTTTTCTTTAATTCAAACAACAAAAATTGACACAATTTTTTCACTCTATTTTCTTCCCTATTTTCACATCCAAACGTAGCTTAAAATTTTAAATAATTTATTAAATAGCTCAACAGTTTAGTTTGTATGCATTATCATTGTAAAAAAAATCATACTTTCAATCAACTAAAAATCGCGATGACTAAAGGTAACTTTAATTTAATGTAACTATTATAAATGTTAACAATTTCTTACATAATTTTTTTAAGAGTCTTTATTTTCTTTTTCTTATTGAATCATATCACTTAATTTAGGTGTCAAATAAAATTGTGGTATTCATATATTATTTTTTAACTACTTATATAGGTTGATAGCCCTATTAATCCAGCTAGAGCCGTATACGTCACGGCTACTTCATGCATGTTGTCAATAAAAAAAAACATGTTAAAGCAATAAAGCGTTAGTACTGACAAAGAACTGCGGACATTCACTCAATTTTCAATTGATGAATGGCTCCCATTAATAAAAGATGTTTGTGAAGCACTATCAATTTTTTATATTATGTATTAAACATGCACTCTTGTGCTATATCAAATGGTTCATATTTCATAATGCTTGTTCTACGAATTCCTATTAAAGTAGTAGTAATTAGTTTGGTTTTTACACTTTCAAATATCATCACAGTACTTGATGAGATCCGGGTGGTGGCGAAATTCCACCTGAAAAGAGCAACAATATTTGGAGGGGGAAAAAAATAGGATAAAGCATTTGTTGGTAAGTCTTTATTGAAGTGTTATCGTTACTTTAAGCAAATTGAATATTGAATCGTCAGACCTAAATGGGCTCCAGCAGCGCATAACTACACACTTTACCCTTAGAATATTGTTGCAAATGAGTAAGCAGATGAATAAGATATTAGGGTTTCATGAACATCGACACGTGATGGCCTTGTGAATTGGACCCTCCATGTTCGCTGCTTTAGGATCCTTTGAGTGAAGAAAAAAACATCCTTCCAGTTCCAGATTAAGCACACTGCAGATTTTGCCTTTAAATGGCTCATTTTTCCACAGACAAAATTCAATATAAATAAAAGAAAAAAATTATACATGCATATGCATGCTCAGTAAATTTTTGTTTTGACTTTTAACGAGTTAGCCGCCACACGATGACGAGGTATCAACACCGTGTGTAGAGGGATGATAGCTTTTTCTTTTTTTTAGTAATTATGTTATTCATATATAATATTTATTAATTTTGTTGATAATTAATTTCTGTTGAAAAATAATCTAACTAATCATCTTTAATAAAGTTTCTTATTTTAATTACATTTTTTTATTTATAAGACTTAAATTCAATATTTTATTTAGAAAAACCAAATTTAATATCACTCAAATTAATTACTTATCAGCGGAGGGATGCTATTTACATATAATAATACATACCAACTATATTATCAGTATAGATTGGGCAAGTTAGTTGGTGAGATTTTGTTCTAAAGCAAGTTGTTAAGAAAGAGCTTCTATTTAATTGGAACTTTGAGATTTTCTATACAGTAATTTCTTTGATGTGGTATTGGTTTCGAATTGTGAGTATGTATATGTATGAAAATCCAGAAGGAGCTAGATGCCATAAATTAAAATCTAACACGATTATAATTAAGCACGGCTGGCATAAAAGTAAAAATGTATATATGTAACTTTAACCACTCTTTCTCCTCAGCTTGTATCTGAGAATCAACATTTAAGAAAAAATAAAAACAAAACCTTGGGAAATGCTGAAAGACTGGATTAGATTTACGATCCACTTGCCAATTTTGTCGTTTGTCGGCCTAACTACTTTGCTATGACGGATCAATGTCCTATTAATGTTGGGACGTTTAAAAGAGCATATAAGATTAGTAACTTTTAGATATATAAATATTAATTACAGTCTAATTCACCTTTTCTTTTCTTTTTCTCCTTTTCTTCGTTTTAAATAGATGTATGTGTTGGTTCTTGAGTTACATTTGCTTTATTTTAATTCCCAAAAAAATATATATGTTTGACTTTAATTTAGTCATTTAATTGTTAAAAAAATCAAAATCCAGTATTTTTATACACAAAGTAATGATAAGATTATTAACAATAGAAATCTAGTCTACTAGCTAGAAGACATTAGTTTTCCTTGACAAATTACAATTTGAATTTGTTTTGGAAGAAATATTTATACTTAATATCTAATGATGTCTTGCGTATAATTATTTCCTGTATGGTAGATGATGGTGCAAATCCTAAAAATTGAAAATATTGATTAATTAAACTAGTTGTATTTGCAATCATTAATATATTAAATTATTGACATTTCAATGATTAAATTGATCTCTCAAGAAGAAAGTAGTTTACATCTTATGTATGTTTGGGACATGAATGTTGACTAGGGTGGAAATTGGTTATATAGTTTGTGTCCATAATCTGACTTGATTAAGGTTTGGTTTGATATGACTTATTTATTAAAAAGATTAAATTTAAATTTTTTAAAAAGTTTTTTTAATTTAAAGATCAGAATGTAAGCTTTAAAAAAATTTCACTAAACTTGAATAGTGGGTCTGTCTAAACTAACTTATAAAATTATGTTTGTTAATTTACAACTTATAAGAAAAACATGTTTATTATACTAATTTTTTACTTTTAATTATTTGTTTTAGTTTAATCAAGTATTGTATATAGGTTTTCAAACCATACCAGACCTTTATTATGCAAGCCAGACTCAAGGTTTATTAAATTATTTATAATAGTTAATAAATCAGACTTGGACTTAATGATAATGATGTATGTGAGGTTTAGACCCACCAAAATTTAACTTATCCTATTTCTATCCGTAAAGTTAACATAATTTCAAATATGCATAAAAGTATTCCGATTATAACAACTAGAAAAATCACATTCATATATTTTAATCTCATCATAATTTCCTTTTTGTATAGTAGATACTACCAATTAGCTAGAGAGGAATTCGTTGACAATTGCTTGCTAGTGCACATAATTTAATTAATTGTGATTTAATAGAACCTACTATGTTAATTACTGAGATGATATATGAGGTTCATTCATAATCGCTATCAACGAAATAAGTATTTGGACTTTCGGGACGCATACAATATAGGGATTTGGGTCGCACATAAGTTTAGATATATTAAAAAATTAAGATAGTGGACTTTTCTTCAGAAAAATTTCCCATCCTCGTATACTTTGTAAACATACAAATAATCCTTTCCGGTATAGATTAATTTTTTTTACTTTCACAAATGGCAAGTTCATCTTGCAAGGTTCAAACCTTCATCCCCTTGTAAAAACAATTCGCTAATAATCACTGTGCGTCAACCCTTTCTGAGTATATAATAGATTAATTGGGAGATGCTACCTGGAGTTAGATTCGATAAATTTTAAATTAAATCATATATAAAAGATGTGTTAATAATTAATAAACTATATAATGAATTTATAAGTTTACAATTATATTAAATACTACTCACAAGAAAAATTTACTATAAAATAATCTTATTAAGCTGGAATAAAATTATCTCTCATAAAAAATACTAATCTTTACCAAAAACACAAAGTTTAGCCAATAAATCTAATTAAAAGACACCTCATGTTTGACTCTCACTGCTATTTTAGTCAAATATTTTTTTTTTTTATATTTTCTCGATCTCTATCTCCTTTGAATGTGCATTTCGTATACTATTCTTGTAACCAACTAAAAGATTTATTTACTATATAAACTCTGTCTTCAGCATTTGCACAACTTTTTGAAAGGTCACAACTTTTGATTGAAATGTTCGATTAAGGCAAAATTGGTAGTCACACGCTCAAAATTGAGAGGAGAAACCTTGGGCATGTTCCCAAAAGTTGGCCAATTTTTTTTTTCCAAAAAAGACATCTAAGTACCTCAAAATTACGATTTAATTTTAGAACCTTCGAAAAATTTCTTATTTTCTAATTTTTTATTTACGTCTCCATCAGATATTCCTATCACTAATTGAATAAATAAAAGATTAGAAAATAAATTTTTTTTTGAAGGTTCGAAGATTAAATTGTAATTTTGAGGTACTTAGAGGCCTCTTTTAGAAAAAAAAATTGGCCATATTTCGAGAACTTGCCCAAGGCTTCTCCTCTCAATTTCGAGCGTGTGGCCACCAATTTCGCCTCAATCGAACATTTCAGTCAAAAGTTATGACCTTTCGAAGTTTGTATACATCGCTACCTACTGAGTCGCGTCTCCCAGGGACGTGACTGAGCTCCGGTCACGCCTAAATTGAACTTGTTTGAACACGTATGCCTGAGACGTGATTGTCTGCTATACATTTGTAAATAGTTTGGAAACTATAATATTTTCATAATTTTTTATTAAGATTGTTATATTTTAATTTTTTCCCGATGTATGTATAAATAAATAGGGAATATGATTGAAAGGAAAAAAAAAGGTTTTGATAAGGTGATGTATATTAATTAGTTTCTATATTTATCATCATTCCTGCATTATTGATCATATTCAAATGGAATATTGTGCTGTATTTTATTTTTTATTTTTTGTGAAAGTTTGTGCTGAATAATATAGCCCCCCTGAATTCCCAGTGTCCTTATATTTGTTTTTCTTTAATTAATATCATCCGTCAAAATTGCATGATCTAGAACAAATTAATGCATGTATAGTAAAATTAATATATTTAATAGTATTGTTTTTCGGCGGTCTAGTATAGTCTAGTCCCTTCCTTGTGCAAGAATGAACAATAGTAGAAAGGAAGGAAATATATAGAAGCAGAGATAGCAAGAGTCAAAACCAAAAAGTGATCACTGGGGTAAAACTGAAGAAATTACAGAAAGAAGCAACGGCGTGGTCACTGTCCAGGTTGCTTATTTAGGTGAGACGAGATCGGAAGCGGTTGCAGTAAAGTAAATTAAATATACAAAATACACTACTTCAGATGTTATCGTTATATCATATCATATAAATCAAGTCTCGAGCTAATTAATTAACATGCTCATATCATAATATTATCATCCTTCTATGTAATAATAATATATATTGTGGCCATGTAACACGTTCCTCTCTTGCTAGCTAGCCCGTTGAATTAGAAAGAAGGTCTGGCATGAGGAGAATGAACCCAAGGAGAAGAAGAATAAGCTTCATGGTTCAGATGTTGCCCATTCGGAAGACCTAAGTTCGGAGGAACATTATTGTTATAAGCCGAAATCGACCACGAGGCCTCGCCGGGACCCCCGGTAATCCCCGGCGGAGAGCCTCCGCCGCCACCGTGTTCCTGATCGTCATCTTCTAGAGGCAATCTTTCGTACGTAGCATTGGAAAACGTAGCCGCCATTACCAAAACGGGACCCGCAGCCACTAGCGGGCCTACCACCCCGCCACCGACGATCTGCCCCTGGCCTCCGGCTAGGTAGATGGTGAGCCCGGTGGCGCCAGGAGGGGACTGCCCGGGGAGAAAGGAGCCTGTGAGGGAGAGGATGTCAAACCGGCCGTGGAGCGCCATGACGGCGCCTGGAGCCGTGGGCTGGCTGAGAGTGACGTTGACGACGGTGCCGCTGCCGCTGAGAATGGAGACGCCGCGCTGGAGCCTCCGAGCGAACTGCGCCACGCAGTCGGCGATGTCGGCTCCCGCGGCAATCTCCATGACGTGGCTTCGCAGCGCGTTAGGGCTGTCTCTGGTGACAAATATCGGCGGTTTCGGCTTGTTTTTGGAGCCCGGTGGACGGCCCCTAGGGCGGCGCGTGGTGGCGACGTCGATAGCTCCCTCTCTGGGCTCGTCGCTGTTCTCTTTCTCCTCTTGTTCTTCTTCTCCTGTATGGTTCCCCGTCACCGCACTCTCGTTCATGGAAAACCCCAGATCCGGTTTTTTCATGGAGTCGCCAGAGTTCTCCAGACCCACCGACCCTGTCCACCACCGGTTCGCCATAACAAAATAACAACAAAAAGTTGAAGTAGCAAGAAGATTAATTAAATCTCTCTCGAGTTATATCGGAGGGAGATGATTGACTTGTAAGAGTGATATAGTATTGTTTTTGAGTCAACAGAGAAGAAGAAAAAAAATGACAAGGGTAGAAGAAGGAAGGGCTTGGTTGGGAATAAGGTGATTAGGGTTTGGTTTGTAACTTTGTGTATTATATATAATATTGTGTGGGGTTGGGGAGAAGGTGGGGTGGACCGTGCACGACAATATTGATATATACGAGAGAGAAGAAAACTGCAATTAGTGCTACTTGCTATTCACAGATTATTACCAATACATATACAGCACAGTATGAGTTTCATGTTTGACCATTTTTTGGCGTTCTCATATAGTATGTGCTGATGAAACAAAGGATTTCGTAACTCTACTTTTAAACAGTGAAAAATACTGTATAAGAAGTATTAAATAATTAATATTTTTAAAAAATATACTTTTCAATATTGCAGTTTTTAATTAGTTGTTCGATAATTTGATTTTATGTTTACTCTTTGAGACTTTGACCAATGTTTTGAATATTTATTAGTATTAACAAAATCCTATATTAAAATATAGCTACGACTTTCAGTTCATCTATGACTAAAATTATTGAATGGCTCAACATTTTGTTAGGGATTGTTTGTTTCTTGTTTTACCGGAGAACAAATTAAACAGTTATCAACTCAAGTATAAATAAGACTTAGACTTAAGTTTAAAAGTGGGTGTTTAATTCTAATTTATCAGGGAACTTTGATTTTATTTTTATATGAACACAAATTAAATGGAATAATTAAGGATAGAACTAGAACTGCGTAAAGATAGAGTGAGATATTAAGGGAGAAAATAATGGTGTGTTGGAGAAAACTTGTATTGAAGAAAGACGAAATAAAAGGCAGTGGAAAGAAATACATAATACAGGTCACCCACCATCTTTTGATTGTTGCTTGTCTTTGCTACTAATTTGGGTGCAAGTACGATTCCTTCCTTAATTTGCGTATGGCTATTTGTCGTTTCATATGCGGATCGATTATATATGTATATGTATATATTATTTAATTAACATCACCATCTTTTTATTTTCCGGTGGATTCCATTCTGTGTTCTTCACGCAGAATTATTTGCCACACCCGCTTCTGACGTCAACATGGTTCACTAGAACGTACGAGTCTGCGTTTTTCGGATTTTAAACCTATGCAATATTGCATGCAATAAATTTAATTCTTCATTTCTCTCAGTTAATTTAATTTTAAAAATCTTTTAATACCCTAATTTCTTTATACTGTGAATCAAATAGAAATAATTTTTTATATAATTATTATAAAAATTAGCAAACTTATTTATATTTGCATTAAAAATCTTTACACTATGGGGTTCATATACTGTTTTTTTATTTTTTGAAAAACATAACTAATTATATATATATTTATTCTTTTCTCTCAATCATTTTTATTTTCTTCTCTCACTTCTCCATAACCTTTCTCTCTCCCTCAAGAAATAAAAACTTGTCGATCAACTTTTGTGATATCCTTTTTATTTTACTTTTTCTTCTAATCTAGCTATTTTAGTCCCTTTATTATTTGTTTATTTCACTCTAATCATTAGCTCTTGTTTACATTCTAATTCATGGATTCAATTCCTCATTCTGACTATAATTATTGGCTTTTTATTTTATTTTTATGGATCATTGGAATTATTTCAAAACTAAGATTTTTTATTACTTAAGAACAAAATATTGTATATTTCGCTTAATAAATATGCACTATCCGTATAAAAGAAATTATATTATTAAATCATCATAACTTATTATAAATAAATTTTTTAAGATAATTATTATAAAATTAATAAATTTATTATACATGAAGATTTGTTATTAAGATGATAATATAACTTTTTTACAATATATGTATTACTTATTCTTATAGATAATAATAAGATTAGTATTAATGTTATTAGAAATTTAGAACCTGTTCCGTTCAAGGAAAACGGAGATGTCCAACACAGGGTGTTGGGTTATTTTTTGTCTGATCAAACTCCCCCTTCACAAGAAGCTTATTGAGAAGAAGTCAATGACGGAAGGGATGATCACAACGAACACGAGAGCAATTGGGGTGTTGTGTGTGCCGTGTGAAGGGAAAGAGAGAGTCAGAGTGTGTGTACCTTTCACCATGGGGAATCGTGGATTTATAGGGAGCTAACCTGGATCTTGAAGATGATCTTGTTCAGGCCCATCACCTTATCTTTGGATATCAGGAGATGTAGCTGCAATCTTTCCCTTTTTACACTATCACGATATATCCGTTGATACTCTCAATATTTAGCCCGATACTGCGAATATCTGAATCACTATGGCAGAGATTCGATATTCTTATATCCGTAACAGATGCCCCTCAGCCCGGTCACCTAGAATTCTGGGTGGCCGGGATGTGTTTTCGTCCGACCCCCCAAATGCCGACCTTCCTTTGGTTGAGCCGACCTAAGGTGAAGGAGGCCGCCCTCGGGTTGAAGCGACCTCTAACGATTGTGGTCGTATGTTGTAGACCCGTTCCGGGATGAGAAGTTTCCCTTGCTTTTTTCTTCCCCCTTTTTCGCCGAGCTAGGCCTTGTCTTTTCAAGCAGTGGGTTGGTTCTGATTTCCAGCAAGTGAAGCGACTTCTTATTTTTATTCCGCCACGTGTCGCGACGTGATTGTTTCTCACCTCACGCTTTAATCATTTTACTGCTCTGTTTTAATGAGGTAATTGCTTCTCCCACGTCCTTTATTATCCATCGGTTACTCCCCCACGTTTCTTTTTGAATTTCTGACGGTTACTTTTTCCCTACTCAATGTCCCTATTAGTATTCTACTTTTTATCCCCACAGCATTTCATTCCTCTAGAGTTCTCCTGCATTCCTTGTACCTTCACGACCGTTGTTCGCTTCACCATCGTTTGTGCTTCCCGTTGTTATCTTCTTCACTTCAGGTATTTGTTACTTGTCTTTATTCATTTTCCTTCCGTTAACTGCCATTTCCTTTTCCCTGCCTTGTTTTGCACAAGCCCT
Organism: Glycine tomentella; assembly: GCA_007407185.1. Taxonomy (NCBI): domain Eukaryota; kingdom Viridiplantae; phylum Streptophyta; class Magnoliopsida; order Fabales; family Fabaceae; genus Glycine; species Glycine tomentella. Next base: position 3,989,567 of record PYAF01004995.1, on the reverse strand, counting down.
GGGTTGATAGTTTTCCGCCATTCTCATTTGTCCCCTGTAGTTCTCGCTTACTATTGCACATTTTGTCCTTTCGTCATGAAATATACCCCTGAAGAGGAGGCTAGGATTCATAGAACAGTTCCTCCTCGGTCTGCGTTTTGGTTATGGGGTCTCCCTCTTTCTGAAGAAGAAAAGAAAAAATCATTACTCCAGGTTCCTATTGCCCCTAGCTCCTCTAAACCAACCCTTCAACCTTCTAGATTTCTTCGAGCCGGGCCTTCTGGGCTAGGGTTCCCCTTGCGACAGAGGCCTATCCTTTCCTCAGAGTCTATGGTACCTTCCAATACTTCTGTTTCCTCCGGTAGCGCCCTTAGAAATGCCCCTAGTCCTGACCCCCAATTTAGGATTCGGTATGAGTCTTGCTTCAAATGCGTCGATGAGTTTATGTATCTGGTCAGTAAGGATTTTGATAGACAAGCCGATGATTTACTAGACCGGTGTCGTCATAATCCTATTCGTGAGCCTGTATCAATTGACACACCATTACATATTTTAGATGTAGAAGTGCCGACCTCTGCATCAATCCGGGCTCCACCAGATCCTAGCCCCTTGACCCTCCGTCCTCCAGGTACCTCACTAACTGTTTCTTTATTTGTCGTAGGTAATCATGGACCGGCCTCTTGTGGGAAATATAGAGGGATCTGCCGCCGGGCCTCACGCCGTTCCCCTAGCCTTGTCAAATAGGTTTCCATGGGTTACTCACGAGGTCTTGAGTTATACCTCGGTATTAGACCTTGAGAGTCTCGCCCTCGTCCCTCCTGAAGTCCAAAATGGGTTTTCTGTTTGTCTTCCCCCCTCGGGCGAACCCATTTGTTCCGCCCGGGAGGGGAACGATCATGATTTTTTCTTATTCTATACCGATGTTTTTACCGAGATAGGGGTTCGTTTCCCCTTTTCCGAGTTTCAGATGCGAGTATTAGATTATTTGCATCTTGCTCCGTCTCAAATCCACCCCAACGGTTGGGCCTTCATCCGAGCCTCCGAAATTTTGTGTCAACAACTTGAAGTCCCATGTACATGCCCCTTGTTTTTTTTACTTTTTTACTGTTTATACTGGTCGGTCTGGTAAGGAGCCCCCTGAGCGGAAAGGGTGGGCCTCTTTCCGGGGTCGTACCGACAAGGATTCTGACCGCCGGCTATTCGGCTTATTCTCTGAATCCTTCAAAGGGTTCAAAGATAAATTCTTCAAAGTTGTTGCCGTGCCCGACCGTCGTCCCTTTTTTCTAAGCTCCTCGAGCTTCTCGAACCCCTGGAGGTTCCCCTTGTACTGGACCTCTACCCATTATGATTTTCCTCCGATCTCCTATCGAACCGACAAGGCCCGGCTGTTTGATTCTGACGTTGATTCTACGGCTCAGATATTATCGTACAGAGATTCCGGGAATTTGGGTCCCATATCGTATTATGTTCAGTGTGGTTAGTTTGGGTTTCTTTTGGCTGTTTATTTTAATTAGTGTCTTGCTAATCGTTTGCTTCTGCTGTGCAACTGTTGACATGGACGTCGTTCCCATTCCTCCTCATCTTGCCGCCCTCAAAGGTCGAAAAAGGCGCAAGGTGGTTAAGAGGAGTAAAGTCAGCGACTCAAGCCGAGCTCCTTCTTTGGCAGCTCCGACCACGGATGCTTCTGGGGGTTTGGTTCCGGGCTCCCCTCGCGTTTCTCCATCGAGCCCTCTTCATGCTTCTCATCCGTCTTCGCCTCAGCCTTCTCGGCCGACTTCTCCTCAGACCTCTCTGCCGAGTCCTCCTCATGTTGCTCGGCTGAGTTCCCCAGTGGAGGTTGTAGATCTTGATATGATGGAGGCTGCTACCGCCCTTGAAGAGGCTGGGGGCGAGGTTATGGAGGTCGGCGCTGAAATTGGGGCCAACACTGTTAGGGCTGCCATTGAGATCCCGACTTCTACCCATAGTGCTGAAATTTCTTCAAGAGTCCCAAGCACCGGGCCCGGGTCTCCTAAAGAGCTTGTCCAACTGCCTTCTCGCGCTCTTTGGAACCAAGGCGTCACTTCCGAGGTGTTTGAAGTCATTCGGGCGCCCAAGAAGTTTTCCGAGACGGTCCTCTACCCTGATTCTGATTTGGAGGAGTTGAGCTCTCTGCAGTTGGCTTGCCTGAAGAGTGGCAGTTTGCTTGGGAGCTTGGCTTCTCTCAATAAGAAGGTTGCTAGGGGGGCGACCGAGCTCGAGGCTGCGAAGGCTGAGGTCCAGAGATTGTGAGAAGAGCTGGACCGAGCCCAAGTGGACGTGGCGACCTCGGTGGCTGAGGTGGAGGCTTCCCAAGCTAAGATCGAGGAAGCGCAAGCGCTGTCGGCCAAGCTTACTGCAGATTTGGAAGCTTCTCAATCAAGAGCCAAGGAGGCTGGAGATTTGGTGAAGACTCTTTCTGCCGAGCTGGAGGCTTCAAGGGAAGAGGCATGGGAAGCGCAGTCCTCTGTTACCAAGGTCCCTATGTAAGGAAGACCGGGTTAATTCCCCATGACCCCCATGACGGGCTTGGTGGCCGGCTACAGGGGAACACATGGCGTCCATGATTCCTATGACGAGCTTAAAGCCAGCTAAAGGAAAACACATGGACTGTCTTCTTTCAGCTGTAGTATTTTTTCAGCTTATATGCGTTCCACGTTCGTTTGACCTGCTTTCCTTCCAATGTCTGCAGCGAATATGCTCCTCGCCCGAGGTTCCGAGCAACTCTATATGGGCCTTCCCAGTTTGCCGCCAGCTTCCCTTCCTGTGCGTTCTTGTTGCCGATGTCGGCTCGTCTTAATACGAGGTATCCTTCTTCGAACGACCTTAGTTTTACTTTTTGGTTGAATCTTCTGGCCAGCTTTTCCTTTCCTTGTAGATCTCGGCTGTGAGCGGCTGCGCGGACTTCTTCTATTAAATTTAGGTTGGCCCTTAGTAGGAGGTCGTTCTCTTCTGACTCCCGTATGTTCTCCCTTCTCCAGGACGGCTGGCCAACCTCTACTGGAATCATAGCTTCACAGCCGTACGTTAGCCTGAATGGAGTTTCCCCCGTAGATGTTTGGACCGTAGTCCTGTATGCCCACAATACATAGTAAAGTTGTTCGACCCAGTTTGGGCCGGCTCTATGCATACGCTTTTTTAGCCCATCCAAGATGACTTTATTTGCCGCTTCAGCCTGGCCGTTGGATTGTGGATGTTCAACGGAGACGAAATGATGCTTGATCTTGAGGTCGGTCATCATTGCACTGAACTTGTTGTCGGTGAACTGTGTCCCGTTGTCGGTGACTATTTCTGCTGGAATCCCAAACCTTGCAATAATGGTTCGTTCTAAGAACCTTTGTACCCGAGCCAAGGTAATCGTCGCCAGAGGTTCGGCCTCGATCCACTTGGTAAAATAATCGACAGCCACTACCAACCATTTCATTTGCCCTTCCGTGGCTTTGAACGGTCCTAGGAGGTCTATCCCCCATTTGTAAAATGGCCAGGGGGCTGTAATTGAGCTGAGTTCCGACGGGGGGGCCCATAATATCTTAGAATGTTTCTGGCAACTATCACACTTCTTGACATGTTCTGCCGCGTCGGCCTTCATTGTCGGCCAGAAGTATCCTGCTCGTAGGGCCTTCAGGGCCAAGGCCCTCGCTCCCATGTGTTATCCGTTGATTCCCTCGTGTATCTCTGCAAGCACGTACTCCGCTTGATCCGAGCCGAGGCATAGCAGCAGGGGGGTGTGGAGGCCTCGACGGTATAATGTATCCTCACTGATCACATACATCGCAGCGTCTCGCTCGAGTTTTCTTGTTGCTTGCTCGTCGCCGAGGACTATCCCTCACTCTAGATAGTCTATAAGAGGCCTTCTCCAATCGTCGTCGGTCAGGATGATCATGACGCACGTGGGTTGAGCAATTTCCTGTTGAATAATTGTCCTGTGATTGGGCGTTCCTTTGGTGCTAGCCAGTTTGGATAGTATGTTGGCTCGGACGTTTTCCTCTCGAGGTATGTGGGTAACCACTATCTCGTCGAATTCTGCCATAACTTCCTTAACCTTAGTCAAGTATTTGGCTAGCAAAGGTCCCTTGACCTGATATCGTCCTTCGATTTGAGCTGAGACGAGCTGTGAATCGGTGAAAATGTTGACTTTCAGTGCTCCTTGCTCCCTGGCTTGTTTGAGCCCGGCGATGAGTGCTTCGTATTCTGCCTGATTATTAGAGGTCGGAAAGTTAAGTTGCAACGACTGTTCAAGGGACACGCCCTCTGGGTTCTCCACTATGACCCCAGCTCCACTCCCTTTTGCATTGGACGACCCATCTACATAGACCTTCCACACTCCTTTCTGTGTGGCTGACGTTGGGGTTAGCTCAACGACGAAGTCGGCCAGTGCCTGTGACTTAATGGCTCTTTGAACTTCGTACTTTATGTCAAATTCTAAGAGCTGGATGGCCCAATTCATCATTCTTCCCGCTAAATCTGGTTTGTGCAGCACCTGTCGGATCGGTTGACCTGTTCGGACAATGATCGTATGGCTCTGAAAATATGGTCGGAGTCTCTTGGCCGTTGTGAGCAGGGCAAAGGCTACTTTTTGGAGCTTCTGATACCGCAGCTCCGAGTTCTTGAGAGCTCAGCTTACAAAGTACACAGGGAATTGGGACTTGCCTTCCTCTCTGACCAAAGCGGCACTGATGGCTTCATTTCCTACTGACAAATAAAGTATGAGCGCCTCCCCAGGCTCGGGTTTTGATAATACTGGCGGCGAGGACAGACAAGCTTTGATCTTCTTAAAGGCATCTTCGCAGGCCGAGTTCCATTCAACGCTGGCCTCCTTTCTTAACAACTTGAAGAAAGGGAGACCTGTCTCTGCTGACTTTGGGAGGAACCGGGTCAAAGCTGCTAACCTTCCCGTTAACTGTTGAACCTCTTTCTTATTAGCGGGGGACCGCATATCCAGGACGGCTCTGCATTTGTCCGGATTCGCCTCTATTCCTCGGTGGGTTAACATAAAGCCCAAGAATTTCCCTGCCTTTACTCCAAATGCACATTTCAACAAGTTCAAGCGTATGTCGTGTTGTCGCAATTTCTGAAATGTTTCTTCGAGGTCCTGGATATGGTTCCCCGACGCCGACGTCTTTGCAATCATATCGTCAATGTAGACCTCAATGTTTCACCCGATCTGGTCTGAAAATACTTTGTTCATCATCCGTTGATAAGTTGCCCCAGCGTTCTTCAAGCCAAAGGGCATGACTTCGTAGCAATAATTAGCCTTCGTGCCTCGAAATGCTGTTTTTTCTTGATCGTCCGGATGCATGGGTATTTGATTATATCCGGAATATGCATCCATGAAGGACAGAAATCGAAAGCCAGCCGAGCTGTCTACGAGTTGATCGATGCTCGGCATGGGGTATGAGTCTTTGGGGCAGACTTTGTTCAAGTCGGTATAATCTACGCAGACTCTCCACTTTCCGTTGGGCTTTTTTACCATGACGACATTGGAAAGCCACGTTGTATCTCCCTTATGCATCCGGCCTCCAGAAGTTCATTGATGTGCTTTACCAGGGCTTGCTTCCTGTCCGGGCCGATCTTTCTAGTCCTCTGCTCCACCGGTCTGGACCCGGGATATACGGCCAGTTTATGACAGCAGAAAGTAGGTTTTATCCTGGGTATCTGGGAAGCCTTCCAAGCAAAAACGTCCTGATTTCTTCTCAAACATTGTACCAATCTCTCTCTCTTTTTTCGGAATCGGATTGCTTTCCTACCTTCGTGATTTGGTCGGGAGAGGATCCGATCTGGACTTCTTCAAGTTCATCCATCGGCTCTGGCCTCCATTCTTCGATGTCTCTCATATCCAGTTCTACCAAATTAACTGGTCTCCTGGCTCGTTCTGCCGGCCAATTCGTCGTCTCTTTCTCGCTGATCCGAGGCGGAGAAGACGGGCCGATCTTGGTTTCCCGAATGGTGTTGTAATAACACTGCCTTGACTCTTTCTGGTCGCCGCAGATTGTGATGACCTTTCCGAGGTGTCCAACCAGCTTCATCTTTTGATGTTTTGTGGACATCAGGATATCCCATTTGTGTAGGGTCAGCCTTCCCAATATAATGTTGTACGGTGAAGGGAAGTCGGCTACTGTAAACGTGACTCTTTCCGACCTGAATCCTTCCCTTGTCCCCAAGGTGAGCTGAAGATCAATTACTCCTTTTAGTCTGGTGCCCTCCCCATTGAATCCATACAGCATTGTCTGACAGGGTCTTAAGTCCTCAACCTTCAAATTCATCTTTTTGAAAGCCGCCATGTTTATGATATCAGCCGAGCTTCCGTTATCAACAAATATCCTTTTGACTCGGAAGTTGGCTACCGTCCCTGTAATCACAAGGCCATCCTCATGGCCTGGAACGACCCCCTTCATGTCTTCCTTCGTGAAGTAGAGTAAGGGCTGCTCGACCTTCCCGCCACTGCCACTGCTCTCCTTGAACCGAGGTCGGTCTCTTACCGACATTACCTCCTTGAGGTATCTCTTTCTTTGCCCTGCGGTGTCGCCTCCGCCTCCTAGGCCGCCAAAGATAACGTTGCACTCGAATTCGGGCTCGGGGAATTCTTCATCTTTCTTGTTCTTTTTTCCCTCTCGCGGTTTATTCTCCTGCTAAGCTTTTCTTTTGCCTTGGGTTTGAATTACATACTGTCGTAACTTGCCTTCTCGCACAAACTTTTCTATAGCATCTCTGAGCTCCAAGCATTGGTCGGTTGTATGGCCTGGGCTGTTGTGGAAATCACAGTATCTGGAGTAGTCTAGTCCCTCCTTCTTCGCTATGGGGGAGGTCGGTTGACCTTCCTCATCTCGTTGAAAGCGACTTCTTTCCATATCTGACCGCGGGGGACTGTCAACGGGGTGTACTTTTCATACTTTGGTTCATATCTTCCTGTCCTCGGGCGAGGGTCGGGGAGGCCTCGCGGGGGTCGGCCAGCAGGAACTTTCGAGGGTTGCCGACTATTCTGCCCAGGATGCATGGATTCTTGACGTTGGTTTCATGGCGACACGAGTTTCTTGCCTTCCCTTGGGGCTGAGTTGGCAATTTCCATCTGTTCCAACTCCAGATATTTTTTGGCCCTTACTCTGAACTCGTTTAAGGATCTCACGGGGTCCTTATAAATCGACTTGGCCAGTCGAGACGACCCATTGAGTCCGGCTGAGATGAGGTAAACATGGACCTTCTCTTCTAACCCCTGCACCTGCAATGCCGCCTCCTTAAACCGGTCCAAGTAGCTCTGTAACGTTTCTCCGGCCTGCTGTCGTATTTTTCCTAGGGCGAATTCCGACTTAGACTGCTTTTTGCTGGTTGCAAAGTTTAGTAAAAACTTCTGGCCGAATTCTTCGAAGCTGTGGATTGACCTCGGCGGCAATGAATGGAACCATGCCTGGGCGGCTCCGGTTAAAGTGGTGGCGAAAATACGTGAGATGATGGGCTCGTCGATGCCCCTCACACACATCTGCATGTCAAATTCATCGATATGGACCTGTGGGTCCTGGCTTCCATCGTATTTAGATAGGAACGACCCGTCAAAGTCCTCTACAAACTGAGCGTCCACTATTTGGTCGGCAAACGGGCTGTTGTTCTGGTGGCCCCGACGATATTTTCTTCAATATACGCCCTCGCCTTGGTCTGCCCGGCGAATGACTTCGGTTGGTCCGGGCTTCGGTGCTATGGCCAAGGCAGCATGGTGAGAGCGGGACATCCTCTCTTGTTCGGACTGACGCGTCGGTTCCCTATTGCCAGCCTCGGCAGTTCGGATCGACGTACCAGGCCTTTGTCTACCATTCTCGTGGTCTCGGTGGTCGGTATTTTGCCGACGTTCTCCCTCCCGTCGCCTGTTACTACGTTCTTCCAACTGAGCAATAAGTCGTTGAATATCCTCCTGGCGCTGAAGTTCATAGCGTTTTTCCAGGTTCTCCATCCGGGCCAGCAAGGATTGGAGGGCGCTTTGGATAAAGCGCTGAGAACTCCCAGGATCCTCTTCCTGCCTTAGGTTGTCTGGTGCTGGTCTCGACGATGCGGTGTGGGAGAGCGCATCCTCTGGTTCGACGTTCTCTGGAATGGCGTTCCTGGGTGGTTCTTCATGTCTTGCCATCTAGTGTCTTCTGGTGTCAACCATTGCAAGTTAGTGGGATTCGAAATTTATCGTCCCCACAGATGGCGCCAATGTTCCGTTCAAGGAAAACGGAGATGTCCAACACAGGGTGTTGGGTTATTTTCTGTCTGATCAAACTCCCCCTTCACAAGAAGCTTATTGAGAAGAAGTCAATGACGGAAGGGATGATCACAACGAACACGGGAGCAATTGGGGTGCTGTGTGTGCTGTGTGAATGGGAACGAGAGAGTCAGAGTGTGTGTACCTTTCACCATGGGGAATCCTGGATTTATAAGGAGCTAACCTAGATCTTGAAGATGATCTTGTTCAGGCCCATCACCTTATCTTTGGATATCAGGAGATGTAGCTGCAATCTTTTCCTTTTTACACTATCACGATATATCCGTTGATACTCTCAATATTTAGCCCGATACTGCGAATATCTGAATCATTATGGCAGAGATTCGATATTCTTATATCCGTAACAGAACCATTATGAAGAGGCTGGGGCAGTTGGATCTTCATCATGTCTATAGAGAGGACAACTCAGATTGGTTAGTAAAGAAGATTCTTCTTCCTCAGTTCAGCTTTATTCAGCTTGTGTCTTCTTCTCCTTCCCAAATGCAGCAGCTTGTGTTGATTGATGCTTTTGAGTATTGCGTCTTTGCGTCTGTAGCTTTGTGTTTCTTTTCTTCCCACTGATAAAAAAAATAAAATAGTAGTATAGCAATAAATTTGAAGTTATGAAAGAGAGACTAGAGAATTTGACAGATGGGTTCAAATTGGTGGATTGGTAGATTTGCGTTGCCCTCCATGCTTGCAGACTGCATGCATGAATAACAGGAAGTACTATGGGTCTTTAATTTTTGTCGCTTCAAATTCTGAAATTGGGATTTAAAATACAATTAAATATTTAGAATGAAAAAAAAAGGTTATACACTTTAGTTTTTATACAATTATCTAATCATAATTCATTATATATAATAAATTTTATTTACTTTAAAATAATTTAATCGATAATTTATAATTAAATAATAGTATAAAATTATTTTACTTGTTTACATTAAATTCATTTAGAATTGAGAGTTACATGTAAAAGGATTTTGACTTAGTCTGTCACACATTTTTAGTGAAGCCTTAATAACACTCATATACATTTGTTAGGTTGTTTTAAAATATAAAAATTATTTTAGAAAAGTGAATATGAGAATATTATATTTTCATGTTTGATATAAAATATTAAAAAAGATATTTAAGATATTATCAATTCCTATAAATATAAAATGTTTATATTTATTTTGCTTTTAATTTTTATAGATGAATATTTTATATTTTAAGAAGATGAAAGTTACTTCTTACAATAAATATAATTATTCCAAATTCATTCTCATATATTTATTTTTTCACTCTTATTTCTTCAGTATTCCAAATAATTTTTCTAGACATTATATTCTTTAGAGAATGTGATTCCTACAAATACAATAATATATCTTAAAAGTTAAAACAAACTATTCCACTAAAGTAATTAATTTTTTTTTCCAAACCTAATAATAGATATATATACAATATATTTATTTTTCATAAACAATTTCACACGCACTCTCATGGGCTCCTCTCCTCCCTCCTCTTGCCTAAGTACATCGACAAAATTAAATTTCATTGTCCACTAAGTACTAATTGATCTTCGAAGATTAAAACATGCATGAGGCACCTCAGAGGCTCAGACCATCTTGGCGTGATTGCAGGTTCATTTTCTCATATAGTTCTTTCCATCAATACGTAGCTGAAATGTCTAAGAAGTCAGAGATTTTGCGGTTATTCTGTTAGTAAAACATTTTCTAGTGTGCATTAATTTCAAGGTTTATCAGATGGTTGAATTCTCTGTGAGTAAAATATTCAATGCCCTCGCCATCATTGTGCGGCGAATTTGATGATTCAACTTAAAATATCCGATTTCATTCACATCAACGATTCAATGTAGACAAAATAGTCACTTCATGTTGATAAGGGCTAACGGGGAGATTGAACCTCTAGCCTTGTTTGTTTTGCTTTTTCCTTTCGTTTTCGTTTAATTTTATACCGTTTGAAACTTAAAACTTTCAAGTTCGGTTTTTCTACATTTATTAGCCAATCAAATAGAAGAATGATGTGCACATTTCTTCGATTATCTGTTAAACTTTACTTTCAAAAGAGATCGAGAGAGAGTAAGGTTGTGTAGTCTTTGCTAACGATTGCTTTGGGAATTTCATTTCCCCCTTCTTGAATAAGTATATATCCAAATTGTACTTAATTTCTGCTCGCTTGAAGTAAATTAATTAGTTAAAGTGGAAATGACTAGGGCTGAAAGTCACCTCCTTGAATTCCAGCCAGTGGAAATCAAACTTCAATTCAGTATTCATAGTTTCTATTAGGATGCAACTGATTTTTTAGAAAAGTTACCCATTTCAGTTATGTAATCCATAAAATGATCCTGCTTTCCGTTATTATTTTCACCATTGATTTTTTAAGAGAAGTCAGAAATTAAACTTACACGCTGGCCTATTGATGGAAATTTTGAAAACAAAAACATTGGGGTTTCACAACACCCTGAGAAGAGAAATGAAGATGACAAAGAAGAATAACTCAAGGTTTCAATCAACATCAACATTATAATCAAAAACACCTTTAATCCAAATTAATAAGGGTCAGTGGTAGATGAATCCAATGATAAATCGTAAATGAGACAGAAAAAAAAAGGAAGAAAGGAAGAAAAAAGTGAAAATAAGATAAAAGAGAGAAAAAGGAGTGAAAGGAAGAAGGGAGAAAAGAAGAGGAAAAGAACTAAAACAAGAAAATAAATAGAACATAGAATTACTTATAGGTTTATCCTCCACCAAGCTTATAGTTTTTCTCCACTTCGTCCTAAGACATATTATCCGTCAATCTATATCTCACTCCATTAGGGCTTGGTTAACTACCTTTCCCAGGTAAGTTTCAGTCAACTTCTACCTCTATTTGTGTCGAACTCTTGGTAACAAACTATTGTTCTTACCAGAGCATCCAGTGGTCGTTTCATAACGTGCCAAAATCACCTCAATCTATACTTCCTCATCTTTTTACATATCGATACTACTAATACCTGTCGTCGAATATCCTCATTTCTTATCTTATCCATCTTTCTATATCCACACATTCACCTTAATAGCCTCATTTCTGATACCACTATTTTATGCTCATGTTGCCTATTGCTGGCCAGCATTCTGCTCCATATAGCATTGTCGATCTTACAGTTGTTCTATAGAATTTTCCTTTTAGCTTAAGGGGTGTTTTGAGGTCACATAAAACCCCGATGCACTCCGCTATTTTATCCACCCTGCTCTAATTCTATGATTTACATCCTCATCAATCTCACAACCTTTTTACAACATCGATCCCAAATATCTAAAAACATCTTTCTTGGGTACCTCTTGATCAAGTAGATGCAATGTGTCTTGATCACCATCTCTTACCCCGTGAAAACTCACACTTCATATACTCCGTCTTGCTCTTGCTTATCGTGAATCCTTTAGACTCCAAAGTGTTTCTCCACAAATTCAATTTCCTATTAATACCATCTTTTGTCTCATCAATAAGCACAATATCATCTACAAAAAGCATACATCACAGCACTTCCTCTTGAATATCTTTCGTTAGTCTATCCATCAATAAGGCAAAGAGATAAGGACTAAGAGCTGAACCTTGGTGAACACTTACCGTGATAGGGAAATACCTAGATGTTCCATTACAAGTTTTCACACATGTGATAGTCCCACCATACATATCCTTGATTGCATTCATATACTTTAATGCTACTTTTTTCTTCTCAAGGGTCCACCATAAGATTTCTCTTGGGATTCTATCATATGTTTTCTCAAGATTTATGAACACCATATGTAAGTATTTCTTCTTTTCCCTATACCTTTTCATTAACTATCTCATCAAGAAGATAACTTTCATAGTACATCTTCCTAGCATAAATTCAAATTGATTTACGAAAACTTTAGTCTCTCTCCTTAGGCGATGTTTGATACTTCTCTCTCACAACTTCATACTATAGCTCATGAGCTTGATGCCTCTATAATATTGATACGAGATTGTCCTCATAGAAAGTAGGATTAATCTTCATCAAATATCATAAATATATACAAGGTGGATATTTCATATCCAAAGGTCAATTAAGATTCAAATTATGAACCAATTAATTAGAGTCATTATATTAGTTATACAAAATATTATTGGTCACTTATAAAATAATTAAGTTTAACATAGCGATAGTTTTAAACTATCACTGTAATTATTTTATTTTATTAACATTTTTAAATGACCAAACCAACAATCAATTCTTATACAACTTTCTCGATACAAGAAGCAGTTTGATGTAAATTTTTAGGACTTTTGATGGCCTTTGAGAATCCCTCAATGAATTTTCATAAAAGTTGCTCCATTTGTGAGTAATTAAATTCGTAGAAGTTTAGTGTTCATAAGGGTTTAACAATTGTCATAATTTTTAGTTGTTATTATGTTAAAATTAATTATAATAAATTTTTCAACAACATCTCATGAGATTTTATGTAATTATGAATAATTTTATCTTTTTTTAAATTTTTCTTACACTAATTTTTTTTTATGTTTGAAAATATTATACTAATATTCCTTATGTTTGAAAATACTATATTGATATTTCTTCAAACCTTATACTAACGTTTTCTATAGGAAAAATAAAAGTAATAGTTAAAAAAATAGAATATAATTATGTAATTATATCAAACCTTGGAGAATGTTGTTGTAATTTGTTTAATTAATTATTTTTAACGTAAATGATAAAACACTATCGATGTTAATTCTAAACTGGCTGAAAGACAACGTGGACTTAAATTTAATAGAGAAATAATAAAAAAAAATTAAAAGATAATGATAAAACAAATTTTATTAGAGAGACAATCATCAAAATTTAAAGTTGTGTTTAGTACGAAGGAGAAAATAATATATAAAAAAATTGTAATTTATTATATGACATTCATATTTTTTACACTCTACTTTAATTAAAAAAGATGTCTTTTATTTCTTTCATTTAAAATAAAATATCCTAAAATTATATTGTATCCTATTTAATATATAAAATTTATATTAATAAATTTGCATGAAGAAGGAAACCAAACAATAAATTGTATAAAGATCTCCCATGCAAGGGCATTGTTAATTAATTGTTTTTAAAATTAAAAAATGTGAATATAATTTAGTTTTCAAATTTTACCAAATCAACCAAACGATGGATATTTGATAAGCGGAAGCGGAGAGAGGGATGCTGCAGAAGCAGAACTGTGTCGTTTAACAGAAAACGACATATATGCAGCGGTGTTTTTGTTTCATGTTTTGATTAGCTTGAAGGCTGACTTTCCCAAGGCGAAGAAGGAGAGAAAGAGAAAGCGTTTGTGATGGCAGACGATCTGTTTGAAGGATTGCCCCCTCCTTCCTCAAACACTCTTCTTCCTCAACAACAACATAATCATCAACAACTCCAACCACAACCAATTGTTGTTGCTACCAACATCAACGACACGGAATCCTCTGCAGTTCCGCCTCCAAAGCCAATCCTCAAAAGTGCCCTCAAGCGCCCCAACCCTACTCAACCTGACACCCAAGGTCAATTCTTCTTTTCCCCCTTAATCGGTTATTTCCAGTTATGTACAATTTCAATAAATACCACCATAGGGTTACTCGAATTCAAACCAATTAATTAATTCTATTCAACTCGTAGTCACTGTGTTTTTCCTTTTTGTATAGCTTTCTCGCGTGAACCCTAACGTAGATAACTTTTCCATTTGTTTTTATTCAACATTGTTTACGACACGGACGCATGGAAACAATGTGCACATGCAACATGGTGCGAAGAATGGATAACAATCATAACATACTCATTTACCATTCAATGGGCTGCAAAATTCAGCTTCAAGACCCTTTTTTTTCTTGGAATTCTCTGATTTTTCTTTTCTCATTGTGAACTTCAGTAATTCCAGCCTTTAATATTTAGTGGGATAAAACTTTGTTGTTGTTGCTTTTATTAATGAGAACTTTAAGTTGACTATGAAAGATATCCTAATTTAAGAGTTCCTTATATTGTTTTATGAAAACAAAGAACTCTATTTGAGCTTGCCTTGGTTTTTAGTGTTCCAAAACAAACAGAAATCTAAAAAGTTCCAAATTCAAGCCTCTACTTGTCTTTTTGGAGTGAGGTAAATGTAAGTTCATCTGTTAAGTGTTTTTCGGAACCCAGATGCCTTGGGCTGGGGCATCATTCCCGTTCCGTAAATTTAGTTTACTTTTCTTTATATTTGCTTCCATCCCTGTTTCAAATGATGGAGTTGGTATTTTTTTTTTTTAATTCTGAATTATCTATTGTAATTTCAGCTGCAGCACCTAAGAAAAGCTTGAAGTTCAAAATCACGACAGATGCTTCTGAAGCACAACTTACTGAGGCCATGCAGAAGATATCTTCGCACATCAAGAACCCTGCAAAGTTCAGCAAGGCTGCAAAGCTTGCTATACAGCTGATTCAGGCAGGAAGCGTAAAGTCAGAAATTAGTGATTATTTTTTTGCCATATTAGAAGCTGCAATGTCATCATCCATTACTTGTACAGATCCTTCAGTTCGAGCAGATTATCATTCTCTGTTCTCCGTAGCTCAAAACACCAAAGAAGTAAGATTAAAAATTTGTTCAAGATATTCATAATTCATTTTTCTTGGATAGGGTATGTGGAAAGTTTCTTGACCCTCGACCTATCCTTTAATTGCAGCACCTCAATAAGAAGCAAAAGAATCAACTGGCAACTTGGACAATTAATGCTGTGGTGGCAAATGATTTATATACAGATGACAGCTTTGTAGTATGATTCTCACTAAACTTTTATGTTAAACTTGCTGACAACTACTGCAATGTTCTTCCTATTTGAGATAACAAAAAACATATTGGAATGATATGCAACTCGTTTTGACATGCAATGCTGTTTCAATTATCACAATATGAAAAGTATGCTGTCATTGATGTATTGTCCTTTTCTTTGTGCATTTTGTCAAGTGGATGACTGATTGATAACCATCATCATTCCCAATTCAGCAGCCATCTACTGTGTTCACCCTTACCATACTATTTTGTGACGGACTGACAGGTGAATAATGGAGCATATAAGTGCACTCATGCATGACTTGTGTTACCTCTTTCATGTTAACATATTACACTCACTCCTGGGACAAAGTATTTTTGTTTTGGAGTAGTGGAAGTTTGTCTTGGTTGCAAATGGCAGTATTCTTCTTTTAAGTGGAATGTTTGGTTCCCGACTCGGCACTCTGGTAGCTGATACTTTGACTTTTTGTATTTTTGGAGGGACTTTTAATGCATCAAATTAATGCTGTGAAAGTTTTATCTGGATTTTGTCACGTGTAATGTTAAGTTTTGTCTAGTCACCAGATTTAGATTTGGGATATTGTTGCCTATTTTCATCTTATTCTGTTTACCTTGAATAGTTGGACCCATAAAGATTATCTGTTTGTTACCCATGCTTTGTTTCCTACTTTTTATACAGTTTTCTAAAGCAGCTGGGCAAATCAAGGAAGCTATATCTAATTTTCCTGTTGCAACAGAAGAGGAGGATGCAGAGGAAGCTAAGTCTCTGAAAGATAGCACAGTTATAGTGGATGAAGGTGGTAAGACACCTGCCACAGATAATGATAATGATGGGGAGGAAGCTCAAGCTGACCCATTTGGACTTGATGCTCTGATTCCTAATTCCACAAAGAAAGGTGAAAAATCAAAGGAAAAGAATGAGGCAGCTGTGAAAATAAGGGAGGATGAGGAAGAAACCAATAGATTCCTCAAGTCACAAAGAGAAGTCCTGATAACTTGTTTAGAAATTGCTGCTCGGCGTTATAAAACACCCTGGTAAATGCTCGTGCTGTTTTCTATTGCATGTCTTTTACATGCTTTATCATGTTGACATTATTTGTTGTCCTTTCTCTATCCAGGTGTCAAACTGTAATTGATATTTTAGTGAAGCATGCCTTTGATAATGTGGCAAGATTTACAGCTCGCCAAAGGGATGCTGTTGGGAAATTGTGGGCTTCAATACGGGAGCAACAAACTCGTAGGAAGCAAGGGAAGTCAGTTAATGGAAAACTTGATGTGAATGCTTTTGAATGGCTTCAACAAAAGTATGCTGGTGAAAAGATTAGCATTCGTCATTCTGTTGGAGCTAGCGGAGACCGTCGTGCCCAGCAATGGCTTGGTTAAATATTATTGTGACCTTTCTATGAAAGTAATAGAGAGGATGATGGAAACTGCAAAGAAGTTTAAAGGAGGGGAGAGAATGCGTCCTCGTCATTTCATTGAGTGTTGTAACTTAAGTAGGTCTCAGACATAGCTCCTAATTGAATATCACAAAACAATTTGGTAGCGACTTCAAAAAATGTGACTTATTTACCCTTTTTTTATTTGTGCATATATAAGTTATTGATTTGTTTTCAAAACACGAAATCATGTTTTGCGTAGTGTGCTCGGGCATCTATTAATTAAAAGTCTAAAACAGTCTGAATGGGATTTGATTCCGAAATCATGTTGGTTGAAACAAACTGTTACATGACATTTGAGAGCTTCAGGCCAGGGTAAACCAATCTTATACTTCATCTAAGAAAGAAGTGTGTTTTAGAACGACTTGGTTTTTATCGTGATAAGCAATTAACATTTTCAGCTTCAAAATTTATCAATGAATGGCTTAAACTTTATTTTGATTATATATTTAACTGCGGCGAGTATATTTAAAGTCGATTGAGCTAAACCCTTTACACTCTTAGCAGAGCTTCTTTGGTTCAACGATAAGCATCAGATTAGACCAAGGTACTGCTCTGTCGCCTCCGTCTTACTTCTGAATCAATTTGCCTTTTCCCAATCTCCAACTGTGTTAATTTTTTCTAAAACCACATAAGATTGTATGAATATTCCTTAATTCTGCACAATAAAGATGTGCAGACGCGCTTTTGAACCGTGTGAGCTCAAAACTTGTGCCAATTCGTTCCTCGTCAACTTTTATCAGATCCTCTTGCTCTGCCTATCTTGAGGATTTTTATCTTTGTTAATGAAACATTTGCTAGCTTACCCATTCTGCTTTATTTTATTTTGAAGTTCTTGTTCTTTTTTATTTTTTGGAGCATACTTTTCCCCTCGCAAAGGTTCATACAATCTTTTTAAGTGAAGCATTTTCTTTTGGACTGTTTATTTAGCACACTCTGCTTATGGACGGTCTTGTGCTGATTTTACTTATTACATCACGACATAACATTATCATAAGCTACATCTACTGTTGCCCCTCCCTTGTTTTCTTGGTGTTTTTAGCGAAAAACATCACTAACATTGCAGCAAACATTGTGATTTTTGTGTGTACATAATGATATTATACTGGTTGATGATTTATGAATTAGAAGTCAGTCAGTCCTTTGGTGCCATCTTTGGTTGTAATCAATTATTTTGTTCGATTTTGTAATTTCAATCCAAATGTTCGCTAGGCATCCCCATGGATGTGAGGAGCCACCTTCCCTACGATAACATCCGTTGTATGGATTGTGTTGTGTCTCAAGTCTCAACCATAAAGTTTTAAGTTGTTGGTAAAGAGAAGATGTCATCTCTAGTTTCACTACCGATTTGATTGTGCTGGGGAAAATGGGAGGTTACCTCGTAGAGATTTGTGTACTGGAATTTTTTCAGCAGTTAGAATAAATACCATATTGACATTACATTTGGTCAATTGTGCCAAACACAACTTCTGATACACCTTCACCACCCTGTGTATAATTCATTTACTGTACCGACAAAACTGCATGACAGATTGAAGGTTGCATGTACTAGTTAAATAGTTATGCACTCTACAGATCAAATGGTTATCACCATTATGCAAAACTGCCAACAGGATATAGCTACACCCTTGAGTAAAATCGATTGAACTTGCACCAAAGACATGGTTCACAAATTCAGTTCTAGATGACTGTGATAATATCTCCCCTCATTTAGTCATTTACATAGCAAAAACACCTGTTCCAGCGAATCACCAAACACAATCAAAGATTTAAAAAGAAACCACTCACTGTATTGACTGCATGAATATAACGTACAAAGAGGAAACAAGAGAAAATTGCATGGAATCCCAAATTAATAGAACCTTATTTTGCATGACACAAAAAACAAAGGCAGGTGATTGAGTGTGGTGTTATCTAAAGCAACTCATTCATTCCCTTTCCTTTGATTTGAGTTTCACTCCCAGTCTTCGGCACTCAATTCATCATTCTCTTCTTTGGGCGGTCTAACAACCAATAATACAGTTCCTAAACTCTGAGTGAATCCTTTTTCCTTCAATGCAAAACCTCTTTCGACCTTCAAACCCTCAGCATCACTATTCACGAGATAAAACCCATCATCAGCACCCACCTCTCTGTTACTCCTGTTAGCCACCACCAATATAGGCTCCTCCTTATACCACCTATTTACCTTCCACGGCAAAACCCTAGCATCGGGAAATGACACCACAACACCCCCTTTTCCTAAACCAACGACTGGGGCCCACGAGGGCAACACCACCCATTTTCCCCACCCCTTCTCCGCTACCACTACACCAAACTCCCCCTGGCTCCTGCTCTCAAACGGCGCCTCCAAAATCTCACTCTCCTCCGCCGTGGAGACCGGCAACACCACCACCGAACTCGCCTCCGCCACCTCCCCAATCCTCAGCCTCACCACCGGAACACGCGCCGCAGCCTGCCCTTCACCCACTGTATCCCCCTCCTCAGCCTTCCCCTCCAACTCCTCCAAAATCACATTCCTCGCCGCCTCCGTCTCCGCCACGCGCAGCGCCTGCTCCAGCGCCGAAGTCCTCTGCACCGACGGGTTCCTATGCTCCCTACTCTGCCGGTAATACATAAAAGAAAGACAATCTCCGGGGAGAGTGTAGTCGAAGCTCTCCCACCCCCTATCCCCGCGCCTGCTCGGGAAATCCTTCATCGCACGTGCGAGCTCCTGCGCGGCCTTCCCGTCGCACCGATTCTCGACGAGGAAGCGTGTGGCGGCGACGCGCTGCGAGGTGTTGAGGAGGCGGATCTCGTAGAGGAGCTCGGCGCCGCCGGTCTCGAAGGCGGCGAGGAGGTCGGGGTCAGCATTGGACTGGATGAGGGAGTCGCGGACCTGCGCGCCGACGATGAGGCGGTTCTGCTCGACGCCGGAGATGCCGGTGGTTTCTTCGATCGAGGGAGGAGAAAAGCCTTCGCGGATTAGGGAAGCGATGAGGGGCGCGTACTCGTACCAGAGGCCGAGGCGGTTGGCGAGGACGTCGATTTTGCCGACGATGTCGAGGGTGCCGAATTGCGAGGGGAGGGGCGCCGGGGGAGGGCGGAAGGGCTGGTAGACTTGCTGCTGGGGCGGCGGAGGCTGCTGGGGCTTCTGGAAGGAAGATGAGTTGAGGACGGTGGAGATGGGCTTCACGAAATGGCGACGGCGAGGGGAGGGAGAAGGTGTTGAGAGGAAGAGATCTTTGGGAGTGATTGGTTTGAGATTGAGAGTGTTTGCGGTGACGCAGGAGACGGAAAGCATTCTGCAGATTGCAGTTGCGTGCCTTGCCTTACCTTATCTCGTCTTTCTAAGATTTTCTCATCTCCTCATTCAATCATCCTCTATATACCTCTTGCTTCACTATCTTACTCACCAGACATAACTAAACCAAAAATATCTTATCTACTTTTCTTTTTAAACTCCTCAAATTTAATATCAGAATAATAAATAAAATAAATAGTCATTTTCGTTTTTAATACGTAAAGTACATAAATTCGTTTCTAAAGATGAAAATTCAAATTTTTGTCTATCAAAGTAGAAAAAATGCAACAAATGCATAATGAAAGAATTTCCGTTATACACATTTCCGGATAAATTTGTCATAATTCTATCCAAAAAATATAATTTAATCTTCGCATTTTTCCTTTTTTAAGCATTACAAGTATAATATTATAATAAATATTTTAATAAAATCAACCATAAATTAGAATAAACATAATAATAATAAATATAATATTAATTAATATATATAATTTTACTGTTGTTCCAAAATTTTTATTATGACAATATTAGATAATGATAAAATCAAGTTGGATCTTATTTTTTTTAAGAATTAACCTTATGACTTTAAATAAACTTAATCAAATAACGCACACATCTTATAATAGAGCTATGATCTTTTATTCTTCTTTTGAATTCTTAATATTTGAATTTCATGGAGAGAGGCTGAAGTTGTGACTCATAGAAAAGAGTTTTTATCATCTTTTTTACGTTAAAACTGGCTCATTTATTGATGTTGACAATAAGATTTTAGCTTGAGAAACATACCATGTTGAAGGAACTTGTACTCGTGCACATTATTGGAATGACAAGCTTAGGTGAAGAACTAACTCAAACAAGTATTGAAGCACAACAATACTAGCAATAAACTGTTGTCGTCGTTAAGTTTGCTCTCTATATAAGTTTTGGACACAAATAACTGGATATTTTGAACAACCTTGTACTGTTGTACAAATGGATATCGGAGATGCCAACATGTGTTTTAGATGGATGCCAACAAAGATTCATTTCTAACATCATGCGGCACGAGTCTGTATGCTTGGATGTGCAATCCATTACCCAATTATCTACAGAGTACAATCTTCTACTACTAATTATCTACAGACACCTAGAAATGACATAAAATTGTAATAGTTTAGAGATTAAAACATCAAAACAATTTCATGAGCAACCACTTCCAAGCTTTATCTCAGCTTCGTAAGTTACACTTAATTATTTTAGAAATTCACATCCAGACTCCAAGTGGTCAGACTCCTTCCACGATCATTGCCTCAGGCCTTTCAACGCAGCAGCAAAAATCTAATAATGAAGAAAACAAGCATAATTTAATTATCCGTTATTGTATTTTTAGTAGCAGTATATTATCAAAACTAGTTTCCTATTTTTAAAGCAAGAGAAAGTGATACATATATAGTCATATTCAGATTTGTGTTGTGATGTTCTAATGCATTCTTTTCTACAGAACTTAAGTTAAAACAAGACAGATACGTAATGTAATTGTGCGAATAAAAAAAGCCTTGCTCATGAAAAGCATGTCTTTCAAGCTATGAATGACAAAAGATTCATCATTTGACACAACAAGGTAATGAATGCATGCACAAATGAGCAGCTTCAGTTTGACCACTCCATAGCATGAATCAAAATTAGATACAGTACACAATGATGAAAGAAACAGATGGAAGGAGCTAAAACATTAAACACGATTTGTGTATGTTAGCATAATAAAGGCAGAGCCTCAACTTTGCATAATGGGGTAGATGACAAAGCCACCACGTCTCTAAGGGTGCTTTGTGGCTAGACATGACCCTGTATTTCCGAACCTGCCCCCATCCTTGCCAAGAATGACAAATGGGTGCCCATCCTTGTCCCCATTGAGGGCGAGAGAAATCAAATAGAAACACCGAAGCCCAGCCTTATGATTTAACTATTACCTATTAGATAACCCATTCCGAATAATAAGCAAGTACCCCCCCCCCCCCTCTCAGTGTTGAATGATCCCTTGGTCCAAATGACTATATAAATCAAAATATCTAAATTAATATGAATTAGAGCAATATACTACTGACACAGTCCATAAACAAATCATATCCGCATTAGGCATAATTTTTGTACTGTCCCTTTGGGAAAAAAAAGGGGTGATACAATTAAGTGAGCGTTACACCAAATGAAAGATTCTTTTTTTTTCTCTTTCTTTTTTAAGCTTTTATTTCTACTGTGTTTGCTTTAATTATATAAAATGAGGCTGAATTTTCTAACAAAGAATGACAGAACCTACATAATGACACCATTTTCATAAAGAGATACCTTAGATGGTGGTTGAGGAAGCTGTCTCAAATCTGCTTCTGTACCAGGAGATCGATTCTGCTTACTGCTCCCCTCACTCTTATTACGACTGCTTTTCTCTTTGTGATATGATGGCAAGGTCAGATCATCAGATTTCATATTTAACTCTTTTGATGATATATTGTCCTTTTCCGTAGCCCTGCCTCGTGATCTTAGATTATAAGATCTTGCAACTTCCGTGTCCTCATTATTAGCATTCATGTTAGTAGGTGCATTGTTCCAAGCAGTACTATGGGAATTCTGATCCTTCTTTGAGAACTGAGTGGCTGCTGCTTGTGCCCCAGCTATGGCCAGACTTATGCTTGATGATTTATCCACTTCAGATGCTTTTAAGTTAGAAGTAAGCGCAGAGATGGAACCTGGCTTCAATGAAAATGGATTTCGTGGATCTGGAAGCGGAAATTTCACTGGCAACGGACTATTAATTGGAGACAGCCCTCTAACTGCAGCTTCATAAATCTTTGAACAAGTAGGAAAAATCAGCCTTCTTTCCAAGGAAAAACAGAAAGCAAGACAGAGACTTTGAACCATAATAATACCTTCTTTTCCAGGTTATAAACACCTTGGTACCCCCGCATCTCAAATGGAATCAACAATTTCTGAATTAAGCACAGAAAAAGAAAACACTTAACACTTGTTCAACATACACACAAACAGTTCTTAATCTAATAATCATAGGAATTGCACATCAGTAGAAAGACACAAACCTGTGGCTGTTCGCAAAGCCAGCAATAATCAGTTTGTGCTTCCAACCTCACCTAAGGAATAAAAAAACGGGCTTAAGCGAAAGATAATGTGTATAACTAGGAACGAATAGTTAAAAACAAAAGTTTAGTAATTGGTATGGTACCCCTTCAGGAACCATCTCCCAGCATGCTAGCTCATCACGTGTTAAGCAGCCAACCACTTCAACACAGCCTGTTAATCAAGCATTCAAATGGGTGAGTGATGAATAGAAGTGAATTAACAGAGAAAGAGGTTGAGGTATTGTACCCAAAAGCCTAGAGACAGGGTAGTGTTGAGGAAATTGGATATCACTGATGCCATTGAGTGAATAAATCTCCTTGTAGAAGTATTCCATTGCTTTGATTGTAGACTCCTCTGGGACTTTACTGGCAGCATGGATCCAAAGACGACCTTAACAAACAACATCAAAACATAGGACACATGCAGGTCAAAAATGTGTTTGTTTGTTTCATAAAATAACATTAAACACGAAAAGAAAAGAAAAGGAAAAAGAGAAACCTGTGATTGGAGCGGGCCATGACCTGCCCTCGACGCGCTTGATCCCGTAAACGAGGAGAGAAGCCCAAGGCTGGTGCATAGTTAAACATGGATTCCGATAATTGCCGGAGTTCGAATGGTTTCGTCTCATGGCTTCGCTTCGCTTCACCCCAAAATCGAATCTTTAGTTCGCCCTCCCTCTCTTTCACACCAACAAATGATTGCTCGCGGTTGGGTTGGATTCGCTTCGCCCCAAATCAGTCTATCATCTAATTCACCAAAGCGAACTGAAACTTTTATTTGAGTCGTGATGACATAATAACTAATGAGAATTTTTAATTTATTTTGATCAATTTTGTCGCCTAGATTTATTAAAATAAGATAAAACTAACTTATCAAAAATATAATTATTCATATAATCTGCATTTAATTTAAAAGATAAGATAAAAACAGATAAGATAAAAAATTTAGTGAAAAATAAGATAAGTTTAATTAGATTTCGTATAAAATCTTGTAGTTTAAATATGTTATCTATTTTTTTTTTAAAGATGTTAGTGATACTCTCTTTCTTTATACTCTTTTTCTTATACTGTCTTTAAGATTAATTAAAAATATTATATTTTAAACAAAAATATTATATCAATTTTAATACATAGGAATTAAATATTAAATAATTTTACATTTAGATATAAAATTTTAAAAATATGATCCATATAATAAGAATTTTTAATTCGTATGATTTGTGTGTGTTAGATA
>PYAF01004995.1:3951761-3965374 GCA_007407185.1 Glycine tomentella | reverse complement strand
ATTACTTGTGTGTGTTTATTTTTTATAAACTTTTGTATATTTAATCAGTTGAATAAGAGCATTTAATTGAATAGTTAAAATTATTGAATTTTAATACATGCAAGGTGTTAATGAATAAAATAATTCTATCAATGATTATTTATGAAAAGATTAATACCCTTTAAATTTCCCACCCTATATCAATAATTTTTTATTTCCCATCCTGTATGTAAATTTTTTATCTATGAAATACATATCTGTTCTTATAATTTAAATTTAAATATTGATACAAATTCATGTGTTCAAATATATTTTAATTGAATATAAGTATACATGTAACCATTTTAATTTTTAACACACTAAATGGAAATATTAATATTATATTATGTAAAAAAGTTACTTGTGTATACTTACAATTAGTGAGCTAAATTTACTCCATTTCTTCTCACTCATGAACTCATAAACAAAGTTGTATTCGTGTGTTAAGCATGAAAATCCACTCGACAAGGATCCTATTTGAACTTGACTTAAATAAGGCTGAGATTTTACTCCATCGATCAGCTAAAGTGAGATCTAACATCCTTCCATTGACCTCCTTGAGGCACCATATGTTAAATCCCTCCACCATTGAATTGCCTTATGTTACTCCAGGGATCACCCCAGATACTCCTCGGCCTATCTTGAACAACTTATAACATGTTTAGCGGTTTGTCCCTCTTGCAACTGCATTCATTGGCCATCTCACACTACGTCCATCAGGCGAAATGATGTGTAGAATATGATTCCTAGAAGGACAAGTCTAACTTATCTAACTTTAGATTAGATATCGTATTCAAGAGATCGATTGTATTTTCAAAATAATTAAAATTATTAAACTAATTAAAAAAGGTTGAAATATTTTTGTGATTTTTTATTTTAAGAGAAAACAAATTAATTATCACAAAAGAGAGATTTAAGTGATATTAAAAGCAATGAAGGATTATGATTCATTGATATCAAGTTTTCCTCAATCTCAATTCTCATGAAATTCCTTCCACAATTAACTATTGATTCCCATAGTCAACCAAAGCCTACAACCAAGGTCTAATTATGTTTTTTGTCTTAAATTTATACTCCAATTATCATAGATATATTAATTTAAGTTAAAGGATATAATCAAATTCAAAGATGATCAACTGAGGATTAATTCATCTATCAAAGATTACTTAAACAATTTAATCATACAATTTAGTATAAAAATATTCTCTACCTAAGTTTCCAAACATATATAGAGGATCACCACAGTATTTTTAATTAAGCATAAGAATGATCAGATTCCAAATAAATAACAACAGTAAGAAAGATAAATAATTAACATAAAACACTAAGGAATTCCATCAAGAAGAGAGAAAGGGATATAATTGAACAATTATATTATAAACCTCGGACTAGGGTGACTAGCCACTCGTGATCAAAGCACATATACCCCCGGAATGGCCACTAGCTTCCTCAATAAAAACTGGAAAGTAGTCCTACTTCTTCTAGAAAGTTTCAACTTGAGCAAATTGGACATGTGTTTCACACACCAAACAAAGGGAAGGAGATAGCCTCTTGTTAATATCCCGCACATGCCATTTTTGGGAACAACCCATAGCTACTCTAATATTCCATGAAATAATGGAAAAATCACTAAACACTATCATTAAAAACATTAGAAATAGAGGAAAGCCTCTACAAGATCATGTCTTGGTCCTCAAACATAGTATGTTCCTCTACGAGAACACAGCTTGTCAGCCATTCCACTAGTCATTCCTATCTCCATGGTCTCATCATATTTTGGTGGACTTGTATCAGCATTTAGGTTATCTGATGAAGTCACTTCCGCTTCAAAAACATGGGGGATGGATAGGGTGGTTAAGGGGTTTGCGTGTTTAGGTTTTGGGGTGAGTTAAAGGTGTTTGGAGGGGTCAAGTAACCTCTGTGTAGGTCAACATGTTTGGGTAAAGTTTTGGAATTTTGCATGAGTTGCCATATGAGTGTCTCATGTTCTTTACGTGGACGTTTGTGTTTGGCTAGAAAAGCGGCACATGCAGGATCCACCTCATTATAAGAAGGGTTACCTTTATTCTAAGTTCCATAATTCTTGGAGGAATTAATTTGATCACTTCTCTGATGAATTGTTTTCACTCTCCTGTTTGTGTTTTCCTTAATGCCTTGCGCTCTTTCTTGTTTTGTGTCCATTGATTATTGGCTTTCCTTCTCTGCATCACTATCCATTCTCCATGAAGAGGGAAATCTGTAACTACCAAATCCGATTTATGATTAGAATTATTCTCATTCAAATCATTCATAACTATTGGGGTAACATTCATTGTTTCTCGAACTTCCTCCAATATTAGTGGTATCTTGTCTCTTATGGTTGTTTCCACCTTTATTGGAGGTTGAAATTGGCTAGCACCGTCATTGTTCACTCCCAATGTATTGTTATTATTATTGTCCATTGTTGATTCCCCCTTGCACTCCCTCGTAAGATGGTCATAACACCTACAGGTTCCACAAATTCTATGGAGACCTTCATATTCAACATGGTACCATAAATCTTTCAACCATACCCTCCCAACAACAGGCTTTGTTAGATCAACCTCAATGCAAACTCTGGCAAACCTTCCCCTTCTGACATCCTTGGCGTTGATATCCATTTTGACACGCTTACCTATTGCAGAGGCCAGTGCTAGAAGTATAGTTTCATCATAATAAACAAGATTCAATTCAGGAAAACGTATTCAAACCATAGTTTTGTCAATCCTTGTCGGGGGAGAGATGAAGTTTGGAGTCCACAATTGCACTATTAAATAATGATCAAAGATCATCTATGGTTCCTCACAAATAAGCTTCACCCTATATGCTTCCTAGTCAAAGGTTCCTATATAGTATCCATGGTCAATATCTAGGATTTCAAAGCCTGCATTTAGCTTCCAAATCCTTGTTAATCGTTCTTTCATAACATCAGAACCAATGGACTTACCCAGAAGTTTGATAACCAATGCCTCTTGCCATAGAGCATATAATCCTTCAAACATCGAATTATCAATGATGACTTTTGGCTTGAGAGAATTGTCATCTTCAAATTCG
The DNA here is from genome assembly GCA_007407185.1 of Glycine tomentella. NCBI lineage: Eukaryota > Viridiplantae > Streptophyta > Magnoliopsida > Fabales > Fabaceae > Glycine > Glycine tomentella. The sequence continues at coordinate 3,962,284 of PYAF01004995.1, read as the reverse complement.
ATCTTAGTCAATTTTTACTCTATCAGATTCATTGTTGGACGAGTTATTTAAAGGACTTTCCCTTTTAGACATGTCTTTAAAGGACAAACTTTTTGTAAAATCATCACCATCACATCTATTATTAAGTGATTTTTGATGGAAGTTAACATCATTCTTCAAACCTACAAAGAAAAAAAAAAAACCCAACCCTTTGGTTGTGCCATTTTTTACTTGATTATTAATTTGAATATTCAAATCATAACAATTATAATAATCATAATTATATAAATGCTATAATGATGCATTTTTATGAATTAAAATAAATAATTTGTATTTCAGTGGGGGGGAAAATGAATAACATATCGTCACATGACATCAACCCACGTAATAAAATTTTATTATTACAAAATAATTGAGTGCAATTAATTGATTGATTACATTGCTTTTATGCATTGAAAACCTAATTTTTGATTTTTCCGGTAGATGACCGGAGTAATTAATTTAGTAGGTCAGCGAGGAAAGCAGCCCTATTATATAGCAGTGTTACGAAATCCGTCTCCTTCCTCTAACCTAATAATCAAAATCATCAATCCCTCTCCTCAAACCAATTCCCACTTTCCCTCTCTTCTCCTCACCAAACTCAAACCAATGTTCACATTCACCCCACGCCGTCACCCTCAAACGACACCCTTCCGCTAGCAAAACGACTGCGGTTTGGTCGTCGAGGCATGCTATTCGCTGCTCACTGCCTCTACTCTTCATCATCGTAAAAATCACACCCAATAGATTAGAGACGTTGACGCTGTGCTTTTTTTCTGGGAGGGGAACAAATGGACCAAGCTCTTGTGGACGACATAATCAACCGCCTTCTCGAAGTTCGCGGCCGCCCGGGCAAGCAGGTTCAGCTGTCGGAGTCGGAGATCCGCCAGCTCTGTGCCGCTTCCAGAGAGATTTTCCTGCAGCAACCTAATTTGTTGGAGCTTGAAGCACCCATTAAGATTTGCGGTAATTTCTGCTTTCTTCTTCTTTTTTGAACTGGTTATTGTCGTTTTTACCCTAGCATCACACCCTACCAAAACCGCGTGGTTTTGTGTTTGAGCATAGGAAGATCCGTACTAGAATATGGCGTATGGTTTGGTCAACTGCGAGGGTTTTATGTTTGCGCTTTGGATGTGATCTAACTGCTTCGGCTTTGTGCTGATCCCGTGTGTGGGGTTTAAAAGTTATCTAAGTTTAATTTGCAAAGTATGTTTTAAGTGAGGTACTTCTGCTGTGTTTGATTACAAATTCGTTGCATGTGTTGTTTTGTTTTTCTGTTATATGGTGCTCGCTTATTGGTTAGTTTGTTATACAGTTACAGAGTGGATCAGTAATGCTTAGCATCAGTCCAGAGTGGTGGAATTTCTGATTGTAATCTTCTCAGGTTTGCACTTCCGGTGGTGTACTTGCAAGTATTTTGACCATGCTCAAGCCAGTGTTTGCAGTAGGAGAATGAGTGTTGAAGTTAGAGTGAGGATACTTGAGGCCTATATAGCTTATTTATATTATTTCCCTATAGGCTACAGTGATGAGACGTAGGAAATGTCTCTACGGGTGAATCCCATAAAATTTGTTGTGCCTACTAATGAACGCTAGAGTCTAATTTGGTACTCCCTCCAGTCTCAAATATAAGAAAGAAAAATAAATTTTTCCTGGTCTCAAATATAAGAAATTTTCAACTAACTATACTTCATTTAATGCTACTATCTCTATAATACCCGTCATTTAATTGAGGTTTTAGTTCCAATGAAGAGTAAGTTGAGGAAAAACTTAATTTTTAATTGAGATTAGCAATTAAATGTGGTTAACTAACTTAGTTAGCGTGAATCAGTTTTTTTTTCTTGTATTTGAGACCGGAGGGAGTACTTTGCTGGTGTTGCACCAGAAGGTTCTTGACGTATGAACCTTATGGGTTGGATATTGAGTTTGATTGTACTGGGGCAGTACATTGGTTTGATTCATGATTGTAGGCCCCAATTCTTTAGAGGGGTATGGAGCAAGGAGTGATGGTTGAGGAAGATAAATTTGACCGTAGTTTCCCTGATGTGGCCCTGGTATTGGTAATATGTCAATTGAAATGTACAATTAGTCCAATATTAGTGCTAATTTTGTATTAATAGACATGCTATGTTAGCTAATTTATAATGAAAAAAGAAATGGATGAAAGTTCATATATGATATTGGCCAAAGTGGCTGAGGCAAACCAGTTTGCCAGTTTATTATCTGAGGTGAAATCCATTGATCCTTGCACTTCAGTCTGCCTTGACCAAATGCAGTTGTGGGCATGTGTTCTCATCCCTGTTGAAAGTTGAAGTATTGGCTGCCTTTCCTCATTTTCATTTTTTTTTGTCTAAAAAAAATACTACGGACCCTATTGCTTGGAGGCTCCACGCTGTGCGCAAAAAAGGGGGAGGGATATTTTACGCAGCCTTACCCTTGCATATGCAAAGAGGCTGTTTCCGGAATTCGAACCCATGACCAACAAGTCACCAAGACACAACTTTATCGCTGTACCAGGGATGAGAACACATGCCCACAACTGCATTTGGTCAAGGCAGACTGAAGTGCAATGATCAATGGATTTCACCTCAGATAATAAACTGGCAAACTGCTTGCTGGTGGACCATGATCGCTGTGTGTCATCCCAAAGTTAGTTCTCTGCTAGTGATAATGTTTGGTGGTTGATGCCATGGGAGCTTATTATACAGAAAAAGAAAGCCAAACCTTAAACTCGGTATTTATAAAATCAAATAGTATACTGCTTTAAAAGAGTTGTGCTGTTATGTTTTATATAATATTGGAAACAGGCAGTATCAACTATGTTCAGAACTCTAACTTCTCAGCTGCACATTGTTTTACACTGAAATGTCATGCAGAGAAATAAATGTTTCTTCTGTGGAGGAAATAACAATATTAATTTCAAATGGTGAAATCCTTGAGATCAAGTTGTGAAATTATTATCAGGGGAGTGTAAGGATTGATGCAGGCATTACAAACCTTTTTATTAGGTTTTTTAGTTATTTATCGGATGTCTAATACATACAAAATTTGTTATATCATACGGGGAATTAAAACTTTTAAGCTGTGGTGTGGAATTTTGGATAGAAGATATTTTAATGAGAATAACATAAATTGATCTCTCTGCTGACATATAATTCCTTTACAGTTTAGGTTTAGCCAGGTTTATTATTGTATCTAGGACTAAGAGTTGACATGTTCTAGCTAACTTAAATCTGTAAACAGAGTTTCTGAAACAAGTTGTTCAAAGTTTGGTATATAAGGAAATTTTTACATGATATGTAGTGGTGTTTAAGCCAGCTTTGTTTGGTTTCTCATCTCCTTAAAAGAAATTTGGCCAAAAAGAATTTTAACAAAAGGAGCTTTTGAAAAATAGTTTTTTAAGAAAACTTTGGAAAAAATGAGCTTTTAAACAAGTTAAATTTAGGAGCTTTTGACTTCTATTTCTCCTTTTCCTTCTTTTTTTTCAAGCTATTATCTTCAACTTTAACTTAAAATTAGCATTTAAGCTCTACAAACATTGGGTCAAATGTAGCTGTAATGTTTGGAATTTCCTAGTATGGTATCTTGTTGAGATAAAAGGTTTTATATGAGAAAATCTTTCAAGTGTCCTTAAAATGGCAGTCTTATGAGAATTTTCTTTTAATAATAATATATCATAATCCTTGCGTGTATTGTCTCGAGTTTCCATCTTACTGTATCAAGGTCAAGGATGTTGTATTGTATCTTGTGTAGATTATCAGAAATCCTTAAACATTTTGTACACAATTTTATTTATTCTGTACTAGAGTTATGTGATTGTCACCTCAAACCTATATTCATTTTATGCTTAGCCAGTTAAGCCAGGGTCTGCATTGAAGAACTTAGAAAAATTATGAGTGTTTCTGTTAAATTTTAAGGTTGAACACAACCTTAGAGAGATGTTCTCAAATAGGGCATCAGCTCAAGTACTGTATTGTTTGTACTTTGTAGAGGACCAAATGATGTAAGAAGATATGTTTGATGAATACCATCTGCTAACATATGTTCCTACCAATGAATAATAAGAGTAAAATCAAACTTAAATAGCTATTTTGTGTGTGACTCTGAAACTTCCTTTCAAAATGGTAAGATATTCAGTATCCATGTAAAACCAATGATGCAGTATTGGTGAATGAGGCATTTATATTCATGAACTCTAATAATAATTCTGCTAGAAGCAGTTATTTGAAATGATAAAACTTTAACCAAGATATCCAGTATCTATGTAAAATAAATTACTTAGCATTTGGTGGTTCAAGAAATTATATTCATGAATTCAAATACTGCTGGAAGCAATTATTTGAAATGACGGAATTTAACAAATGCCAAATAGGACCTAGCAATATCAAATGTTCTTTGTTTGGCATGACAGTTTTTTGCAATTTGCATGCAAAGTTAAAAAGATCTTCATTTTGTAGACACAATTGATCTATTGTAGTCCTTAGTGTTGCAATTGCTACATAGTACTGTATCATGGTTTACAGAGAAAAAATTGTGATGATTTCTTAAAAGTCCTTTTGTTGATCTCTCAGGTGATGTACATGGTCAATATTCTGATCTTTTAAGGCTTTTTGAGTATGGCGGACTACCTCCTGAGGCCAACTACTTATTTTTGGGGGATTATGTGGATCGAGGGAAGCAGAGTTTGGAAACAATATGCCTTCTCCTAGCATATAAAATAAAATATCCCGAGAATTTTTTCCTTTTGAGGGGTAACCATGAATGTGCTTCTGTTAACCGTATATATGGATTTTATGACGAGTGTAAAAGAAGGTTCAATGTAAGGTTATGGAAGACATTTACAGAATGCTTCAATTGCCTTCCTGTGGCTGCACTGATTGATGAAAAGATTTTGTGCATGCATGGGGGTCTTTCTCCTGACTTGCTTAATTTGGATCAGATTAGAAATCTACATCGGCCCACTGATGTGCCTGATACAGGTTTGCTTTGTGATCTCCTCTGGTCAGACCCAAGCAAAGAGGTCCAAGGTTGGGGAATGAATGACAGGGGAGTTTCATATACATTTGGTGCTGATAAGGTCTCAGAGTTTCTTCAGAAACATGATTTGGATCTTATTTGTCGTGCTCATCAGGTTAAACTCCTGCCTTTGTGTTATGCTAAGTCTTCAGGGTTGAGTTTGTATCCCCTAATTTAGTTGATGACTAAAAGTACTATGAGACTTATTTCCACCTATCCTTATCTATCTATCAGGATTATAACAATTGTTTTACTTCATGCAAACTTGGTTTTACTGTTTGCCATGCAAATTCTGACACAAATCTATGAATTGAGGCTAAACTTCTCCCTTTCAAATGCCACTCATTAGCTTATGATCCTTCATTCTTTACATTCCTGCATTTATTTACGTTGAAGGATAGTATCTATCAATCCGCTCTGCTATTAAATTTAAATTGGATTAATGTTTTGACTTTTGAACAGGTTGTGGAAGATGGGTATGAGTTCTTTGCTAACCGGCAGCTTGTAACAATATTTTCAGCACCTAATTATTGTGGAGAGTTTGACAATGCTGGCGCTATGATGAGTGTCGATGAGACACTAATGTGCTCTTTCCAAATATTAAAGCCAGCTGATAAAAAAGTAAAGCTCAACTTCGGAAGTACTACTACTACTAAGCCAGGAAACTCTCCAGCAGGCATAAAGGTATGGAGATATCTTGATGTCTGCTGATGCAATCAATACACAAAATTGAGTGGTATATTTTATTGTATGTGTACATTTATGAATTTCAACCTTCATAGTGAATTGGCAACTTGTTGGTAGCAGACTGTTTTTTTTTATCTGTCTAGACTTATTTGTGAGTCTTTTGCAAAGATCAATTAAATAAGCTTATGGTGGTAATTGCCAAAATAGGTGTCTTGCTTGTTGGAGTAGACTTCACTTTTTTTTTTGTGATAAATATTGTCCTGGTGTATACTTTGGTAGTTTTGTGAGATTTCATAGATTTAACCCTTCCGGTTATAATTTAGGATTGTTGGAACTTGGAATGATCTGATTTTATATCGATTTACTTACCTATCATGTAATTTAAGTTTCAGTTGTTATACCTCATCACTTAGCATCACTATTGTTTTGTTGTTCACATTCAATGCTTTTAATATATTCTAAATTTCTCTTCTTGTTGCCTTTCAGTCCTTCTTGGGTACATAAGTATGACGTTAATTTTGGTGAAATTGCTGCCACAACCGTCAGCTTGGTCTTGAAGTTGTAATAGTTGCAAGAAAAGGAAAGTAGAGTTCCATTTGGCTCCTATGATATTTTGGAATTGTAAAAACGAAGGGAAACACCATCATGAACTACGTAGACCGTTGTTTTCAACTGGTACAAATTTTCATTTTGAGGTGGACAGCCTCTCCTTGTTTTCTTTTGTACACTAATAGCTGGTATAGATCGTTCTGACTTCTAAGGTTCTCAAGCATTGATGGTTACATCTGCATGTGTTCTGAAAACTAATTAAAAATGCTCTTATAATTGGTGTATGAATGGCAGTTAAGCCAGTAAAAATGGATATGGTCCTCACTTTGGTGGTCTCCTTATTATTTTGTGGTAGTAATTTCTGTTAATACCGGATCTCCTAAGTCCTTTTACTTGAACACCCCTGAAACCTGATTCAAAGGTCCTCACCCTTTGGTTTGTGACATTGCATTGCTATAGCAACTCTTGGGTTCATGTTCTCAGTATGTGCCTAGACTTGTGCTTTCTATAAAGAGAGGTGAAGGTAAAGTACGGAATTATAACATTTAATTGGAAAATCAAGAAAGTAAATGTGTTGCATTGCATTGTGTGCTTATTTTCTGTCAAGACTCAAGTGATGTGTTATTGTCTTCGGTTCTGCGCTTTTGTTTATCAATTTTACCCAAGAAATCCAACCACAAGATACACAAAGAAACAAAAGAAAAGTTTATTGGAAAAGATAATTGTACATAAGAACTACAAAAAAAATCATTTGTCACATTATGTCTTTTGTGTCATTAACATGTGTACCGAATGTATAGGTTAGGTTCTTTTTCCTTTTTTTGTTTTGTTTTCAACTTACTAAACCCGTGTTTACTGTTCTAACAATATAAAAGCAAAATGTGGCCAAGGACTTTCTTCTTCCATCTTTCATGACCAGGCTTGGGTGTAGTTGGACCTTGGAAATTGGAATCGAGTTCTGAACACCTGATGACAAATTGAAATATGTTTAATGAAGTAGCCGGAACAAAAATTGTTTTCATCTTCTGAACCTTGATCGAATAATGATATGTATGATCTCTTAAGGAGTAAGAACGACTTTCAACATTAATAGAGCGAAATTCTGAAGTATTTATAGGTTGTACAATCAAAATTTAAAAAGACAAAATGAATTGCTGGATGTAGTTTTACGCTAGTTCATTTACTTTCTTATCGTATGAGCAAGCTGCTGTTTCTTCTTTTTTGGGGTACAACCCTACTGACAGGTTTGATCCTTCCTTTTTTATACATTTTTAGAAGGTAGAGGCAAAGTGGGCTGGCGGAACTTGAACCCAACATCGAGGCAATTGCTTTCTGCACCTCCAATATTGTTCCCTGCACCTTTTTAAGCTTCCAAAATATTTTACATTCCAGAATAATATTTTATGAATGTAAATTTTAACATTTCAAAAAGTTATTCTGGTATGTAATTTTACTTTTCAGCATAGGCACAAGAAGCAACATTGGAGGTGCAAGAAACAATAGTCCAATATCAAATAGTCCTTAAAGAGTTTGTTACTTGGTTCTCATGGACCCATAAGAGAAAGAAGGCTTAATGTCATTTTTGATTCATTATGTTTCACAGGTGGTTCGTTTTGGTACATTAAATTTTAAAAATTTCATTTCAGTCTTTATGTATTAAAATGTATCATTTTTGTCCTTTTTAAAAAATTTCGTTAGAAACGTTAATATTCTATTAACTTTTAAATTTTAAAATGGTTTGATATCACTTTTGATTTATTATGTTTTGCATTTATTTTGCTTTGGTACATTATGTTTTAAAAGTTTATGTTTTCAGAATATACCATTTTTGTCCTTTTTTCAATTTTTTGTTAGAAGCATTAGTGTTTGTTTTGGTCCAATGAAACGTATCGTTCGGTCCCTCTTTACATTGCTAGTCTTTGCCTGTCCTGATTGTAGATGCCAGATGAAAAATCCTTTACTTGCCTTACCCAACTGTGCGCGACAGTGGAGGTGTTACTTGTAGACCTCACAAAGAGCCATATTGTAACTTTCTCGTTCAAGTTTGGGTTAATTGTTGAGTTAGAGTCATATTTTTGTCTTTCGTCGAAGACAACTCTTTGCTCCAATCTCCCCTGTTTCTGCTTTCAATAGCGTAGTTGTGTGAAAGGTTTTGGTTTTTCAATGAGGAGTATAAGAATTTTCAATAGTTCCAACAAAATTATGTGATGACATTGTTCAATATGTGTGGTGTTACATTTTTTATCTTTTCAAATCTAAAGGAAGTTGGAGGAGATTATGATTTTTTTAAAAATAAAATAAAGATAGTTGTTGCTTTTAGTTGTTACTATGTGAAATTAATTATTTTAAAAGATATAATATCACTTTTGGTTTATTATGTTTGACAGTTATTTTATTTTGATATATTAGGTTTTAAATGTTTTATTTTGGTTATGTATGTTTTCGATATATATCATTTTGGTCATGTTTCAAATTTTAAAAATTAACAAAACACTAATATATCTAATAAAAAAAATTGAAAATTGAACCAAAAATATATATTTTGAAAACATAAAGAATCATAATGAAAATTTTAAAATTTAATGTATTAAATTAAAATAAATATAAAACGTAATGAATAAAAAATGACATTAAACCTAGAAAGAAACTTGGACTTTTTTATCATTATTTTGTTAAAGACAACTTGTTAAAGTTGATCTGGTTCTTTTTAATAAAGATATAATATACTTAATTTCCTTTGAAAAATATATAATCTTGAGATAAAACTGTAAATAATCATATAATTAAAATTTCCAATTTTTTTTGTTATATCTCATTTGTTTATATTTTTCTTCTCTCTAGCTTTATATATCTTTTACTTTAATTTTTTTATCAATTTCTTAACAAAGTTAAAGGCTCTTAGCCTAACAACAAATGTGACATTTGTATGAATTTTACCATTATGAATTTTACCATGACAAATTCTTCCAACATTTTGAAGTATTAGTATCAATTTCCTTCCTACAAAAAAAAGTATTAATTTCCAAGGGATATTAATTAATATCGAAAATTTTAGATGTGCAAATACGTTCAAATTATTTATTAATATGAATACAATATTCTATGAACTATCTAACCTAAAATTTCTACTACATAGACAATAGTCACTTTGTTAGGCATTTATTGTAGATTTTATTTTCAGTATATCTTAATACCTTTTCTAACTAATCTTAATTACTATTGAATAGCAAACCATTACCCATCAAACAAAATTTCATATTTATTCTGAAATTTCATATTTAATTTGTTATAAGGTATTAAACTATTAATTACTCATGATACTTTTATTATTAAATTTTAAAGAATTTTAAACATTAACCTTATGTTTGGTCTGATTGGAATTCGATTTGGAATCCTTTTGCAAGTTATCTTATTTCAGCATTGTAAGCTAAATTAAAAAAATGTTAAAAGTGAACATCCTATTAAAAATAATCAATCGCATACTCAATAATATCAGTAAATACTTCACATCTATAATATAGTAACTAAATGAAGAAGGAAAAAAATACTCCGATCCCATTGTTTTATTTTTTTATCCGTTATGAAATTTATCTATTTAAAAGTTATAAATTATTTTCTGTCAAAAATGTTATAAATAATTGTGTATTTGTAACACCCCAATCCGCTTATCAGGGTCATTACTGTAACACCCCGTGTGCACCCGGTGCGTTATCCTTAAAGTATCATGAGCGCGCTATCAGCGTTATCTGAACGCATTGCGGAAGCGATAGAATTGTTTCTCTTGATATCATTATGCATGAAATATAAACCCAACACATAAAACATCAACCTAAGCCACTACTGATCCAGATACTCAACATACAAAACATAGGCAGATACATAAAAACTATACCTAGATAGTCAGGAGGAAACATAAACATTACATACAACGTGGTATACTCACACCCTTTACTTATACAAATTCAAGACAGAGGTATAAAATAAAACTCTTCTAATCTTCATCTGCAGCCCATGACCATCTCCAGCACTCTCAGCTACACTGTACTCCATGTGTTTGCTCCCATTCTCCGGAAGTACCTGAAAACCACAGCCCACAAAGGGGTGAGATAAACATCTCAGTAAGCTCAGGGATCTGGGATATCCTCCCTTTCCCTGGTTTAACCCCGAGCATACACATACACACATCAGAGCTTAGGATATCATCCCAGCTCATACATACTACATCTAGGACCTTAGCCTAGCTTCAACACCTA
>PYAF01004995.1:3941626-3951661 GCA_007407185.1 Glycine tomentella | reverse complement strand
AATTTGGCTTTCTGGGCTGTTTCCCACGCCCCAGGCGTGGACTCCCACGCCTCAGGCGTGGAACTTCAGAAACTCATAAATTAGTTTATTTCATCTTTTTCTCAAGCCTTTCTCTTAGGGATTCACAAGTATCACTATAAACCTTTATCCTAGGCTTAATCTAAGCTTAATTACATACTTAAAAATACCAGGCATTACAGTATTAGTTATAATCTTTATAATTAAGTTTTTGTTTTTATAATTTTTAAACATTTTACTCACTGTTATAAATTTTAAATGATTAAAGGTCTAACTTAATAGGTTATTGGATATCTTTTGATAGTTGAGTTTGATTATTGCGAATAAAAAATAGAAAAAATATAAATGAAAGATGGGTTAGAAAAACGAAATCACTTTTAACACAAATAAAAATATTAATTATATTTTTCAATGTATTTAATAATTTTTAAAGTAGATAAATTAAGGAAAAAATATATTTCTTAATTCGTGATTATTTTTAAAATAGACTAAAAAGAAATAAAAAATATTTGGTTATTTTCGCAAGTGAAATAAAAAAATAAAAGAGAGAAAGTAATTGAAAACGTTGTGAATGTGACAGTCGACAGTACTTGATTATAAATTAGAAAAGCAGAGCATGGTTTTCTGAAGCCCATGGTTTCAGTGACATTGTTTATAACATAGTAGAAATTGTTTAATGTTGTGTGTTTGTCTATGATGCCTCGTACAGAATTGAAATTGACGAGAATGTGCAATGTGTCTTCTGCTTTGCTATGCTGGAGCTTTCTGGAGACTACACATGTAACAAATTGAGTAATGAGTACGAAAGTGATTGGTGCTTGGTGCTTGGTGCTTGGTGCTTGGTGGTGTAGTTTCGATATTGTTAAAGGTTGAATTGAATTGAATGAATATTATTCCGAACATGAAACGTCGAGACATTAGCAACGTCATGAATTGGAATCAGTAGAAAAAATACAAAGCCTAAGATGACGTGCCTTTCACTGTCTTGGGGCAGTCATACTTGTTCGTCACGGGAAGACAAACAAGGTAGTGAGAGTAACCTCAGAAGCACAACTCACAACTACCGGCCAAACCTAAGATGTTTGTTGTTTGATTGTTCTCTATTATTGAATTTCGGGGACCCATATTATCAATTTATCATCCTAAAATATTATAGACAAACTCTTCTATTGCTCTTAATAATAATCCTGCACTTTGGTTGGACTCAAATATATCACATTACTAGCAATGAGAGTAATGAATGTGTCGCATGAGTGGGACCATGTTTGGTGTTTGGGACATGTGGTGGGTTGGGTTTAACATTTGGTACTTTGGTGCAATTATTGCTGTCAAAACTAACAGTTTTTTAATGGTAGAAATAACTGGAAGTTGGAATCTTTCTTAGCAATCCAAAGAAAGAGTTATTAAAAAAAATGGTGGAATCACTTTGGGGCACCCGATGTGGGCACCCTTGTTCTGGTTTCCAAGATTCTCTTGTAGATTATTAGTTTTCTTTCGGTATAGCTACTTTTTATTCTAATAATAATATTTTTATTTATTTATTAAACACTATAGTAAGATATAAAGATACGATTAAAACTAATGTCTCTTTTTTAAAAAAAAAAAAAAACTTCAAATAAATTGAATTTTTTTAAGCAGCGATTACTCTAAACTAGAAAGAATGACTTTTTTTTTTCCTAATGAAAAATAGAAATTTAACTAAGTTGTGTGACCTCACTACCAAACCAAATTGTTTGGAATCTTTTATCTTGTTAGTGACTTATAGACAAGATCCACAACACGAAAGCCTTTGTTTTAACAAGAACATCACCATATCTTTTTAATAAATTGTCATGACATCTTTCAAATTACTTAAAATTAGAAGTATAAAGAAAAGAAAAGAAATATACTTTAACTTCTTAATATACTGAGTTCCAAAAATTTATAGTAGCGACATAATTCTATAATTGATTGAAACCGAAAAACAAATTTAAGTTATTTGCAACTTGCAAAGATGTCATCACTGCCTGTTTTATTGTGTTAGTAAACGAAAGAAACTACTGGATCTCTAAATGTGATTTGAGAGCTGCATGACAACACCGTCTGCCACAAATTGAAGAAAATTATGTGGATATATGATTATAGTTTGCCACCACTATTACCTAGTTTTCTTTCGTATATTATTTTTAGAGATTATAAGTATTTTTTTACGAGATCGAGATTAAACAAAAAAATTTCTTCAACTAATTAACACAGTCGTTTCAAGTATTTTTCTTCCATATCTTATATGACGGTTTTGTAATGCACCAAATTGAAGTTGAAATATTATATTCAAATTGAGATCTCTTCCTCCGCTGCGTGAGTGTGCTGTTTCTGTCTGCGTATTTTTAATTTTATACCGTTCTGGTGTGATAAAAATATGTAAAAATCATTACTATGATATAAAATTACCCACTCAAATTTAAATTCCAAAACTAGGTTTCGTAAACATACTCAACGTCTAATCAAATGCCTAGTGATTGAATAATTAACGAATATATCTTTTTAATCAATGATAATTGAGTTATCTAATTATAAGGAATTATGAGTTGATCATATAAATGATTCATTTGGTAGGTAAACAATACTTAAGTACATGTGCTTCTTTGTTATTCCAAACTAAATTTATTTTGTGCGGGTATCAACTATCAAGTACATGTGAATGGATGAAGACACACGGCAAGAAGAAAAAGGAAAATATTTTTTCTTGGAAATTTTATATGAAAATAAAAGAAAAATTAAAATATAGTTAAAACAACTTAATTGAGATTCGATCCAGAATAGAATCTCCTCCTACAAAACTTAGTAATACATATATAAACTAGTTAGTAACCTGTAGTAGGCAGTGGGGGAAACAGTGCCGTCTTCCCTGTGTTGGGTTGTAGAATATATAATTGTGGCTGTGGAGTTATATAATAATTAAATCAATAAAAATCATATTTTATATCAAATTATAAAAATAATTCTTTTTTTTTTTTTTCTTCTTTCATTATTTTTTTATTTTAATTTTATTTCTCTTTTTTGTTTTTTTTTTATTTATTATTGGGTTCATCTATCACCAACCCTAATTAATTTGAATTAAAGGTATTGTTGATGTTGATTTATTAAAATTACACATATATGCACTACGATAAGAGTCTTGTGTATTTGCTTGGAACCAGGAATCACGTAAAGTAAAGCAAAGGAAAGATAAGTTATCAGTTATCACACAATAACTCTGTGGTGGGCTCCATTATATTCCGTAACAGAATAAACGTGGGTTGCTACAACTGATTGGGTCCCATTCCTAAATAAATGTTCTCATTCATCAATAGTATATAGTCCATACCTCCATAACTCCATCGGATGAGTTCTAAACTTAAAGGGGCAGAATAATTTAGAGTGTTTTTGATTGCATGAGAGAGAAAAAAATAAAAAAGAATTATAAAATTAAAATAAATAAAAATATGTGTAATATTCATATTATTTTTGAAAATTTCTTATTGAATAATAATTTTTTTCAACCAAATTATTCTTAAAAGTACATTTGTTTCATGGATAACTTTTTTAATTTTAAAAATATTATTTCTATGAATAAAATATGAGAATATTATTTTTTGATATTTGATAAAAATGTGTCCGAATAACTATAAAATTAGTTGAAAATATTTTTTATATTTACAGGAATAATTATTTATGACTCAGAAAAATTGAATTTTTAACTCCAATTTTATAGATATGAATATACATATGACATATATGTTAAAAGATAAAATCAAGCTCCTTCAGCCATTTCTGTTGAGAGAGGAGTAGATTTATCTATTAAAAGAGTAGAATTAGAAGAAAAATAAAAGATTATTATGGATAAAATTCGTGAGATTAACCGTAAATAAAAATTGACACATTAATAAATTTTTTGAGAATGACAAAATTATAAAACATAAATAACAGGGATCATTAAGAGTTAAGTGTGATAGTGTGTATGGAGAAGATATGTGTGTATTTTTATTCAAAAAATGAAATTTTTATCCAATGAGAATAAGTATTCTCTACCTCCTTTCTCATGATTAAATATTAGTTGAATGTGAAATTATTTTTATCTTGGTAAAAATATACATGGGATTAATAATTTATTACTTCATAACAAATACGAAATTATTTTTTCTTCCCATATTCTCGGACTAAAAACTCTACCGGTAAAACAAATGTCCCCTAAGGATTGGTTTGGTTGTGTTAAATTGCTAAGAAATGAAAAAAAAAATTGTGGTGTACTTTTATTACACTACTTTAATTTAAATATTTATTCTCAATTCTCTTTCATTCCACTCTCCACTCTCATGTAAACATACATTTCATTATCTTGCAAGTCACTTTCATCATTACTTTCCTATCTTTTTACATATTGTTTTTATCATATCTATTTTTTTTCTCCTTACCTTTTCTTACTTATTTCTAACCCTCTCCTCTCTTCATCTCAATTCACTCAAAAAGAGGTTAACGTTTTCAATTTGTACAGAGAGGATTTTTTTATTTAAAATGTATGAGATATTGTTTAAATTTTACAATGTAAATTAAATTAAGAGCAATTTTATGAGTTGTGAATAATTTTTTATATTATCAATTAATAAATAATTATACACATATACTTTAAAATTAGTTATTATAAAAATAACCAAACTTATTATATACATATATATATATATATGATAAATTATAGTTGCAAGACAATGTAAAAATATTTGTTTTGTTAATATATTTCAGTTATTCTTAAATAATTTATATGTATTTATTAATTTTACAATAAAAATGTTTTTATATATTATTTTTATTTCTTTACTACATTAATTTTTGTTCATTTTTTTTATTTCTACAAAATAACCTTAAAAACAATAAAAAAAAGCTGGCTACCTATCCATTGAAGGTAATGAGAAAGAAATAAAAAGCCCATCCAATGAATTATTGGGCTGAGACACGATCACGTGCTGTGGGGACAACCGCCTCGGCCGTACAGTTATTACTATTAAAGTTTGAAACATAAATAAGTATACACATAACACATGTCATGGGTTCCAATAACCAAGTGATATTTGATAAGCATTCAACACCCTTCACTACTTATCACATTAATCTTCCCCACATGTCTATATGCTTCTCTCAAAAGGCACGTAATTTTAGGAGGAATTTCTTTAAAGTAATGGGAAAAAGTTTAATCATAAACGTTAATTAATTTTAGAAACAAATTTTTTTTTTTAAATTTTCCTTACCTTCTGTTCAAATTCTGAATTAATCAAGATCCGATGAACTAAAGGATTAAAATAAAATATTAAATGATCCAAAATTTAATAGTTTAAATTATAATAAAATATAATATATATATATAAATACATTATTATTTTAAAATAAATGCATAATTATATCTAAAGTTGAATTTTTTCAAGAATAAGAAGGGATTTATATTAAGATTTAAAATACATAAGTTTAATAAATCACGAAATTTAATTTTTAAAAAATTATCAAATTTTTAAAACGTTTTTTTTAAGGATATGGTTATACCAATTTATGAAAGCCTATATACATGTATTTGTCATAGAAAAAGGATATTTCTCTTTTATTTTCTTAAAACTCACCACTACGGTATGATTGGCTGTGAGGAGGAAAAAAGAGAGAACATGTAAGAAAAGAAAAGATGAAGAATAGATAAGTAATAAGATGGCCATGAAATTGTTTGGTTTAAGAGATTGAGAAGAATAGAATATAAATAATTATATTAAATTTAGTTGATAAGAAAATAAAATAATATTAAATTAAAATATATTATCATATTATAAAAAGTAGAAAACATTGGAAAATAAATAAAAAAGGCACGTAACCTATACCTTTTTGCGCTGTGCAGTACAAGTCTGTAAGATGCAGTACAATTCTGTGTTTATCCACTTGGTTTAGGGAAGAACTGAATGGTAGCGTTTTTTCTCAACACTTCTTCAATGTAATGTTTGCTCCTACCAAATCACACATGTAGCTCAATATCGGCTTTTTTCACAAAAGCGCCATTTTTTTCTTTATTATTAATTGGAATTGATTTTAAATAATTATTTAAGAGAGATAAACTCTAATAGATATTACACTTTTTATTTAGAAATAATAACTAATATTATAACTCTTAATTTTTATTTTTTTAACTGAAGTTTCAATTTAATTATATTTTTATATTTGTAACTTTAAAATCATATTAATTTTTTTTTTTTACTTTTAAATTGAAGTCTTAATATTATTTTGATGAAAGTCGTAAAAAATATTGTTACTTTAAAGTTCTAACTTGTTTTATTTTTTTTTTGTTTTAAAAAATGATAATATTTGTTTTTTCATATTTATATTTAATATTGTTATATTTTATATTTTTATATAGTTACATTTTATATTTTATTATTTTTCATATATTATTTTATTTAATATATTTATTTATTAAATAATTAAATTAAAAAATTATTTAATATTTTCAAAAAATAAAAATAAAATATTATCATTAAAAAAAACAAAATAAAACATTTACGACATAAAAGTCGTAAAAAATATTACTACTTTTAAGTTGTAATTCTTAAAAAAAGTAATTGAAAGTTTAAAATGTAAAAAAAAATTAATATAATTTTAAAGTTGTAAAATTTAAAAAATAATTAAACTAAAGTCATAAATTTTTAAATTAAAAAAATAAAAATTCTTATATTGATTATGACTTTTAACTCAATAATTGTAATATTTATTGGGACTTATTTTCTTTTTGAATAATTATTTAAAATTGATCTCAAATAATAACAGGAAAAAAATACCCCTTTAAAAAAACAACCCCACAATATCTTTTCAATTCTGCGCTCTTCCACCGTCTCCCTTATGTTTTCGCAACCAAACGAATGCTTAATGACAAGAGTGTGCTCTTGAAGTATGAAACAAGAAAAAGAAAACTCTTAACTTTTGTACTAATATACCTGCTATAAAATTGAACTTCTGGCGATCCACATGTAAAATAATTGTACATCATTGATGAATAAAAAATTATTATCAATATTTTTAAAATAATTTATATAAAAATTAATTATATAGGATAATTAGTGATTAAATAATAATATAAAATTACTTAAAACTGTCTGTGAATAATTTATTTTTATAAATTTTTGGTTATTTGACCTTATCCTATAAAAATAAAACATAGGTAAAATTAAAAATTGGACAAAATTTATGAATTTATTAAAATAAAAGGATCAAATATTTTTATTTTAAATGGACGAGTAAAAAGTATGGATTAAGCAAATTAAAATAGAGAGACAAAAATTAAATTTAAGTCTTAATGCTATATAAAAAACTAAAATGACACTTATTTTATACTTTTATTTTCTTATATATATTAATTATGGGATAAATATATTTAAAAAAAAACAGTGTGTTTTTCAAAGGTTTTTTTTAAAAAGTGTTTTTTATGCATTTAAAAAACAGTGTTTATAAAAAAAAAAAAGTGAAAAAAGGAATAAAGCATGCCTAATCTTTGCGTTTTTCCAAAATAATAAGTCCAGAGGTTCGGTTTTGAAGGGGAAAAAAAAAGGAAATACCATGCTATTGATTTCTTTCATTCTTTGATTCTAAATTTCACCATTAAATATATTCGCATGTCCCTCTCTACACTTTACTCTATGCAGATTATCCTAATAATATGCTGTTGCATACCTAGCGTGAATTTTCCGGAGTCTGGTGCATTAATTCTATGGAGCAACTTTAGTTGCGACCATGTGAATGATGTGATTAAGCATGAGAAGAAGAGGTGACGGTGATACTGTACGGAGAGAATCTAGTGTATAGAAGAACTAGAGACACGTGCTTAGGCCACTGGATTAGTGGATGTGGTCTGGTCGGCATTATTAATATTAGATTCCTAATATTTTTTCATTTTTTGTTTTGAAACTTTTATGTATATTTCCATAACACAAATGTACAATATTGATGTGCTGGATGTTTGTTATTGAATTAATTCTAACTCTGCAACCTCAAGAGTATCAATGGAGAATGATACTTTGAAGCAGACGATCACACAGAAATAACACCAATAGATTTGGGATGTGTGCTCTGTGTAATTGAAAGAGAGAGAGTCAGAATGTGTGTACCTTTTTAGCTGCAACTATCAAGTATTTATAAGCACATCACCTTGCAGTTACCACACGAACTGCTTCCGAGATTTCCGGCCTTAATCCACACGTCTCTAATTGCCATTATGGACTAAGTCGCATGATTCTTTAACAATAATTGGGCCTGTAATTAAGCCCAGACTATTATTTCCATAACAGAAGCCTAATGTGCAACGTGCAATATGAGGAGAAAGGAGAAGTGAAAAGAAGGATTCGACTCATGAAAGTTGAAACCAAAAAAAGGAAAGGATGAATTAGTCAATGCTCATTTACTTTATTAATATAATAAGAATATAGACTTGGTTTGGTGTGTGGATGTGTTTTCACATACCCCCTTATCATGCATTTTTTTGTAATATTAAGAACCTGGCAATTTGGCAGTATGCAAGCCATGATCGATCCTTTGTTTTCTAGAAGCTCAGGGAGCAGATTCGTTGTTGGAGCTCTGAATACAACATTTGGCCGTTGCATCTTATTTTCGAGATCGTGGCAAAAGTGCTACAGATTTTTAAAAAGATTTCCAGAATGTCATGGATTCAAAACAATTTGTCAAACTACCACGACACGTATTTCACTGGTCACATCAGCGAATTCCATGGACTGATGTGGCATCTCGTGAGTGGAGGACCAATTTCGCTAGACAGAGGGGCGAAATAGGTATGCCACGTGGCAAGGTTCCAAAATTGCCTCTAAACTTCAAACGACCTTAAATTTTGACTAAAATGTCCGATTGAGGTGAAATTTTTGACCAAATCCCCTTTGGGAACTTGTCAGCGGCTTCTCCTCTCAATTTCGAGCATTTGACCACCGATTTCGTCTCAATCGAACGTTTTCAGTCAAAAGTTATGACTGTTCGAAGTTTAGAGACAATTTTAGAACTTTGCCACGTGGCATACCTATTTCACCCCTCTGTCTAACGAAATTGGTCCTCCACTCATGCAACGCCACGTCAACCCATGAAATTCGCTGATGTAACTAACGAAATACATTCCATGACAGTTTGACAAATTATTTCGAATCCGTGATATCCTGGAAATGTTTTTAAAAATTTGTGGCACTTTTGTCGGTCTCCTTATTTTCTTCCTTTTGACATTATACATCCAATTTGGCGCCAGGGTGGTCTAAAGAGTAGACTATGGACCACCTACCGTTTTTTTTTTATATAAAAAAATTGGGGAAAATAATGCAACATATGACTGATGGGATATTGTTTCAAATTCAGTTTCATCTTTTTTTTCTTAAGTAATAATTTTTTTAAGTAATATTTTTTCAAGAGTAGTCTTTTATTCTACTTTTTAACTTTCCTTTTCAACTTAATTTATTTTAAGAATAAATAGTATTTTAATACTTAAATATATAATTTGATGATAATATAGTTTTAAAAAAAAATGATTTAATCTGTACAAAATACGATAATTTATATCTCATTTTTACTTTTAATTTTTTTAATGAAATGTACTTTATCTAATAATAAAAAATCTATATATAGATTTATAAAAATTTTAATATACAGAAACAAACAAAAGTCTTTTATGTAATTTTATATAAATAAAAGAGTGACTCAAATTCATATATCTCAGCAAGATTATTTAATTTATGTTAACTTATGTGAATAATTTATTTTTTAATTTAAATTTTGATTTTACAATTGATAAATAATTTATAAACACATTATAAATTAGTACTAAAATAGTAAAAATAGTAATTTACTCGACATGCAGGTGGTAAAACGTCTTTTCAGCTCAAATTCATACTCTCTGTACTACTGACAATGGGCCACGATGAATTGATATCTGATAAGGGCATCGATATAGATACCATGGCTTATCTTAAATCGACATCTCTCTCTCGC
>PYAF01004995.1:3904126-3939126 GCA_007407185.1 Glycine tomentella | reverse complement strand
ATTTAAACTCAGAAATTGATTAGAATAAGATCTAAAATTTATGTCAATAGAGCTCTTGATACCCGAGCTGTGGGCTATGGTCAATTAAAAAATTCGAAGAAGAAGAAACAAAATAAAGATAAAATTCAAGTATGGTTTGTTAAATACTATTTTATCTTTTTTTTTTTACAGAAAATTTTATTTCAGTAATTTATCCAATAAATAATACTGTACGAAAATTAATAACTGATCATAAACATATGACGTTGCTTGCTTGTATAAAGTAGTAGTTTAAGCCTATAACTCATAAGCAAGACTACTTTTCTATCAACTTATACTCCCTTTTTTTAATGAATGGCACAATAATTGAGGAGGAATCTGAATCTCTTAACAGTTTAAAAAAGGATAATATTTTTTTTACTTAACAATTTTATAATATAATAACTTATACTATTATTTAATCATATTTGTTCTATAGTACTTAAGTTTGTTAATATTTATAATGATTATATTAAAAATCATACTTAATATGATTTTGGTTGGTTGATATTATAAACCATTTTATGCTAATAATATATAGAAAGTAAACTTTTTTTGTAATATCAATTACGATATGCATGTTTTTATTTTTAGCTATAATATTTTTTAGTAGAAAAGTACCATGGGAAAGTGTTACTGTCTAAAATAATAGTACTCAACCTATTTTATTATCCAAAATTATATAAACTATTTTTAACACATATTTTATTAAGTTAGAAATCCGTTATAAAAAAATTTAAGTTAGAAATCAAATTTCACGGTTGTGGTCCGTGCAATTTGTTCCTGTTACTTTCTTCATTCTATATGTTTCTTCGAGTCAGTAAGATTCACACAACTTCCAGAGACGCCACTAGTGCCTAGCCCACTACTTTAGAAAAAGAAACATAACATCCTACTTTATAAATGGAGTTTATTAAAAACAGAACACTGGTATGGCATCCCACGCGGTCTTTCTAGATAAAATTAAAGGAAATACGACAAAGTCGGAGCACCCCAGTTTTCTGCATAATTCACTATTAAAGCAAAAATTTTCATTATGTTATTGTTGACTGTGCACATAGTCTTCACAATGAGTTAGATAACTAAAGTGGAGAAAGTATAGCAAGTTATTTATAATATAACCAACTTTATTTTGTTGCAAAGAATGTTAAATTGTAAAAAAGCAACAGAAAAAAAATAATAAAAAAATAGGTATGTTAAAGTACTATAAAAAAAGTAAATTATATAATTTAAAAAATATCAGAACTATAAAAAAAAATATCATCATAAATTATATTCGTATGAATTTTATTTTTAACTATTTATATAAAGGGTCTTAAAGATAAATTCGAGGATTATTATTGCATACACTGCATACTTTCTTTTCATTTCTCATCAGATATTTTTCATATCTTCATTCTTTATCTGTTTTCTTTGTATGTATGGACGAAGGAAAGCAAAATTAGAAGAGTTAAAAAAAAAAACATATTTTCTTGTGTTAGATTGGAGAAAAAGAAAGAGAAAAGTTAACTTGTAAAGATAAAAATTACTATTTATTTTTCTTTCATTTCCTCTCAATTTAAATTTTTCTCTTCCCTATATTTTTTCCTTCATTTCAAACGAACGGATTAGTCTTCATCTCTCACTCCTGCACCCTATTTTGGGTTAATATTTATAATTTTTCTAAATAGTCCAATATCATTATTATTGACTGCAATTTTCCCATTTGATAGTCTTTCGTGGTGCTAAACACTCAGTCAAGTGTCAACCTATATGATTGGTGCGCTTGTCGCTTGAAATTTCAACAAGTTTAAATTGTTGTTAGAGTAATAAGCCTCTTCACAAGAGAATGAGAATGAAAGGATATGACACAATTTTACCTTCTCTTGTTGAGGTCCACACATTCAATAACTATTCGGTATCTTGAGTGTTATTCTGATTTTTCTCTATTTAAAAGGAGACCCTTTCGATATACTTTTTAAAGATTCTATAACACCTATTAAACATTTTTCTAATTTTTTACTTCTAATTTTAGTACCAGTTCTTCCCGTGGTACACCATCTCACTTATGCAGTCAAGAATTAAAATTTGAATTAAATAAATTTAAAATAAACAATTAGATGTTCATCAAAAATTCATCTAATTTCAACTAATAATAGGAATCACCCTTATTAAATTTCCATCGTCCGCTTACTCGACGTACTTTTTGCCGCTCTATTTAATTTGATTTGGTAGCTAAATTTGTGAAAGAGAACCTTCAACTTCCGCATCAGGTGAAAATAAAGGATTTAGATAGACGATTTGTAGAGATCTTTGGATACGAAAGACCCAATTAAGCTTGTTAAAAAAAAGTAAACAGAAATCAAAACCACAAAATCAGAAGATTAAACACCATTTACATTCATTCAAAATTATTGTTTATTATCATTTACATATACAAAAACTAGAAGGATAGTAGCATCAAACTCCTCCTTTGTACTAGGGGGGGGGGGAGTCTGGGAGATCACCCCCTTTCTCACTTTCTACTACACGAGAGAAAATCATCGAGAGTGGAAAACAAGATTCTCTCGACTCATACCTAGAGTCTCAGATATAAGATTCCTATATATATATATATATATAAACTAGTTGCGCCACGAAAATTTACAGAAGCGTGCTCTGTTCCGTTCCGTTCCGTTCCTTCCTCTGCCGCCACGAGTAGAGCTTATTAAGGTAGTAGAGAGAAAAGACACAGGGACAAAATTAGCTACACTATTACCACACCATGTAGCTTAGGTCATGTCTCTCTCTAGCTACATTCTCAAGTCAGTTCAGGCGTGTCACCCGCACTCAAGATCCAAGGGTGTCCTACAAAAACAAAAGATCCATCAACACAAACCCCCCCCAAAAAAAACAGAATTTTTAGAAGCAGCAAGTAGTAACTTACTCAAGGCTTGTTCTGCGGAGAACCTTCTAGAAGAGTCCCTAGAGATCATTTTTCTCAAGAGATCCTTGGCGGCGGGGGACACAGTCCGGAAGATTCTAGAAGGGAACCTGAGGTTAGCCCTAACCACAGCCTCAAAGATCTCCGCAGCAGAGTCTCCGTAAAAAGGGGGAATCCCCGCCAACATTATATACAAAATCACCCCACAGCTCCACACATCAACCTTCTCATCGTACTCCCTCCCCAACAGAACCTCCGGGGCCACGTAGTAGGGCGTCCCCACCACGCCGCTCATGCTCCTCCCGTCGCCGAACCACTCCGCCGAACCGAAGTCGGCGAGCTTAAGATTGTCCGCCGAATCGAAGAGAATATTGTCGGGCTTAATGTCGCGATGGGCGACGCCGAGGCGGTGGCAGTGCGCCACGGCTTCCAGAAGGTTCTTGATGAGGGAGGCGGCCTGGGACTCCGAGATGGGAGCATCGAGCATGCGGTCGAAAAGCGTGTGGGGCTGGCAGAGGTCCATTACGATGGAGAGATGGTGGTCGTCCTCGAAGACATGGAAGATTTGGAGGATGTTGGGGTGAGGAGAGAGGAGGGACATGAATTTGGGTTCGTTTTGGAGGCAGTGGCGGTCGGTGGAGTCAAGGAGGAGGGATTTGTCGATGAGTTTGCAGGCGTAGGGTTGGTTGGAGAGTGGGTGGAAGCAGCGGAAGATGGTGCCGAAACGACCGCGACCGATCTCCTCGCAAACCTGGAAATTCGTCTTTAGGGTTTCGCACATTCTATTCAATCCTTTTCTTCTCTCTGTTCTGTTGTGTTAAGATTTGGGGTTTGGGGGTAACTCTGTTTTTATAGACAAGAAAGGGACCCAATGGCGCTGCGGAATATTCGTTCGCTGGATACCATTCACTCTCACTCCACACCACGTTTCACGCTGTTAATTGGCAGCGCGATACACCACTTATCACCAAGCGACCACGCCTTCACTTATACTTTTACTAGTATTTTGTTTAAGACTAAATGATTCATTGGATGTTATAACCAAGATCAGAGAGAGTAATTCAAACTTTTAAGTTGTTTTAACTAATTTATTCAATTAATTAATTAATAAATATAAAGATACATACAAATTTATATTTATATATATAACTATTTTTAAATAACCACTTTTCGGATTTTAATTTAATTTAATAAAATATTAAAATAACCCTAACAAAATTAAAATGAATAATAGTACATGTGTATAGTGTAATAATTAAAATAAATAAAAAAATTAGTCATAAGATTTAAGCTCAAATATCATTTAGGGTCAATTTTGAAAAAAACGTTACAAGATAATAAAATAAATTCATTTATCAAATACCTTTATTTTAGTCACAAACTTATAATTTAATTAAATAAATTATAAATTAACTATAACGATAGTATTTCTTTTACGGAGTCAACTTCAATGACTTGGCAAATACACTATTAATATAACTAAATTAAATTAAATTAAGAAACAATTTAAGAATTTAACGTTTCTGTGCTTACAATTTAAAATAGTTTTATATTTTCATTGATATAACACTGTTTTAATTATAATGATAACTATTTTTTTCATCAATTAAGTTACCGAGCAGCTTAATTAACGGTTACATTACAAGGTTGCATTGCCAATGTTTTAAAGTGACAATCAAATTATTTGTTTCAACTTTCAAGAATCAAATCTCTTTAATTAGCCGTTCTACAAGTTGAATCTCTTTCTTTAGTTGTTTTGCAAATGCGTATTTTAATACTTTTCCAACGCAGGAGTCTCGTTTATGCCTTTTTCTTTGCAGCTGAACCCGGGGAGTAAAAGAATTGGAATAAGCGAAGGCTATGCTTAGAATATACCTTCTGGAAAACCTAACAACTTAATTTCTTGAATAGTCCCAAATTCGCTATACATTTTTTTATTGTCTATAAGAAACACATTTCTGTAAAGCGAACCAC
Organism: Glycine tomentella; assembly: GCA_007407185.1. Taxonomy (NCBI): domain Eukaryota; kingdom Viridiplantae; phylum Streptophyta; class Magnoliopsida; order Fabales; family Fabaceae; genus Glycine; species Glycine tomentella. Next base: position 3,934,232 of record PYAF01004995.1, on the reverse strand, counting down.
GTTCGTTATTATCCCTTGAGTTTGATTACAAGCTGACAACCTAACTTCTCTTACTATATGATACCACTTTTTTTTCCTCTCAATTTCTGATACCATCCTATTCAGAGTAAAATATTATGAACATGTTTTTAATATTTTAGTGTTAAATTTTATTCTATACTTTGTAACCAAAAAATTATATATTATATACTCACTTTAAAATTGCTTTTTATCACATAATTGATTCATTTTTTGTTTCTTTGATTAAATTTGATCCAAATCGACCCAATAAAACCCAACTGTTCAGGACTTCAGGTATTATATTTATGTTTCACTTTTTTTTTTTTTTATGAAGAATGACAATAATGAGTATTGAATCTCTAAGATCTTACATATATGTTAATGTCACTCAACGTCTTCCTCCACCACAAGGCTGATCTGGTAGGTAATACGTATGTTTTATAATTTGATCACACACAACCCAATCATCCATATTATTATTATTATTATTATTATTATTATAATTATTATTATTATTATTATTACATGCTATAAGCTCTATACTTATATTTTAAATATTTTTAAATTTAGGTTATACGTTGGATTTGAAAAAAAAAAAAGTTAAATTGGAAAGATAGCAATTTTTTTAACAATTAAGTTACCGAACACCTTCACAATTACAAGGTTGCAATCTTGTTGTCAATATTCTTAATTATTTGTTTCAAGCACCGAAGTCTCTTTAATTAGCGGTTAAAACTAATCAATTTCGTTTGGTCTTCTCCATGTTGAATCTATTTCTTTTCTTTAGTTGTTTTGCAACTGCTTATTTTAATACTTTTACAAAGGAGGATTCTTTTTCACGCCTTTTTCTTTGCAGCTAAACATGAGGAGTAAAAGAATTGCAATGAGGAAAGATTATCCTTAGAATATACCTGGGAAACCAAACCACATAATTTCTTTAATGATCCCAAAATCGTACATATCTGTAAACTACTTTGAATAGTTTATCATAAAATTTAGCTGTTTTTTAAAAGTTATTTTTATGATTGTAAACATACATAAATTAGCTTATATATATTATAGAAAAATATAAAATAATTACTAAATTAGTTTGCATCAAAATGACTTTGTTTTAATCTATAACAAATTTTAAATTTCTTTTAAAGGACGGCGTGCTTGATTTTTATTTAAAGCAAAAATATTTGTAGTTTTCAAAATATAACAAAATAAAGTTGCTCAAACAATTGATGGAAGGTAGTACAAAGCACACACACAAGAGTGTGAAATTGGGAGAGAGATTGAACCAAATTAAAACAGAAGATGGGAAAACATATTCTAGTTTTTTGTTGTTGTATGTTTTTAGAACATTTGTTTGGAATAATTTTCAAAATTAATAGATTTTATATTGGAGACTGATTACTGAATAGTGTGAAGCTATCTTAAAAAGAAGTGGGAAAGGAATCGAAACAGGTTTTAAATTATCATACAAATATGAGAAACAGTCTAATAAAAACAGATATATTAATAATATTTCTTCTTCAAAATATGAGAGTGAATCTAACTAACTAAAAAAAGGGGGAATGAAGTTCTGTCGAATCTATGAACTCTAACAATATAAGACGTCCACAAAAATTAAATTTCAATATAAAAAAATACGCAGGATATTTTCTTTCAAATAAACAAGTTGAGGATTTGTGGGGTACCTCTCCACCATGGCAATTTAATTTTGCCTAAATCCAAGAACTGGATCGCTTCCTTTGGGGTCCATTTTTTTGTGCAATCGATTTTCTTTTACTAAACAAAACAAAAGCTATTTACGTGGGGTCCAACGTAAAATCATGATAAGGATATGAACCAAAACCTTTCCGGATATGTAGCCATTAATAAAAGAGAATCTTAAAAAAGGTTAGGATTATTTCTTTTTCTTAAATGGCTTGGCCCGTATGACTTGCCGGACAGTGGAAGGTACAAGCTAGGACAATCACTTGAGATATTAGAGAGAAGAGTACTATTGCCAACACGTTGCATGCCTTTATGCCACTCCAATTTCCCTCTTTCTACGAACGGGTACGATTAAAAGTCTACTCTGGTTAAAGTGAACTGGTTTTGAACCAAAATTTCCACCTTTAACACCACTCGAGAGAAGTGAGAAGGGCTACACAGCCTACACTAGAATTTGACGTTAAATTTGACTTATTTTACCAAATTAATTTTTATTCTATAATTTTATGAGCATAAGGAAATGCACTTATACAAGTTGAAATAGGATTCAAAATGAGTCAATAAAGCCTGCACCACATGCAATCAAATTATTAATAAGTAAATACAACTTAGCCCAAAATACTGACTAAATAGTTTCAATAAAATTACCAACCGTTCAATCCCAAACCTATTGATTGATCTTTAAATAGTCTAAAAATATATATTATCAGACTAGTTTTAAAATAAGAAAATATCAGACTAAATGCAGTGTAGAAAGCGACTGGATGGAAAATATATACTCCCTTCAGCAGTTCAGCCCACTGTCGCCCCAAAAAAAGATGTCATTAAATAGAATCCTATGCGGAAGTGCCAACATAATGCTGCATATATCTTGAAATATAAATCTAATTGTTCAGGAAAAAAAATGTGACATTTTATGTGTTGCATTACTCTTTCATTAATTTCTTTAACCCCTAACAAAAGATAAATTTCACTGAAAGACAGCAACCAGAGGCACAGATGATGAAACGAATTTCTCAACAGATCTGGGGCAAAAGGGAGTTGATCGTCGAAGCAAACTACTAAAAGATCCAAAGGTGACAAAATCTTGCTATTTATGTTCCTTAACAACTTGGGTGCCCCCAAATAACATACTCACTGATGTCAATATAATTCAACCGGGCTAATCGCTTCTCAGAAAACGTCCTCACGTTGCATGGATAGCGATACAAGGCAGCAAAACTTCCACGATAATGGCCCCAATGCATATCACTACCAGCAAATCAGAATATTGTTGCAACTTGTCCATCAAAAACACATTTTCTTAGCTTGGAATTTCTCACTCTTTGAAGCAAAGTTGGCACAACCCCACTTAAAAGCTGATCCCGAGCCCAGTGTCTCTGAATAATGGCCAGTCCATCAGTTAGGGGGCATTAATTTCATTTCATCCCTGTACTAATATAATGCCCAAAATAAGACAAGTTTAGAGTTTTAAAAAATGAAGAAAGGGGAGAATAGACACTGCAGTGAATAGAGACCTCAACTTCCTGAATTCATTTTTGAGTAAAATAAATCAAACTTCTAAGCATGTAGCAGGCTCAGAAGAAAGTCTCGTTTCAAGAACACTTACTGAAAATATCTTTAGAAGGGAGCCTCTAGTGATTCATCCCAGACTTCTGCACTTCCGTTAGAGGCATCTTCTATGTCTTCTTCCATTGAAAGCCTAATATATTCTCGATGAGCAAATCGATCCCACTCTGTCATTGTTGGGTTCTCACGTTCCTATTCCCACAAGACATGCATACCAATTACCAAGGAAGTCACTAACAGTAGCCAGGCATACATACTAACTCAACAATGCAATAAATTTTATCAAATATTTCATGCACCTGACGGATCATAAATGGGTCACGAGTTTCAAAGGCCATGAACTTATTTAGGTTGAACAGGATGTTGAAAACACTTCCTGAAAGTTTACCGCCTTTCAGGTTTTGCAGAGTTATAACACCCTCATCCTGCAGAGCAAAGAATGTCAAATGATTAAAAAATATAAGATAGTAAATCAATAATGACATGATACTGACCAAAGATATAATAAGAAAAAGGGGGACAATATGTTTGGGATATGCTATATTCCAGGAAAAAAATAATTATAAACTGTTCACTAGAGTTGTACTTTCTTTTCCAGGCAAAGGTTATTTCACAACACCACAATGAAAAAAGATCAAAGAATCATCAAAAGAAAGATGAAAAGGCAAACCTCAGGTTTAATCATGTCAATTATCTGACACAATATGTCCTCAAAAAGCACAGGCTCTTGGGCCATGCACTCCATCCGATGCAATTGTTCCTCATAAAAAAATTGCAGTTCATTCCTTGTCAGAACTCCATTTCCATCCAAATCTATGCACTTGAACCTAAAGTGACATTTTCAAGTCAGCTCGTACTTTGACGACTTAAAAATCCGAAAACAAGTCAACCACAATGTCAAATATCCACTGTTTACCAAATAGCATGCTTTCTGGTGAAGTAAGACACTGCTGAGAGCAGTGACAATGTAAAGCATTTCATTTCACCCTGACATTTAGTACAAAGATTGGAATATATTCCAACTTCCGAATTAAAAACTACAGACAGAAAAGTGAAAAGGTTCATCTCATTATCAATTTTCTTTCATTAGTTCCACACAATGCGGCCTAAGTGTTGATGATACTACACTTGCTCAAGCATAGAATGCAGTTATATAAAAACTTACAATAGCATATTCATGCTCTCAAGGACATGGGTTACTTGGCACAAAGGACTGGATCAACATTATTTCAATCAGAAGTGTTCTCTTTGCAACTAGCTTTTGATTATGTACATAACATTCCAGACTTCCCGTAACAAATAAATAAATTAACATAAAGTTTCATAACCATGGAAGCACATGCATGTGCAGAATTATAAAATCCAATAAAATAAAGCACACTTTAAACATGCATAATTTCACAAAGCACCATCCTTGAGCAACTAATCTGGTAACTCCTTTCAGAAAAGAAACTAACAAATGAAACAGATAATGAATGAGAAATAAATACCAATACTCAAGACTTGTTTCAGATGATTTATCCTCTTCTGACAGTATGAAGTAAACAAAATCTTCATATCCCATCTTTCCCGCAACCTTACTTGTAAACTTTCTTGGGACCTGAGACAATATTGAAGCAAGTCAGAATCTGCACTTCAATAAATAATCTGATAAACAAAAGTGGATGGACACTGAACCAAACACTTCTTGCGTTAGAAAGAGAAGGGTATAGGGTCTGTTGCTGAACTTATAAACATTTAAATCTCAAAGATAGAAGCAACAAGTAATCCACACAAACCTGAGAAAATATTCTATCAACAATTCGATAGGTAAGCGCATGGTTACCATATCTGATAAGATTCTCTTTGTCTATCAAGAAATCGTGATCTGTATCCAGCTCCCAAAATTTGCAGTATATAACATAAAAATGCTCATAAGAGAAGTACCTACAGATAATTATTAGGTGAAGTAAAAACACAATGCATTTTGGTAATGAATATATTTTGGCTGAAAAACAGTCATTGTATGAATATAATGATAATGATAGTATATCTACCTCAAAACCTTGTTGATGTCTTCTTCTTCATCGGCATGCTGCATTGCATCAATTATGTTTCCACGCTTCAGCTCCCTCAAGGTGAGACGACCATTTCCAGATCTATTAATGTAATAATAGATTCTGTATATTACAGTTTCAGCTGGGACATTGAAAAAACAAATTAAGAATATTGCACTCAATGCAAAAAAAAGAAGTATTACACCAGAAACCAAATACCAGTTGAAACCAAACGCGCATAGATTTCAAATTTCAACAATCAACTTTAGGAGTCATTTAGAAAAGCTTTTACAGAATTTATTTGGAGTTATGAAAATGGTTTATAAGCTCCTTTTAGCTCATTCGAATAAGTTTTATGGTGAAATTTATGATATAAGCTATCATGTGATAAGAACTCATAAATAAGTGCTTAATTAATCTATTTACCCAATTAGGGGGGAGATTTGGAGAATTTAGAGAGAAAGAGAACTTAGGCAAAGGAACAGGTTCTTATTCAGTAGAATGTGTAGTACGTAAGTTCTGCACATCATCTATATATATAGTATCTTAATATCGTAATAGACTTGGTAATAGATTATGGTGGCAACATAGTGGTGAGACAGGTATAGATGGAAAACATCTCATTTCAGCGAGTAAAGGTGAATAACAGATGGATCAGGCACAAAAGTGGGTTGCTAATGTGGGAGAAAAGCAATTGATTAGATATCCAATTTACATATAATCTATTCAAGATGACACAGCTTTACAGAGACCCAATTTGAAAAATCAATTGCCCAACCCCATTGGTTATTGTCTATAAGCATCAGTGCAGCTGCAGCCAATGCCCACTGCTTTCAATTGGTGAAATAGCTAGTTATTTGGGTATCATGAGAGCCCTGAATAGTGTGTGAAATACAAGAATTCTCTTTCTGCAAGAAAAAATGCAAGAAAATCCCTGACCAATCTCACAACTAGAGTTCAAAAGCCTAGATAAAAAATTACACATTGCTTTAGCCTTTAGGAATTAGGACCCCCAACAACGAAGCACATTTTTGTCCAACCAGCTCTATGACGAAGAGATGCACCTCCAAATCCAATGTCATTTTTGTTTTTATTTTGAATCACGGATACAAGATGCCAAAAATAATTAAGAAAAATGCCTCTTTTTTAGTACTATTTATGCCTTCATCTTAAACTCTGTTTCTTTCTACTACAGATCATAAATCTAAGCTTCATATATGCATGTTCTTACTCTGTTGATCCTACTTATTTTAATGCCTGCAGTTATCCTTATTATAAGGAACTAATAATGTATCACAAAGATACCATCTTAAGTCACAAAAGGACCACACCTTAGTACATCTCATGGAAATTGATGATTCGTAAGTGAAACAAAACTTCCTCAACTAAAATAAAGTTTTAAAGAACTATGCGCTAGAAGAATTTAAACTCATTAGCATTAATCTACAATTACAAACCATATCTCTCTTGAAACTCAGGCGTGCCCTGCAGGAACTCCAGCCCTGGATGAGTAGCTAAAAGCTCACATAGAACAGGTTTAAAATCATCCTGACATGTAGTAGAGTGTTGCTCTAATATAAGAAAGATGGATATGAACATAATATGAAAGCCAAGGTGATCAATAAGCAAGGCCCCTAAAAAAGATAAATCATCCTAGAATGAAACCGGAATTGAATAAATGACATATTTTTATAAATATTAGACCAAGACTGAATGTACCTTTGGGAAGTGTAGAAGGAATTTAAATGAAATAAAAAGCATAAAGAAAGAAAAAGAATTAAAAAAAAAAAACCTTAGTAAGGTAATTCAGCTGTGGTTGCTTTAATATTTTGAATATTAGAGCAGCTATATCCATCATCAGCATGTTGCCATCAATCCAATATTCAATAAATGTTTTCCTATTGGAACATTAAATCACAAATTTAAGCATAAGTGAAAGGAAATAATAATTACAAGGAACAAGACCATTCATCAATAATTGCGTACATCATGGGAAAGGAGAGAATCAAATCAACCATATTTACCTTTTTTAATAATACAAAAAATTTCACACAATAATTCAACCTGCATAGCATATGGTGCCAAAAGATGGAAAGTTAAATGCATAAAAAGTAAAATTTTTGCACTGGAAGCATTCGTAAAATTTGAACAGAATGCCTAGAAACATACTGCCCAACTAAAATGGCAATTTAACAAGATTCCTCGTGTATTTCCATCCATGACAATAGGCACCTTTCAGCCAAACAACAACAAAATTCTTATCTCACAAGGTGAGGTTGGCTACATGGATCCCACAACTTTATTATACTCAATTAAAGACCAATTTCTCAAGGATATTATTCACCATGAGATACCTCTTAACAATTTCCTTTAATGTCCTTTTCCTCCCCTCCCCTTTTTACAAAGCTAAAAACTATACAATTTACTCTTCTCAACAATGCTTCCAGTGGGCTTCTTTGCACATGTCCAAACTACCTTGAACGATTTATTGTCAACTTTTCCTCTGTCAATGTCACGCCAATGTCTTCTCTTACACAATCATTTTGTATCTTGGCTTTTCTTGTGCAGCCACACATTCATCTTAACATTCTCACTTTTGCTACTTCCACTTTTTTTCTTTGTTGTCTCTTTAAAACAAACATTCATCACCATAGAGTATAATTGGATGTATAACAGTACAATAAAATCGTGCCTTGATCTTGGTAGGTACTTTGCGATCACAATTAATCCTCAATGCTTTTTCCTCTTTTAAGCAACCAAGTTGCATCTTGTGTGTGCCATCTTCATTGATTTACCAATTATTTTGTAATATTGGTTCGAAATAGTTAAACTTAGAAACTTATAGTATGGCATCTCCCATTTTTACTTCCAATTCATTTTCCTCTTATTTCTTGCTAAAATTGCTATGCATATATTCTGTCTTACTCCTATTCAAGTGAAAACCTCTTGATTCCGAAGTTTGTCTCCAAAACTCTAGTTTAGAGTTAACCTCTTCCCTTGATTTCTCAAACAAAACTATACAATATGCAAAAAGCATGCAGTTAGGGATAATCATTTTTACATCCTTGGTAAGTACCTCCATGACTAGATTAAACAAGGACTCAAGACTGAGCCCAGATGTAATCCCATTCTCTTTTTTATATGACATAATATGGGTTGCTTCCTCCTTCACTTTGGACACTCCTCTTTAGTGTTTGGTTCCCCCTCCTTTGGGCCTTGGATGATTCAGTGTCAGATATTGCATTATAAACATTGGTGCAAAGAAAAAAAAAATCTTGCTTTAAAACATAAGATTAGAAAAGGAAATGCAAGGTCTGTTAAAACTAAACACAGTATAAAAAATGAAATCAAGAAGCATGAAATATAGTGAAGCATTGAGGAACCCTTAGGCTTTCGACAATCTTCAAGCTATGATGGAGATTTTATCAAGCAACCAAGCATAATAAACATGATGCTGGTAATTATTTCAAACACAAACCTGATTGAATTTTGAAAAAAAAAATAAAAAAAGTAGAACAAGCTAGAGCATCAAGGAGTTAAAGAATTTAAGACAAAATACCAAATTAAAGTAGATCAATTTTTTTCATTCCCGAGGAAGTGCATATTTTACCAGAATCTTGTTCCATAATGGTACGGAACAATAGTATCATTGAAGATAACGTAGATAACAAGCCATGTAAAGGGTCAAACTTCAAAACATGCTTTTACAAAATTAAATAATGCAATAATCAGGAGCTCAGCTGTGAAAAATCTTTCTGAAAGATTTATGATAATTGTAATGCTACTCCAGCACCTAGACCTAAAACTTTGCAATGCCCAACAGTTCAAACAAGAAGCACAATCTATGAGTCATGACACAAAAAAGTTAACAAGTTCCAGAAAAATAAATTACACACCTTGTCACAACACCAGTTCCATTGTCAATCTTTTGGAAAAGGGAAGTGGAAAAAAAAGATGGCAGCTTGCAAACTTCCTTAGTAATTGATTTGAATTCTGACATTCAAAGAAAACAAGTAAAATGATTCTCAGAACTCACTGTTACTACTCTTTAATATATTAAAAAGTGAATGTTATAAAGATCATCAGGCAATATTTAAATCAGTTATTTTTACTCAATTTAAAGAGGGCATAATTATATAGAAAACTAGAATATGAAACTTGTTTATAATCACTTTTCACCAGTTGCAACAAAATTGCCCTTCAGGCTATCAGCTACTTATATGTGTGATATCTCACCATGCACCTGCACACCATCCATATGCTCATGGAATAGCCGATCAATTTTAAACAAGCATTCTTCTTTCAGTTCATTTGGAGGTGGACGTCCATGTTGAAAGTAGAACTGCAAGTGAGAAAATATTTATATTCCAAACATTAACATGGCAGGAATCATGAGAGAAAAAAGAAAGCATAAACCCACAAAGAGAACCAGGTACAGGATAAAAATGTCATCAAATAAAATACTAAGAAAACTAGACAGCTGTCCTTAATAGGATCAATATAAATTATTTCCTTCAAGTTCATGGGGGGTTTTGGCAGCAGGCATTGGGTGTATCCTTGGAACAGCTTCTCATGATTCAGTGACAAGCTTAAGCAAAACAAGGTAAAAGTTTTGCAGCAATCTGTAGTTCATGCAATTCTTTGGACTATATGGTTTTAGATGTATTGCAAAGTCACACATTTAAGGGTTTCTCTGTCCCTCAACTAGCTATAGGTCTATGCAATAGGATGGTGTATGGCCTTTCTTTGGTGTTCTGCAAATGGCTGTCTAGAGAAAAGTTTCCATTTCATATACTCAATGGGATTGGCAACTTGGCTGGATTTTTTTCTTCTTCTCTGATGTATTTTCTTTTTCTGTTCTCGAATATATCTTATCTTCCTTTTAGATATACTTTACTTCCCTCTTCTATAATAAATTTTACTAATTAAAAAACTATATGTATGTATGTGTGTGTGTGTGTGTGTGTGTGTGTGTGTGTGTGTGTGTGTGTGTGTATCAGACTGCCTGAACCTGAGGTATCACTTCTTTAACTGGCTCACTAACAACTTTCAAAGGAGAACCCAAATTAGAAGGGCCAACTCTCTGTTTCACAATGCGAGGGGAACCAGATGTACTTCTTGGTGAAAGAGGAGGAGCAGTGCCAGCAGGAAACATGGAAGGCAAAGAATTACTTGAAGCATTTGGACTAGAGCAATTCCCTGGGACATTCAAGGGAACACCAGACTTTGCTTCATTGAGTAATGATGTTACCTGCACAATTAACAAGGGAGATATCAAAACAATATCACCAACTTTGCATGTGATATTCTGTGAGTGTTCAAGGAGAGCAACATAACCATTTCAGGAAACCCAAAATTAAAATACAAAAGGTATAGCATTGTTAAACAGCTTTTCATATATTTCAACAATCACTAGGAACTTATTTATTTATATTGCTTGGGTGTAGGTAGGATTTACAAAAAAATTGCTACTTAATAATATGGTGAATAAAGAAGCACCCAATTGTACTTGAAAAGTCAATTCTCACAAGTGAGTGGAATGCCATCAAAACCTGTAGCAATCTTCAATTACATTTTCTTTATAATCTGAACTCTTAAGTTACAACGGCATTCTCTACTGGCAACAATATAACGAGTTAAACATAATGTGAGAACCAATGAGTCGTCAGATCGAGTAGTACTAGGCTCAATTCCCTTAAGCAAGGTTTCGGATTTGAGTCTTGTGGATGAAAAAAACATGATTAGGAAAGTCAGTCAAATTTTTCGGCGGAGATTAGTATGAATATTCTGCAGCAATGTCGAAGTGACCAAAAAAACATAATGCAAGAGTGATACATCTTTCCCCTAAATCTTAAATATCTAATAACCATTGCCTGATAACCACGGATAATATCTCACCCCTTTCAACACCAATGTGGTTCAAATCATCTCATTCTTCGTGCACACGTAAACATACAAATATATCAACGAAGAGAATAAAAGCAAGCTAAGGAGAGCCCTCAAAGTATGCAATGTAGCAATGTTCAGATTCCGAAACGGAACGAAGCGTACCAATCGATTACTTTCGGGAAGCGACAACCACTGATCGAAGAGCTTCTCGATGAAATTGAGGTTAGAATTCAGGGCCAAACCGGAAAACTCTGGGAGCTGCAACAATTCGACGTCCAACGACGCCGCATCAGGTACGACCTCCATGTTCATCTAAACCAATCTCGTTCTTCTATCTATCATTCACAGGCCAAATCACTCAGCACGAAGATCAACAAGAATCCTCAATTTTATTTTTCCTTTCTCCTTTAGATAAAAATTGCAGCAAGTTTGAATTTCAATGCCTCAGACGAATCGAAGCCTATGATAATAAGATACTGTACCAAAAAAGGAACAAATGCGGTGGAGATATTTGGATTGGGAGGTGCGGATTCAGGCAGAACCCTAGATCTTTTCGGAATCGTAATTTAGAATCAATCAATTAACAACGTATAATACGTACGGTGATGGTGATCTGGTGAAAGATGTGGACTGGATAGAAAGTGAAGGAAAATGAGAGAAAATTATTGAGAGAGAGAGAGGAAGAAATAATTGTGCAGAAAGAAAAAAGGAAAAGAAAGAGAGGGAGATCGTTGCTTGTAATTTTATTTATTTTTGCAAAGTAAAATGGAAATTAAAACAGAAAGAAAAAAATTTATTTAAGGTTCTAATCAATAAAAAAATATTTTATTTGGGATTTTAAAATAATCATTATAAACTTAATAAATTTATTATGCATAATAATTAATAATTAATTAATAAATAGTTATACAAAAAAAATATCTTTGCTGTATTTTAATTAAATTAAATTCATAATTTATAAATATCAATTTAATCTTTAATCTTATATTTTTACCTTCATAAAAAAACTAATTAATAACAAATATCAGGTTATCATGAGATTTTTTTAACTATAAAATTAAAAAAAATATTGATAGTTGATTTAATTATATTTGTATGGTTAAAAAAAAATAGATAGGATGATCAATAAAAGTTGGCATTCTCTTGTCATATGTAAAATATTCATTTCCAAATCTCTCTTATAAGTGTAAGTGATACTAACTTTAATCAGTAAATTTTTTAATTCGAATTTTGTTGTGAAAAAATATGATTAAGAGAAGAGATACATTAAAGGTGATTACTTAAATTCTTAGATAAAAATTAATTATTAATAAAATTGATAAATACCACACCAATGTTACGAATAAAAATAATGTATTTCTGAATCTAAATAATTATGCATATTAAATGACCATATGTAAAGTCAACTTGATCTTGTCTTTTATTTATCTCCTTTTTTGTAAGGTAAGCTTTTATGTATCTTTTTCTTAAAAAAGTTAATAAGAATAGGTTGATAATAAAAATATTTTACATTGTTATTAATAAAATTGTCAATTTTTTAAATAATTTTTAAGATATATTTATGATAAATTTTATTTAGTTAATAGTAAAAATATTCACATCAATAATGTATTAAAATTCATTTCTTGTTTATTTGAATGCAAACTGTTCCAGATTAGTAGTAAGCCCAATAAGGAAAAGCCTGATCATTAAGCGCAACCTATAGAGAACATCTTAGACTTAAACCATGATTATAAACATCAATTTTCCGATCTCGATATATTTACTTTGAAAGACCCTAACCACATTTTTACCTTCATGCACCACCACTATTGTACCTTTTCTTGGGTGGTAACCAATTCTCACCTAAGCTTCCTATTATGCAATAGGACCTATATAGGTCTGAAACATGTATTCATTGATTCAATTCATGAGATGGCCTTGGAGACACCCACACGCATCCCCATACAAAAAACCACGCTAACTTAAGAAAAGTATTATAAGCAAGTCTAACATGCTCAAGGGAAACAACTTTCTATAACACTATATTCTTCATTTTCTCTAACAAATATTAACTTAAACGTTAGAGTCATTTTAAGTTTTAAGCATCTTCTGAGGTATCAGGCCCAGAGGATGAAGAACACACACGATGTGTTTGAGAGAGGGAATAAATAAAGAAAGAAATGTAAAGAGAAAAATATTATTGAAGTGTAAAACTATCTGCAGAATACAAGGGGAGATGATGATATATAGCAAAAAATAAAGGAAAAGAAAATTAACAAACTAACTAACTATTGATATTACATCTATTATCCCCCCTTAAACTCAGTGGCAAAGGGAAGACTCTGAGTTTGTCTTTGAATCGAAGAAAAGCAGCAGCAGAGATGTTTTTGGTGAGGAGATCAGCAACCTGTTCTGTACCAGGAATATGTTCAGCAAAAACTTGTTTTTGAATGACACGATCATGAACAAAATAGAGATCAATCTCAAAATGTTTGGTTCTACTGTGAAGTATAGGATTGGCAGCAAGCATAACAACACTGACATTGTCACAAAACACAGTTGGGAGAGCAGTGCAGGTGATGTGAAGCTCATGGAGGAGAGATTGAAGCCAAGTAATCTCAGTTAAAGTGGAAGCTAAGCTGCGAAATTCAGCTTTTGTGCTAGATCAAGAAACAACATGTTGTTTCTTACTGGACCAAGAGATGAGATTAGAGCCAAAATAAACATAGAAGCCACTTGTAGACTTTCTATCATCAATGTTAGATCCCAAGTCAGAATCACAGAAGGCAAGGAAACGAAGATCAGTGGACTTATGAAAAATGAGACCATGGTTGATGGTGCATGCGAGGTATCTTAAAATTCTTTTAACAGCCTTCCAATGTATATCAAGAGGTTTATGCATGAATTGACTGACCTTATTGACAACAAAGGAAAGGTCTGGGCGGGTAATTGTGGCATATTGGAGGCCACCAACAATGGATCTATAGAGAGTAGGATCAGAAAAGCCTGTGTCACCTTCAGAGGATAATTTTTTATTTGAAAGTGTTGGAGTAGGCATGGGTTTGGCAGAAAGCATGTTAGCTTTAGTTAAGAGATCAGTGATGTATTTTGTTTGACTTAAATGAATGGATGTAGGAGAAGGGTATGTAACTTCAAGGCCAAGAAAGTAATGCAGGGAGCCAAGATCTTGGAGGGAAAAAATGGAATGAAGTTGAGTGATAAGTGAGGATAAGAGTGAAAACCAAAACGTTGGAGAGTCAGATTAAGAGTGTTAAACCAAGCCCGAGGAGCTTGTTTGAGGCCATAGAAAGCCTTGTTGAGTTTGCAAACAAGATAAGGAGTGGTGGTTGACAATCCTTCAGGTTGTTGCATAAAAACAGTGTCTTGAAGAGTGCCACATAAGAAAGCATTATTGAAGTCAAATTGTCTAATGGACCAGCCTTTTGTGAGAGCAATGGAAAGAATGAGCCGAATGGTGGGTAGCTTTATAACAGGACTGAAGATTTCAGTAAAATCAAAGCCTTCCATTTGTTGAAAACCTTTTGCAACAAGCCGAGCTTTGTATTTCTGAATTGTACCATTGGGTTGACGTTTGTTTTTGAATATCCACTTGCAGCCTATAGGTTTGATGTTGGGTGGAGGAGAAACAAGAGTCCAGGTACCGGCTTTGTGGAGAGCAGTTAATTCCTCTGTCATAGCTTGCTTCCAATGAGGGCAAGTGAGAGCTTGAGAAACAGTTTGAGGTTCAGTATTGACTAAATCAGGTGGAGAATTGAGTAAAGCAATAGCATAGGTCTTAGGTTTATGGATGCCAGATTTGCTTTGAGTTTGCATAGGGTGAAGACCATGACCAAGAGGTGGAGGAGAGGAAATGAGGGAAGCTGTGGTACTGGTATTGGGAATGGCGGTGGTAATTGAAGGTTGAGTTGAATCAGAAGCTAAACCTGAACCTGAAGAAGGAGAACTTGAAACAACATTAGTAGTATCTGATATTACAGTAAGAGGTAAGGAAGTAGAAGGTGTATTGGGAGATGGGGAAGGATGAGATGCAGTAGAATGTTGGGGGATGAGACTAATTGTGGGAATAGAAGTAGAAATAGGAATGGTGGGTGCAATAGAAATGTTAGAGAATAGAATGGGATAAGGAAATTCAGATTCATCAAAAATAACATCTCTAGAAATAAAAAGTTTACCTGTAGGAGAAAGACACTTGTAGCCTTTGTGATCAATAGCATAACCCAAAAATAAGCATTTGTGAGATCGAAAATCAAGTTTATTTTTATTATAGGGTCTGAGAAGAGGAAAGCAAGTACAACCAAACACTTTTAAAAAATTGTAATCAGGTTTATGGTGATGTATGAGTTCAAAAGGTGATTTTGATTTAGTAACAGGTGAGGGAAGTCTATGATGTATATGGCAGAAGAGAAAGCTTCATCCCAAAGGGATAAGGGAAGTTTAACATGAGCTAGAAGAGCTAAGCCTATTTAAGTTATGTGTCTATGTTTCCTTTCAACCTTACCATTTTGTTGGTGAGAATATGGACAAGTAAGTCTGTGAGTTATACCATGAGTATGCAAAAAATCAGTAAAAACATTAGAGGTAAATTCCTTAGCATTATCAGTTTGGAGAGACTTAATTTTTAATCCAGTGAGAGTTTCAATCATAGCTTTGTATTGTAAAAAAGCTTGATAAACCTGATATTTATTGTGCAGCAAGTAAAGACAACTATATCTAGTAAAAGCATCCACAAATAAGACATAATATCTGCTACCAGAATAACCAGCAATGGGAGATGGTCCCTATACATCTGAAAATATAAGATCAAGGGGAGCAGTATATTGAGTAGTGGAAATGGGATGAGGCAATTGATGAATTTTACCTAAACAACATGCTTCACAAACAGAAGAAACAGTAGATGATTTGTTATGAGAAAATGAAAAATTACATTGTGTAATACCTTGAATTTTAACCATGTGTTTAAGCCTAGATTAAGCCGGATTAAGCATAAGATTAAGAATTATAATCATGCTTTAGAATCCTTTGAAGAAAGCTTAAGAAAAGAAGGAGAAAACAGTTTCGAACCAGTGGCGCTAACTGCGTGGAGCCTGGCGCTAACCGCGAGGGATGCATGAAACAGGCCAATGGTTTCGGCCATCTCACGCTATCAGCGTGGATACGGCGCCAATGGTGCAAGTTCTTCGAACCTATGGCGCGGTCAGCGCAAGATCTGGCGCGAGCCGCGCGAGAGAATTAAATCAGGCCAATTGTTTCGGCCATTCCACGCCACCAGCGTGGAGTTGGCGCGGACAGCGTGGTTTGGTCGAGTTTGTGACGCGATCAGCGCGGGAACGGCGCGATCTGTGCGGGACTTTCGGGCAGCCTATATATAAAGCTCATTTGGACGAAAATGGAGGAGAGGAAGAGAGAGAAAAAGCCATTGTTGAGAGAGAGAGCTTTGTATCTTCTCCATCTTTCATCTAAACACCTCCGACCCAACTGAGAAAGTGTTCAGAGCCTTGAGATAAACTAGTGACTCGGCTTTATTTTCGACAAGAGGCGGTAAACAGCGAGATCGAGATTTCTAAGGGAGCCCTTGGAATCGAAGAATCAGAGGCAAAGGAAGCTTTGTTTGAGCAATCTGCCTTAGGGAAAGTGATTCCCTAGTGTGTCTGGGCTACGCAGAGGTAAGAAACTCGAGCTCTAGCCGTTGATTATGTGTTTGGGTTTTTGGTTGGTTTTGAATACCTTGAGAGCTGTTTTTGGAGGTGTTAGAGCCGTTATTAGGCTTGGACTCTGTAGAGTTTTATGCTCAGAGGGTTGTTCTAAGGAAGTTAGAGTCTTGAATCATCATTATTGATGAAGTTTGATTTTGGCTCTGAGTATATATGAGCAGAGATAAAAGGCTAGTGATATGACTAGTATGAACCTTAGAACAATTGACAAAGTTGTTCCTGAGATAGTATAGATGCTGTGTGTAAGCTGATATTGATGTTAATGAGAAGTTTGATATTGAGAAGGCTAAAGCAGGAATATGCTTGATATTAGCCTGATCAGAGTCTTAGTTGAGGCTCTGAAGCCGTGTGTAGGCTGAGTAGGATCCTTGTGAGGGTCTGAGAATCACTTGTGAAGTGATTTGTTATATGTTATGTGGAAAGGATTATAGTTTCCTTTCGTTCTAACGGCTTAGAACCGTACTTGATGAGTTATGTGCTTGTTCTTATATAGGACGTGAACTTGACAGCTCTGGTGGTGTTGACCACGAGGTCGGGAGAGCCGGTGATCTGTCTAGAGCAGGTAAGCTCTTGGTTCTTGTTTGTGTATCCTTTGTTGTGTTCCACCATTCACCAAGTGAGGTGATGGTTCTGATATGCGTGAATGCATGTATATGGATGTTGTGTGAGGCTGTTAATGCCTATTGATTGATGATTTGTGCCCTGTGAAAGGGAATTGAGGTGTGTTGATCTGCTATGCGTGAAATGTGAACTGAACCCTGTGATGGGGGATTGATATACATAGTTATGATTTGATTGAATGGTAGTATGCCTGGCTGATTATGAAACTTGAATATGCATGTTGTGCTTGACTAGTATCCTATGGTAGTAGGATAGATGATTGAGATTGAGGAAGACCTGTTGAGAGATGTGCCTATGATATGGACGTAGCCTCCTGCAGGGAGATGTTCCCATATACACAGAGGTAGCCTCCTCAGGCAATTGTATTGTGATAGAGGATGAGATGTTCTTGTGATATATAGATGAAGCCTCGTGAGTAGAGATGTACCTATATACACAAAGGTAGCCTCATCAAATGGAGATGTACCTGCTATATATAGACGAAGCCTCGTGTGAGAGATGTTCCTATATATACAGAGGAAGCCTCTGATAGGTAGATACAGGCAGGAGATGTACCTAGTATATAGAGGTAGCCTCCTTGAGTGGAGATGTTCCTATATACTTAGATGTAGCCTCTGCATGATAGTTATGAGTATTGATGAGGTTAGTCTGATTGTGGTCAGACATAGATGCATTGTTGTGCATGAGCATTGATGAGTGATTCACTGATTGTGGTCAGATGAATAAATATTGATGATACTCTGATGTTGATATGGATTTGTGTTGATATACTATTTTTATGTATATGTGTATGGAAGTGAACCAGGGGAAGGAAATGCCTCCAAGGGCCCTGAGTTTACTGGGATTTTATATCTCACCCCGTGTGTGGGGCTTATGTTTTGCAGGTGATTCCTCAGGAGGAGCAGATAGATCCCAAGGCAAAAGGCCTATGCAGGGATAGCTGCTGTTCGTAAACCTTAAGCTTAGATGACATGAGCATGTGGCTATGATGTTTTGTATTTTGTCTTTGGTTTTGATTTTGTTGTACCCTGGGGAGATATTGTACAGTTTTGTACTTAAACAGAGATGTATGTATATTCACCATATTAGGTGTACAGTGTTATGCAAATGACATTTGATGATGTCACTTTTAGTCTATGCTTCAAAACTGCTTAAACTCTGATTAATTATATGTGTTATTGTGGATTATGGTTAGTAATGACCCTGATGATTGAGGGGGCGTTACACATTGTTGAAGAACAGAACGAGAATTAGCATGGCCTAATCTTTTATGCCAAAGATCAAAAGAGACATGTTTCATGTACAAAGATATAGGGGGTTTGGGAACAGATGGCCTAGGATTAATATGAACATTGGTAAATTGATAGAGATCATCTTTAAGTTTCCCTTTGAGAACAATGTCCTTAGTGGCCTGACATTTAACAAGGCAGAAATCAGGATAAAATTCAAAATAAACTTTGTTGTCCTTGGCAAATTGAGAAACACTAATTAAATTCTTGGTGATATGAGGAACATGCAATAAATTTTCAAGTTTGAAAGGAAAAGAAGATGTGGATGATGTTAAAAAGGAATTTCCAACATGATGAATAGACATACTTGTGCCGTCCCCTATATGGACTTGCTCAGAACCATTATACTCAGAGCTAGAGGAGAAGTTACTAAGATCATTAGTCAAGTGGTGAGTGGTTCCTGAATCTGGATACCAAGAGCTATCAGTGAGTGAAGCAGGGCCAGCAATGTAGGCTACAAGATTATGAAAAGAGGTAGGTGGAGGAGGAGGAGGTCTAGGATTCTGTTAAGATGGTGCAGTGGGTTGAGTGTTTGGAAAATTAGAATCATATCTGTAGAAGCATTTCCAAGCAGGATGTCCTTGTCTGCCACTGATTTGGCATTGCAAACGATTTTGGTTCCAAGAATTGCCTTGAGTTCTGCCACTTCTAAAACCACAGCCTCCTCTGCCTCTTCTTCCTCCAAAAAAACGGCTACCATTGTTGTCTTGTTGCATAGATCTTTGAGTAAAATTGGCTTGAATAGGAGTAGGGTTAGATTTTTTAAACCTGTCAAGCATATCTTCTTGAGCAAGCAAGAAAGCTTCTAATTCAATGATTGAAAAAGGAGGAGATCGAGACATTGCAGAGGTAATTAGAGGAGTGTATTCTTCACTTAGCCATCAAGAATAGCTTCTGAGTATTCTGCATCTGTTAAAGGAGATCCAACAGCTCCCAAAAAGTCAACTGTCTTCTTGATTTTAAGAAGGTATTCAGATGCAGAGCCTTTCTTTTTTATGTTCTTCAGTTGATTTTTCAACTGTTTTACCTTTGCTTGAGTATGAGAGGCAAAATAGATTTGAAGTTTATTCCAGATTTCATGTGCAAAAGTGCATCCAACCATTCGATTCTTGAAAGAAATATTCATGGAGGAAAGTAACCAAGAGATTAGAAGATTATCTTGTTGACGCCAATTTGCATAAGCTTCAGTTTCTTCCGTTGGATTTTTTTGGTATTGAATATTGGGTAGGGATCTTTTCTTTGTTGAGGTGATTCTGCAGATTATGACCATTTATGGTTGCAAGGGTGAGTTGTTGCCATGGAAGAAAGCAATCTTCATCAAGTTTATCTGCAATTGGGATGGAAAAACTCCTCATAATGTGCTTTGTTGATTTTGCATTTTCATTAATTGTTGATGTTGCATTTCCATTGGTTGCTGTAGATTAAGACTCCATGGATCTTTACAAAGCTCTGAAACCATGTGAGGTATCAGGCCCAGAGGATGAAAAACACACACAGTGTTTGAGAGAGAGAACAAACAAAGAAAGAAATGTAAAGAGAAAAATATTATTGAAGTGTAAAACTATCTGCATAATACAAGAGAAGATGTTGATATATAGCAAAAAATAAAGGAAAAGAAAACTAACAAAATTATAACAAACTAACTAACTATTGATAGTACATCTATTACATCTCAAATTTGCTTTGAGCATTCTTCATCTTTCGAAACATTTATTCATTAATTCAATTCATGAGATTGACATTAGAGGTACCCACACACATCATCACACAAAACACCACCCTAACTTAAGTCTTATAAGCAAGTCTGACGTGCTCAAGGTAAACAAACGCTACATTCTTTGTCTTCTCTAACAAATATTAACCTAAATGCCAAAGTCCTTTTAAGTTTTAAGTATCTCATTAGAGCTTCCCAAATATGCAATGAGCATTCTTCATCTTGGGCTAGTGTTGAATAAGTGGAATTTACATGAATTTTATCCCATAAAAAATTGTGCGTAAAAAAGAAAATGTTGAAGCATGTTGCTAATATCTCTTTTATTAGTTGTACTCCGTGTGTGAGTTGCAGAATAGTTTACGTTTGAGATGGTTGTTTTATCCCAAATTTGTCATGTCGTTGGGTTTTTTCTCTTCATAAATTTGGAAACAGGTTGATTCTCATCCTTCTCTCTCTACCAATGTCTTTCCTATTTTCTTCTACCTTTTAGCCTTGGATAATTATAAACATATATTTCTTTCTCACCTCTTGTTTCACGTATTTTTTTTTTATATATTTCTTTTCCGTCATATCACTTATTAGATATATAATTTTCTCTCTATTCATTCTGTTTTTTTCGTTTATCTTTCTTTTCTTTCTACCAACACATCACAAAATGGAATGTATATCCTTACAAGTACTCCTTAGCTTTTGAGCTGGTCAAGCGCTTTCCTTTTGGATTGCCATTCTGCTGTACTCTGCTTTGGTACCAAACAAACTTTGGGCTGGGTGTGGGCTTCGTTTTCTCGTATCCTATGGGCCTCTCATCCATGCACACAAAAAAGATAGGATAAAACAAAATTAATTAATGGAAAATAAAATAAATAATTGAGGTCTCCAAGTCTCCATGCCCTTGTGTTGGATGCACGCCCCAACTGCACTTCATCCAAGCCCTTATCCACAAAGCAACCCCTCAATTTTCCGCTGCTACCTTATGAGTTCCGAAACCCGCAACAACTGCAACCAACAGCATCGTTAATGGCGACAGTTTCAAGCGAATTCCTGTCGCATAGCCTCCCACTTGGTACCAACTCGAAGCGCGCGTGGCTTCCAAATCCCAGCAACACCGTGGTCACCTGCAGAATCCCGCTTCTAAATGAAGACAACCCCAGCAAGCGAAGACTGAACAACAACAACAAGGGACACACGAGGGTCACTTCCTCCGACACAAGACCCCAACAACAACATTACGACTTTCGAGACACCCATCACATGAAAGCCCTCAACAGGCTTTGCAAAACGGGCAAGTACACTGAAGCCCTCTATTTTCTTGAGCAAATGGTGAAGAGGGGTTACAAGCCCGATGTCATTCTCTGCACCAAGCTCATCAAGGGCTTGTTCACTTCCAAGAGAACAGAGAAAGCGGTGCGGGTCATGGAGATTCTGGAACAATACGGTGACCCTGATTCTTTTGCTTACAATGCAGTGATAAGCGGGTTCTGCAGAAGCGATAGGTTTGATGCTGCCAATAGGGTGATTTTGAGAATGAAGAATAGAGGCTTCTCCCCTGATGTTGTTACCTACAACATTCTCATTGGGAGTCTTTGTGCAAGGGGGAAGCTTGATTTGGCTTTGAAGGTTATGGATCAGTTGCTGGAAGATAATTGCAACCCTACTGTGATTACTTATACTATCTTGATAGAAGCGACTATTATACACGGCGGCATTGATGAAGCAATGAGGCTTCTGGATGAGATGATGTCAAGAGGGCTTCAGCCTGACATGTACACTTACAATGTCATTGTGAGGGGCATGTGCAAACGCGGGTTGGTGGATCGAGCGTTTGAGTTTGTTTCCAATTTGAACACGACGCCAAGCTTGAACCTTTACAACTTGCTGCTCAAGGGTCTTTTGAATGAGGGCAGATGGGAAGCTGGGGAGAGGTTGATGTCCGATATGATTGTGAAGGGTTGCGAGCCGAACATTGTGACCTACAGTGTTTTGATTAGTTCGCTGTGTCGTGATGGGAAAGCTGGGGAGGCTGTGGATGTGTTGAGGGTTATGAAGGAGAAGGGGTTGAACCCTGATGCTTATTGCTATGATCCGTTGATTTCTGCTTTCTGCAAAGAGGGGAAAGTGGATTTGGCGATAGGGTTCGTGGACGATATGATATCTGCTGGGTGGTTGCCTGATATTGTCAACTACAACACGATCATGGGGTCTTTGTGTAAGAAGGGAAGAGCTGATGAGGCATTGAACATCTTCAAGAAGCTTGAGGAAGTGGGTTGTCCGCCAAATGCAAGTTCTTATAACACAATGTTCGGTGCGCTGTGGAGTAGTGGGGACAAAATTAGAGCATTGAGGATGATTCTGGAGATGTTGAGCAACGGTGTGGATCCTGATAGGATCACGTATAATTCACTGATATCAAGTTTGTGCAGAGATGGAATGGTGGATGAGGCCATTGGGTTGTTGGTGGACATGGAAAGGACCGCGTGGCAACCTACGGTTATTAGTTACAACATTGTTCTTCTTGGATTGTGCAAAGCACACAGAATCGTAGATGCCATTGAGGTGCTGGCTGTCATGGTTGACAATGGGTGTCTGCCAAATGAAACTACTTACACGTTGTTGGTGGAAGGGGTTGGGTATGCTGGATGGCGAAGTTATGCAGTGGAGCTAGCTAAATCCCTTGTTAGTATGAATGCTATTTCTCAAGATTTATTCAGACGTTTACAGAAACAAAACCATTTCCGTGCCTGATATGTACAAGTACAAAGAGCTCGCTTGATTAGATTCCACTAAATTCTCGGGCACAAAGCTTATTTATTCGGGTCCTCTAATTGAGATTTTTGTTCAGCTCAATTTGATGTGTTATTTCTAATTTACTGTTTTGGGATGTAGTTTGAAGGGAAGGAATATCAAAGGGACTGTCATTACTTCTGAATTCTGATGAAGATGTTTTAACTCATTACCAAGTCTCTGTTTTTCAAATGTGCAGAGTTTGTACCTCATTGTTATCCAATGACTTATAAAGGAAACAATCTGTCAATTTATACCATTTACAAGTATCATTTCATGACCTCAAAAAGATTTATGCAATAATTAAAATAATGTAGTGAAGTTTAAAAGAAAAATCACAAAAAGCATGACGGATGTATAAACTAAAGAGAAAATGTTACTACCATATCCCAAAAATCAGTGCAGAAACTGCTAGGCTGAGCAAAAAATAATTAGGACGATTGCTAAGTTGATAATGCACTCTTTTTTTAAAAAAATAACTAAAAAAGTTTAGGGCCCCCAAAATATTAAATGCAGCTTTTCTTTTTAGGAAATATGTCCACTAATATTTAATCGCAAACTAAAATGTGTAATAGATTTTTTTAACTTTTATCATAGTTTATCTTCGGATCATGCTAATAGTTTTTTATTAGAATTTATAATATTAATTTGATAGTTAAGAGAGAAGGAAGGGAGGGAAAGATCATGACTAATAAAAACTAATAAATTAACAACTAAAATTAATATTAGAAAAAATAATTACTTTTTATTAATTGATAATGTAAAATTTTTTACACTTCATTAAGTTCTTTTTTTTTATAAATGCACTTTTTTCAATCTTTCCCTTCCTCTTTACATATTTAAGGGGATTCTTAGCCCAATTTCTCTATACGAAAATATTATCATAATCCTAGAAGCTTTACTTGAACATCTATTTTGAATCAGGATTGATGAGTCACATACCGCACCACTCCAATTTTGAACCAACAGGACAAGTTCGCATTCATGTTTCTTCTGCACAACCTTTGCCAACCTTTGAACAAAATTCTTAAGACAGAAATAAAATAAAATAACTCCCGAGATCAGATGGATGTGTGCCGCATAATAACAAACTTCAATCCCTAAAATTAGATGGTAAAAACAAAAATAAAAATGCTGATAGATTGTATTATGCAAGTCAACAGAAACGAACTTATAACTACCAAAACTAACACAAGGATTGTTTATCCTCATCTAGTTATAAAAAATCTACAAACTTGAAGATTATATTGACATTAAAAATAACATAACACGAGCAAATGTTAATGTCAACTTCAACTACCGAAATTTTAGTTCATGGTGAGTGACAGTATTAGCCAATACTGTTGGACCTTGCAGTCCCACGCAAGTGCCGGTCACAACTTCCCAACAAGCTTTCCTACGTTGGCAAATATCCACAGTAAAATTAGTAAATCTTAGGCATGCAAGATACAATGTTACTTCCAGTTTTCAATGAGAGAAAGAGAATTACTATGATTCACTACATAAAACTAGCACCTGAAAAATCTCTACCATTGAATAACATAGTAAAAATATGACAACAAAAATTTAGTAACCTCTACTTTGGTCCTCGAGATTGTATGCGTCTTTCACTTTAATCCCTGTTTTTACAAGTTTAATTATTAATCCCTGACTTTGCAAAATGTAACAAAATCTCATTCATTTATTTGAAGTCCTATTCCACTACATTTTTTCAGTGGCATTAAGGACTAAAATAAAAGACATTTTACAACATTTTTTGGAAAGTCATGACTTTAAGTGAAAATTATGTAAAGTTAAAGAATTCACTGATGCTTACAGTCTTACAGACTAGAGTAGAAGTAAACATCTAGTAAAAAGCCTTCCTACTTAATCAAATATTCTGATATCAAAAGGTAAGATGATAGCAGAGAATGAAATTAAAATTCAAGGCTATGTTAGAAAATAGAATTAATGAAAAAGAACCAAAAAACTTATGGAGGTAGAAGGTAGTCATCATTACATTCAACAGACAATTAACAGATCTCACAAAGAAGAAATTGGATCCTCTTCTATTCAGGGGAAGATCTGTTCCTCAAATTCTCTATCTCACTCTAGTCTCTACCATGATTAGACAGAAATAGAGAGAACTTGGGGCATATGGCACTCATCCAAACAGGAGAGGATCAAAATCCCACAATTAAAAGGGATCAAAAGAATTACCCGTACATGGCCAGAAGTATTAAATTTGCCTGGCTAATCTTTACGCACAAACTCCAACTAATTCAACATGATTTCTTTTTTCAGAATCTTCCATTTGATCAACGTTTGATGCAAATCATTAGCCTCTTTTAGCATACCCCCATCAGCAACATCTTTAATTAAAGCAGAAAATATTCTCTCATCTGGATTGCATTGACTTTTCACCATCAAATCTAGAACTTGAATTGCAATATCAACCTTCTTTTGTCTGCATAATCCAAGGATTACACATCTATAAGCAGTATTTTTAATCCTGTGTTCTTTCATAGACATCTCCTTTAGTAGCTCTGTAGCTTCCTCAAGTTGGTCTGCCCGACAAAACCCCCAAGTCAAACTACTGTGAGTAATTTCATCAGGAATGATTCCTTTGTCCACCATTTCATCATACAATTCTTTTGCTGACTCCATAGATCCCAATCTAGCCAACCCATCAATTACAATATTATAGGTGACCAACCCAGGAGAACAGCTAGTACCTACCAATAGGTTAAGTAACTGGATGCCCTCATCTATAAACCCCTCCTTGCACAAACCACTTAGAAGAGTATTGTATGTTATAATGTCCAGTGAACAGTTCTCAGTAACCATTGTGCTGTAGAAGCTTAAGGCACGATCCAAAAGTCCAGATTTACATAAACCATTTAGCAGAATATTGTACGTAACATGTGTAGGAGGACTGGAAGTCTCATTCATAATCTTCAAAATATCACCAACTTCATCCCAATATCCATGGTTAATTAGAGAGTGGATGAGAGTATTGTATGTCACAGCATTGGGCTGCATTCCATGGGATAGAAGATTTAATATAACCAAAGAAGTATCCTCATATTTCCCTTGTTTAGAAGTCAAATTTACAAGAGAGTTATATGTAACGATATCAGGATGACAGCCTTCCATAGCCATATCTTCCAGTACTTCAAGGGCTCGAGCAGCCCCACAATATTTGCAGACCAGCTCAATAAGCACTGTATATGTAATGATATAAGGAGGGCACCCTTTTCTCAATTGGTCCCTCCAGAAACTAACAGCCTGGTTAAAATTTCCCTTGTCAAATAGGCAGCGAATTATTGAATTATAAGTAATCACATCTGGGGAGCAACCACTCAAGCTCATATCTTCTACCAGATCAAGAGCAGATCTTAAACAGCCTTTTTTACACAGGCCACCAATAACCATGTTGTATGTAATTGTGTCAGGAACGCCACCAGACATGACCATTTTATTCAATGTTTTGCAAGCTTCATCTACAAAACCTTTTCTAATAAAACCTCGGATCAAATTTGTGCAAGAAGGGAAATGGGGTATTTGACTTTTCCGTGCCATGACATCAATCAACCTTGCCGCAACTGTTAACTTTCCACGACTGCAGAGCCTCTGAAGAATTTCATTGTTGGTCATTTCATCGTTTTGAACAAACGGTGCCTCTGGTGACAAAGTTGGAGAGTTTATAGACTTGTTTGAATCCATTAGTTCCCTGGAATTTCTCCTTTCACCAACACAATCACTTCCAAAGCCCCAATCTTCATGGCCAACTTCATTAACTCTATCAATTAAAACACTTCGCTGAAAACTTCTACACTGCAATCCTTTCCACGGAATAGAATATTTAGTTGTACAAAAGTAATCACCAAAACAAATTCGGTGTAGGGTACGTGTTTTTTTCCTTAAACTATGATCGAAAGCAGAACAAGCACCCAAAATACAGCTCTCTTGTTTGTTACAAAGATGCAGACCATTCAAAGAATGGAAGCTGAAAATATTATGTTGCAGAGTAGCTATATGTCCCATCTTAGTTGTTCCGGTATATTGATTGGACTCTCTCAAGATATAAACAGTGCACTTTTCATTCACCTATCCTCTTTTCACTATATATGAATGAGGGACTCGGCTGCCAGCTGTGAAAGTTCAAAACAACAAGATGAATTTTATTACAATAAATACATACAAAAGAAAAGAAAAACAAGAAGCATAGAACTAGTGAAGATAACACAAGCGACACTGCTTCTTCGCACATTGTAAAGTAAAATATATATCTATATCTATATCTATATACACACACATATATATATATAGGGGTTATTGGTTGAAAATGAAAGTTAATGTGGGTATATGTTGGACGTGGAAAGGACAAGACAACTTGACATTTTCTAGAGGAAACAGAGTGAAGAAGAAGGGCAATTTTGATTAGGGTAATGATAACAATAAGTGGTTACAGATTCCTAAAGAGTAACGAGCATTTTGGGGCAAATAAATGAATTTCTAAAGAGTAGAAATTGAAATTACGAATCAAAGTCAGCACTTGAATCTTAAGCCTAGGACAATTGTAAGCAGACTCACCAGTACAAGTCACACTGAGCAGAAGAAGAAGCAAAAGGATGAGGGAGAAGCGTCGAAAAGTGTAGTGGTTGAGGCGGCATCAACAACATCAAGGAAGGGGTCGGGGGGTTTATGAATTCTTAATTCTTACATATCTAAAACCCAAAAGCCTATGAAACGGCGGAATTTTTTGTTTTTTTTTATTCTTTTTTAATTTTAAATCTCTATTTGGATCAAGTTGGCTTTATTGCGATAATAAAAATAGATAAACAACACCTAAAATAAGACGTAATTAGATGTAATACTCATCCATGAGTTTATTTGACTGTAATTAAAAATTATTTTAAACAAATAAAATTATACTCAATGATTTTTATTAATACATAATTATTATAAATGATTCATAATAAGTAATATTAAAATATATGTACTTTTATTTATATTGATAAATATTAATTATCGAATTACTTAATGAAGTTATGATTAAAATATAAATTGTATTCATTAAATTAATTTATTAAATGTTTTATTATAAGACATATTTTCAATATAATTACATATTTCTTATTTTGCACAACAAGAAAAAAAGTAAAAATTTTGATGATATTAATATTTATATTAAATGTGTATGACAAAATACAAGTAAGAGTAAATTGCAGAATCATCTTGAGATTTTGTGAAATATCACTTGATATCCCTGTGTCCACTTAATGAAATGGCGTTAAGTTGACATAACACTTAAATGTTAAAGAATAAAAATACCCCCTTTATTTTTGTGAGAAACCAGCTTTACCTTTTTCACTTAACACACCAAATTAGGTCTGGTGAAGGGAGTAGAAACACATGAGTGAGAAAGGCCAGGGTTAGGGTTAATCAAAAAGGGAAAGTTCTTTGTAGAGAAATTGTAACCGATTGCATGTTTTTGATTGAGAAAGGGAGATTTCGAAATGAAATTGCAAATGCGGGATCATTTATTACTACAAGTGGAAGTAACAATCTCAATCTATTCCTGAGATTACAAGCAACTATGCTCATCAAGTGCTAACAAAAAGATGGTTTGTTGAGTTTTTCTTTTTTATGAAAGTATTTTAAATTTTAATTATTTATATTTTTTGTAGTTAAGTTGGGAATATAATATTGGGTTGATGCTTGTTAGATGACTGTAAAATATTGAATCAATTTTGTTTAAATTTTGGGTGGGTGTTTCTAAATTTTATATAAAGTTTTTTTAACCATTCAAAATTGGATGAGATTTATATTTTAAAATGAGATTAAGATCTTTAATGATGGATTCTCAATTGTGGGCATGTGTTATACCCTATAACTAGTTTATGCTTGGCAAAGCAATTTTTACTGAGAAAAAAATTTAGCAATGAAATGAAGCCGTATATTGGTTACTATTTGAAGAAAGGCCAAAATATGAACATGGCCTCTTTTGGTGAGAAAAGTTCTGGTAGTTTCTGTTTGTAAAACACTAATATAGTTCGATCGACTAATAAAAAAAAATCTTATCTGGATGGACTGGATGTATGTAACAATTGATGGCTGTACAAGTATACTTCTTGACGCACCCCTTCCCAATCCCTACACTTTCTATATTGCCCTATTGTAATTGCTTGAATGATAGTTTCCTTTGATTATTGTTAATTGAATTGTTTTAGGTTTTCTCTTCATACTATTTTAATATTCTTCACAATTTAAGAAAAAAGATTTTGATAAACCCAATCCACCTTGAGTTTAATTAAGTCCAGAACCTCATATAATCTTATATGCAAGAGTAACCATGTTATGAACAACGTGCCTGAAGTTTTCAATGCTTGGTTAATGGATGACAAGGCTATCTTTTCCAAGTTTCAGCCTATTTTGCAGGTTGATGATAACATTCCAAAAAAGATGAGAAGACTGGAACATTTTTTGCACAAGATAATGCAAGATGAAAGATTATGTTATTTTGAATGTATACAAACGTTATAATCTTTATGTATGCACAGAGTTACCAAATTAATGTAAGTTATTATTTTATGACCAATTTGTGGGTGTGTTTATTTGATAAAACATTGGAACTCAACGTATAAGCGTTTGATGAGAACCACAGGCAAATCCAACACACAAAGCTGGCAAGAGCATTTATCATATTAATGACCAATGATATGGTGGGGTGTGTGTGTGTTGGGGGGGGGGGGGGGGGGGGGGGGGGGGGGGGGGGGGGGGGGGGGGGGGGGGGGGGGGGGGGGGGGG